>JAUZTB010000074.1:12657226-12670586 GCA_034780895.1 Rhynchobatus australiae
CTTTGGTTTAATATTTCTGTTTAATGGGCTGACCGTCAGACATATCTTGGTGTCCAGCAAATCCCGAAGGGGATTTCGTAGTCAAATGAGTGAGAATCTTCGTGACACAGAAATGGAGAGCAGAAGAAAGTCCATAATATTACTGCTCAGTGTATCGGGCAGCTTCATGTTCCTGTGGCTGCCGGTATGTGTGACCTATTTTATCGCCGGTCACACCATGTATTCTGATGTCGACTATTCCTCTCCGGCATATATCGCTGCTGAAACTGGAAATCTGCTCATGTGCTTGAGTTGCTGTACAAACACGTACATTTATGCAGTGACTCAAACTAAATTCAGGGGGGAGCTGAAGATATTGTTGATGTCTCCTTGGACATTTGTTCTGGCACTGACTAAGAAATGTGCTCATTCGAAGCGATCCTCCCTGTCCTAAGTGGAGTTCAGTTCCATCTGTTGCCCCTGTTGCATCAGAAACCATTCTCTGCCGAATACGGTCCGTTCTTCTGAAAGCGAGTAAAACCAAATTAATGGAATTAATACCAGCACTTGACACACTCATTGGTGTACCGTATCGATTAGAATCAGGTTAATGTCAAAGGAGAATGTTTTAAAATTGCAGAATAGACGGGAGTTTTGCCTTGAAGGCGGAGGTTTCAGCAGCGCCACCGTGGAACACAGGGGGGAAATCAACACAAGAGTTACGAGTGTTGTCCTCAGCCAGAGCGACCTGTGTTCCACCTTGGCCGACTGTAAATCAGCGGACACTGTCAATCAATGTCACCCCGATACATATTTCCCAATGTGTTCCTCATTGTAAACTGAAACAACGATGAATCGGGGCATTTTTCTAGCAATACTGACGGCACAGCAGACTCCCAGGAACTGCAGCTGGAATGGAGAATATGACAATAATTTTGCAATAATTACTGGAAGCACGCAAATTCAGGAATAAGGTTATGTAGCCCCGCTCCAGGCCCTGTGTTATTGTAGTTTACGTTGTCCTGTTGACTTTTTTATGTTGTCTTAGTTAGCCTTGGGTGGAAATTCCGCAGGAAGGTATAATTTCCCTCGGTACACCGAGGGGGTTCAATAATTGTGGTAGCAGAGACGCCCGTACGGTTCTCCAGCCCGGGCACCACTCATTAAGTTCAAAGCTGATTGTTAACTTCAGCTCCAGCTTCCAGTCCGTTCCCCAGAACTCCGGACTGCTCCATCGTTCAAACACCCATCCATTTCGGCCGCAAATCTGCACAACTACTGAGCATCAATGGGTCCCTGTGTTAAAGGAGCCGAGGACTAGACCGTGTTTCATTTCACAAGGGGAAACATTATCACAGCATCAACCCAGTCAGTCCCAGCATGAACTTACTTTGCGACCAGTTCAACATCTTCCCTGAATGCCAGGAAGTTGACACCTATTCTGTCTAAGCTTTCCCCGCAGGACATCTCGCACACCTCAGTGTTCGACCCTGAGAACCATCCGTGGACAGGCTCGGAATGAAGAATGTAGCTCCCATTTTGTTGGAGACCTAAATTATCTGCAGTCCTCCCGGCGTTGTCTCCCCAAACCCTGCGCAGTTGCACCGAGTCATTTACTGCAGCCCCGGTAATAGAAGCCAACCTTCTTCTAACATTGAGGTCGAAGCTGTCCTTGAGCCTGCTGGTACGTGCTCTCAGGCTTCTGTATCTTCTTCCCGATGGGTGGGGGGAGATGAGAGAATGTTCGAGTGGGTGGACTCTTTGATTATGCTGGCTGCTTTATCGAGGTAGTGAGAAGTGTAGACAGAGCCCATGTCCGTGATGTGCTGAGCTGTCCACAAAGTCACTGCAGTTTCCTGGGGTGACGGGCAGAGCAGTTGCCATGCAAGGCCGTGGTACATCCGGTTAAAATGGTTTCTATGAGGCATCGACATAAAGTGATGAGGGTCAAAAGGGACATGTCAAGTTTGACGAACCTTCCGTCTGAGTTATCTCCGCTCTGATATTTCATGAATATAAAAGATTTCATGCCATAAGTTCAAGAGAGTAAGAGGGCAGAAGTGACTTTAGCGGCTACTACGCGGGTAAAAATGTGCTGGGGGAGGCGGATAAATCACCTGGACGAGATTGATTGCAGACAGAGTTTGAAAGAGTAGTTGAAGACATTGTGGAGCTATTAGTAGTAATCTTTAGAGCATCACTGGAGTTGGGGAGTGTCCCATTGAAGTGTGAGTTTGCAAATGTTCCTCTGCTGGTTTTTTTGGCTTATTATTGCTGTTTATTTGGATCACTGTGTTTCTCTCTCTCTTTCTCTTTACAGTTTTTTATTATTAATTCCACATATGGAATACAGAGTACATGAATCAGAAAAAAATAGAATTGTATTGAATACGTTGTCTTGAATCACACTTAAAATCACAATACCCCATAATGGTAATCAAAAATGATAATTCGCTAATGATTAATAGTGACTAAATAGCAATAATATGATTGTAAAATAAGATTCTAAGCCCACTACCGAGACCGAAGTCGTTTCGTAAATAAAGAAACCCAAGGAGAAACCCTTATCAAGGAATGATACTAACGAACATCTGTACTTCACCACCAAACCAAAGGTTTTGAAAATATTTCAAAAAACATTCCCACAATATTTGAATTTCCAGGTTAGAATCAGAAATTGAACAACGGATCTTCTCTAAATTTAAGAATGACATAACATCGCGTAACCATTGAACATGAGTAGGCGGAGTAACTTCCTTTCATTTAAGCAACACAGCCCTCCTGGCTTTAAGAGGAATTAAGACCAATATATGTGGAGCGGAAGTCTCCAAAGATATGCCTTTTACTCTAACAATCCCAAATAATGAAGTCAAAGTCTGGGGCTTAAAATTTGTTTTTTAAAGCACAGAAAAAGTTTGAAATACTTCTACCCATTTTTTAAAGATGCGACATGTCCAAAACATATAGATTAGAGAAGCCTTCCCACTGTTGCTTTTATCACAATAGGGAGATATATCTGGATAAAAAGAGATAACGTGTCCATAGAGGACAGGTGAACTCTATGGACCATTTTAAATTGAAGAAGGGAGTGACGAGCGCATAATGATGGTATTGACTAATTTAGAAATTTCATTTCAAACTTCCTCAGAAATTGAAATCTGCAAATCTTGTTCCCAGGCATTTTAATTTTGTCTAAAGGATCCTCACTCATTTCTAAAAACATGCTAGAAATATTAGATGCCGAGCCGTTATGAAAAGGTTTCAACTTAAAAGTTACATCTACTGTGTTCCTGTCAGGACTCATAGGCAATGTATGTAATGGAGATCGGAGAAAGTCTTATCGAAAAATATGTTTTTGCAAACTATATTTAGTTGACAATTATTCAAACAGAGAGAGATTTCCACCAACAAACAGAACATAAGTGCAAGTTCTAACCTACCCTACTCTAAAGACCAAATCATTCATGGGGGGTTTTAAAAACAAATAGAAAAAATGGGACTCGAAATATAAAATCTCGATGAACCAAAATATTTTCTAAGTATGCTTAACTTTCTGGTAAGTATGCTTAACTACCAGATTATCAGTTCGTTTATTTAATGACAAAGGAAGTGAGGATCCAAGCAGAGAAATCATAGATTTTTTATAACGGAGTTAGCTTCGAAAGAAAACCATACTGGACAAGCCTCGTGGTTAATGTAATATAAACAAAACGTAAGATTTTGCATATTGTCGGCCAGTAATAAAATCGGGTAGGGCCTGAAATAGGTATATAAACTGAGGTAGAATATTCATTTTCATAGACCAATCGACGATATGGAGAGGGGTGATCAATTTGATAAAAATCTTTTCACATAATTCAGTAAAGTAAGAAAAAAATCTTGAAATATGGATTTAAAAAAATCGGATTTAATTTTAAACTGGCAAAAACAAGAGATTGGAGAAAGCACAGGAGGTAACGAGCTCTCGACAGTAGAATTAAAAAGCAAGAAGTCGTCAGCATAAAGCGAATCTTTGTGGGAGATCCCTCTTCTAAAGATACCAGCGATATTTAGGGTTCCTCGAAAAACAATAGCAACGGGTTCGAGAAATGTTTAATTGGTCTAAAAATGATTCACTACGGTATCATCTTTAGGAGAATCAGAGCAATGAAGTTTACATTGTCCTGTCACCATTAGCTTTGCAGTTTTCTTCAATTAGCTGATCAGCAATAGAGGTTTTTAATTGGATAGCCAGTCATTTACCTGTTTTGTCATCATGAATATAAATTTGACTTTTAACATATCCAATTGAAAGTCAAATTTTATCATTTAAAATTTGACTTTCAATTGGATATGTTAAAAGGAGATCGTATTGAGTTTTAAGTTCAACGCCTCTGTTGTATAAAGCAGTATCTGGATCCAAGGCATATTTTTGGTCCAGTATTTTCAACTGATTAGCTCAATCAATTCTCTCTCTGTTAGCTTTTTTTCTGAACACTTGCCGTGTGAGAGGTGATTTGTCCTCCAGTAAATACCTTAAAAGCATAGGATATAATAAGATTAGAAGTCTCTTCCAGCATATTATCTTCAAAAGAAAGAATAATTTGTTCTCAAAAAGTTTAAAAGTCTTTGTCAGTTAAAGTTAGATTAAAACGTCAAAATTTGTTTGTTTGAGGGATTCCAGGAAGATTTAAAGATAGAAGCGCAGGAGCACGATCCGTAAGAGGAACTTCTTTGTCTTCCGAGAATGGAACTGATGGAATCATCTGGTTAGCAATTAAAAAAAAATCAATCCTGGAATACGTATAGTGAATATGAGAGAAAAAAGAATACTCCCTATCTTCTGGGTAAAAAAAAGCCAATCACCAGAAACGCCAGATTTAATTAAAAATGAATCAATAAGTAAAGCAGATTTATTGGGAGCAGCTGGTTTAGAAAATCAATTATCTGATGTTGAATCTCGCCAACAATTAAAGTCTCCTGCTAAGACTAAAGAATAAAGATTTAAATATGGCAAGAATGCAAAAGATCGTTAGTTCCCTGCATCATGCATATTCGGGGCAGAAATATTGGCAAATGCTATTGATTTATTATCTAATCCTGATACTATAAAAATTTAATTAGTATGCGATATTACCTTGTGTTAAACAAATGAAAATGTATTGTCTATTAAAATTGAACACCCCCTCCCCAGATTTAGGTCGGAAAGATATCGCTACCCTCTCCATCGGCTAAAAAAGCGTGAGTTATCAGAATTACGTGCTTGTGTTTCTCGTAAAAAAATAATTGGGACATTAAGCTTTTTTTTAATATCGGCAGAAATTTCGTTTCGTTTCACCGGGTGACATAACCCTTTCACGCTAAAATTAAATAAATTAATAGTTTGGTCCGTTTCTTAATATTATTTAAGTGCAATTAAAAAGGAAGGTTAACAAACAGACCAAAATGGAATGTCAATTAAAACTAGACAACGAGCTTTCTGATAAGGTAACCAAGCAATAGACTTGGTTAAGAACCCAAAAGAGCTACCAAAGAAAGGACCCATTCTCCCACCCACCCCACCCCCACCACCCATCATCCAAACACATAAACCCAGCCAATAGAAAGCCGGTAGATAAAGCCTCGGATAATGTCCATCCCAAAATAAAGTTCAGCTCCCTATCTTTCAAGGTTAGGTAATTCCAACCCAGTCAAAACAGTGAATTAAAAAAACACACTGTTTCAAAGTAATGAAATGATGTGTCCATACAAAGCCGTGTTAATAAAGGAGAAATCTCAAAACATATGTATAAAATAAAATATAAAAAATCAAAATCACAATTCATAGACGTTCAAGGTATTAGCTCTTTAAAATCTTATTCTTTTAGTCATACACTATAAGATTTTCAATAAAGTTAGCTACAAAGTGTAAAAGCGACAAATGTTCATGCTGTTACGGATTAGGTTACTATTTGGTGAATGACCCTTAAAGACATAACATAGTTGTGTGTGTTTGTGTGTGTGTGTGTGTGTGTGTGTGTGTGTGTGTGTGTAAGAGAGAGAGAGAGAGAGAGAGAGAGAGAGAGAGAGAACTTTTGAATCAAGGCCCAGAGGGATTTAAGATCCTATATCAAGAGCAATACAGCAGGCATCATGAGCTCAGTGGTACAAAGGGGGGACCTCACAGAGTACGTACTCTCTGGTTTTAAATACTGCTTTTTTAAAATTTTTCTCCTTCCCTTGTCTTTTGTTTGTTACTGTAATTAATATGGAGTACTCGAGGGAGAGTTTGTACACAGTAATGCCTGTCAAGATGGCCCAATTGCAGTCAGGCAACGGTAGGCCCAGAATCCTGATGACCCCAGCCAGCTATTCACACTTGTTACCACCATCCAGAAAGCCTTCACCCCGGGGGAGAAGCAGAGCATTCTGTCTTGAGCTGCCCTCACCTAGAGTTGCAGAATTTTGGTGCAGGGTTGAAGAAATGATTGAAATTCATCTGATGGGCCCCAAAGACATACACACATTGGTCAAAGCTAAATACCCTGGGAAATATATGGGAGGGTATGGTCCAAGGTGTGTGGGATGTTATGTGGACAACCAGTATGAATGGAGGATGGGGAAGAGAAGTCACGAGGTTGCTGCAGTGGATGTAGCTGTAGTGAAGGCACAGAGAACTTGCTTTGCAGTGTAGCAGTTAGCGTAACGCTATTACAGCGCCAGCGACCCGGGTTCAATTCCGGCCACTGTCTGCAAGGAGTTTGTACGTTCTCCCCGTGTCTGCGTGGGTTTCCTCCCACATTCCAAAGACGTACGGGTTAGGAAGTTGTGGGCATGCTATGTTGGCACCAGCAACGTGGCGACACTTGCAGGCTGCCCCTAGAACACTATGCAGAAAGATGTATTTCACTGTGTGTTTTGAGGTACATGTGACTAATAAAGATACCTCATCTTATCTTCTGTAGCGGATCTCCTTTCAAGGAGAATAATGCTGGCTTCCCCTGTCTAACGCCATAAGTTTTTAAAATGTAAAATTCTATACTCTTCTTGTTATTATTGATCAATGTTGTTCAGGATTGTAAACTTCTGTTCATTCCGAGTACATTCAGTGAGATTTCTCTAATAAATGATCAATGGTATTTCGTAGAGGGTTCCATACAAACTGCCAATGATATTTACTGCAGAATTTTCCCATCTGCCTGCTGCTTACTGATATATTCAGTGCCAAGATGAGCAAAACACTTCCATTTCAGTTGGAAGTATCACACTTTCAAAGAAAGTTTGACACAATTATTCACAAAATTGTACAGAAGTTAATTAAAACCTGTAGGATTTGTGAGTTGAGAAATAAGAGGAATGTTTAAAAACTATAATTGAAGATATGACAAATGATTTGCAGGAGGAACTCAGCAGTCAAGTAGCATCCATGGGGGCGAGGGTGGGAGTGGGAAGGAATTATCAATCATTTAGGTCAAAACCCTGCTTCGGGACCAAAGTTTCATTCGGTTCCTGACGAAGGCTTTCAAACCATAATGTTGACAATTCCTTTCCTCCCACAGATGCTGCTTGACCCACTGAGTTCCTCTGCAGATTGTCTGTTGCTCCAGGTTCCAGCATCTGCAGTCTCTTGTGTCTTTATAACTGATAGCAGAAACCAATCAAGAGAAACTGAGTTGGAGACTACAGATGCTGAAGCAAAAAATTGCTGGAAAGCTCGGTCGGTCAAGCAGTGTCTGTAGCAAAGGGATGGTCGATGTTTTGGGTGGAGCTTCTGCATCAGGACCCTGCATGAGGGGGGAATGAGGTGCCTAGAACAGCCTTTGAAGGGGAGGTATAAATGACATGGCTGTGGAGGTATCTCAGCTAAAATGAGATTGTCAGAATTTTATCTGTTCTCAAAACGAGGCTGTTACTAACAAGGCCAGTGTTTATTGTCCTTACTGCCCTGGGAACATGATGTTGGTCTGTTTCTGGAACCCCCTTGGAAGGCAGTTGAGAGCATCATCATTTAAGGCAGTGCTTTCCTTCCCTAAAAGATGCTGATGAGCCAGATGATGTTTTAACAACCTGATAACTTCAGTTTTATTAATTCTAGCTTTTTATTTCCATATTTTATTTTTGAACAATTCAAGTTCTCAAACTACTTTGGTGGGATTTAAATTTACTTTCTATTAGCAATCCAGGCCTCGGATTACTGATGCAACAGCATTATCACCAATCTACTGTATCAGGTGCTGGAAATCTGAGATGAAGAAAACAAACAATTGGAGATACTCTGCAGGTCAGACAGCCTCTGAAGTGAGAGAAACAAAGATAACTTCATAAAACCTGTCAAAATATTTTAGGTCAATGGCTTTCCATTTTGATAAAAGGTCATTGACCTGAAACATTAACTCCATTTCCCCCCCCACAGATGCTGCCTGACGTGCTGAATATTTCCAACATTTTCTGTTTCTATCAGGCAGATAGGGTTCTATTAGAGTAAGAGATTTGTTGAACCATATGACCTTTGGTATTCCTAAAACCTTTTCGGTAAGGTCATGCTGTTCCTGGCCCACTACTCAGAGCCTCTGCCTTAATGATCAAATAACCGGAGTTTCTCTACATGTGCACAGTTGAAGCAGCACCCGAGTAGTTGGAGCAGACTCTGAGCTGTGTCTAGGGCTCAGCCAGTAGACTGGTAGCCTCATCCTGCAAATGAGTGAAAGAAAATTCTTACGGTCACATTTCAATTAAGATCCCTCTACAGTTATCTCATTCGAACTTTTGTTTCAATGGCCATGCAAAGCAGTTCATTCTGCCCTGACTGATTCCTCTTATCAGTAACCACCTGACAGCAAGAGAATTTTAAAAACTATTCTTTTTGATTTAAAAAATAATTATTTTTTAAATTGAAATTTAAATAAAAACATAACCAAAACAATTCTAATTCCTAACAATGTAAATTTAAATAAAATTCTTAAACTTAGCTACAGTACATGTTTCTTTTTCCACAGGATTCCACTCAAATGGTATCAACATTTATATGCCAGTCCTGCCTGATATGCAGCAGAGGGGCCTGATGCAAAGTGCATCCAGACCCCTTTTTCAGCTCACCAGTGGTTCACCGCTGGGCTCAATGGTGAGTCCAGTGACAGAGCAAAAATGTCAGATGTGCCAGCATCTGACCTCCAGGTTGACCAACAATTGGCCAAGCATGTTCACTAAGGGACTGCAGACTGTCCGTCAGCTAAATTCAGCCCTTAATTTGCTTGCTTTGCAAATACTGCTGTAAATCTCATTGGGATTATGAGGTGCATGGGTCTCTGCAAATCCATTGTATAGGAATTCAGCCTTCTGATAATCTTAGAAATGCATAGCAGGTTCATGAGAGAGAGGACAAGTTAATGGCTGGATAGATGTGGTGAGCACCACAAGCAACAGTTAATGATTTCAGTTCACAATTATGCTCGCATAAACTGTTTAAAATTCCTTTTATTTCTTGCAGCCACTAACTGGAACTATTCTATATTAGCACTTGCATCTGTGGCACTGTTTCTGGCATTCCTCATCCTGGCACTAAGCTCCAGGGCTAACAAGTAAGTCAGACCTCACCGTTTTCTTTAATACGTTTTAATAGTTTGCAAAAAGTGTCTTGTTTTTCTTCTTCCTGCAACAAATTACAGTTAAAGCTGAAAGATCATGTTGAATGTAATGGTTGTATATTGTAAAGAATCCTCTTTTACACTGGAGAGGTGTCACAAAGTTGCCTTAATCAAATTCACCAGTAAACTTATTCATTTCCCTCCCACCTCCCCATTTGTATAAAAATGTTGATATCAGAACCTACCATATATAAACGAAAAGGTAGCTAAGAAGCTCAAACAAAGGATACAACTGTTTAATAGATTTTTTTAAGGATTAGGAGAAAGGCCAAAATTAGAAAACACATTAAGTCAAAACAATAAATGCTACAATGGTTTTTAGAGATGGGAAGAAAAGGCCACTGTGAGTAAATTGTAATTTAAGGTTATTATTTGTAAGATCTGTTCACCAGCTGCAAAAATATTTCTTTAATAATAAGTGATTTGGACTCTGACCTCATGATCGACCTTGTTGTGACCTTGCACCTTATTGCACTGCACTTTCTCTGTAGCCGTGACACTTTACTGTTATTGTTTTTACCTGTACTACATCAATGCACTCTGTACTAACCCAATGTATCTGCACTGTGTAATGAATTGATCTGTATGATCGGTACACAGACAAGTTTTTCACTGTACCTCGGTACAAGTGACAATAATACACCAATGATGCCTTGGCACTGTTGCTTAGCAGGGTCAGATATTAGTTAAAAAATCTGTTTGGTTCCTGATCCATTGAGTGAGGCTCTGGTGTCCTGCAACAGTGGGAAACAGAACAGAGGGAAGAATTAGACCACTTTCCCCCCCAGCCAATAACTAAGGCTGACACAAGAGATTGCAGATGCTGGAATTCAGAGAATCTGAATCTGATGTAGAAGTCTGGCAGCATCTGTGGAGGCAGAGGGATAATCAACATTTTGGATTGAAACCCTGCATCAGGACTAAGGCTGAACCAGACTGTTTGCAATGCCAACATCCTGTTCAATATGAGGCAGTACATTGACACAGCTTGAGGATCTGCTGCTTCAGAGCTCCAGTGATCTGGGTTCATTCCTGACTTCTGGTATCTGGAGTTTCCTTTGAAGATACTCCTTAAAATGTTCCTCTCATAATATCTCTTTGTTTACTGTCCATTTCTCTGCGAACCACATTGGGATATTTTTCTACAGTTAATTTACTATATAAGTCAATTTGTTAAAAAAAATGGGGGTAAAGCAAGCAGTTATAAGGAGCTGATTATAAGTCAGAAATTGGTTCTAAGATCTACAAATTGACTTTCATCATAAAAACAAGGGTGGTATGAACAAAACCTGCTCTCAAAATAATGAAGATTAGATGGATTGAAGTATTTTGTGTTGATATAGCATTGGAGAACTTGGGAATGGCAATTATAACACACGGATAATATGAAGACTTGATGGGTTATTGTCTAGTGAGTAATTCTGATAGATAAAGAAAAGGGGAGGGCACTTGGACTATGCTCGGTCATCCAGTCAGAACGCAAGGCCTTTTCTCTTTCCATCACATCCTCTGATGGCGTCCTGAATGTGTCTAAAAGGAAGACATTTTCTCATTGGATGGAAGTAGAGAACAACATGCAGCTGCTGCCTTGTTGGTTTACTGACTGAGAGGCAATCTCACTTTCTCCATGAAAAGTATTCGAAAGGTGGTCATCCTTTTTGTGAAGATTTGCTTCCTCATATTTGGCCTAATCTCCCCTTTCACCAGCTTAATCAGTTCTATATTATGAAACCATTGAATGGCTCAATGGTATTTATATAATATTACCATCTTTTTTATCTGTACAAGTCCCCCTCTCAATCTCCTCCTGACCAGGCCAAAGAGCCACAGTTTCCTTCGTCAGTTGATTTGTATAAAAGGAAACCAGAGTGAGATCTTGTTCATTAGACAATGCAGAGAAAATGGAAAATGGAAAATTGTTCATTTTAGACCTGTAAATGGGAGGGACTTTCTCATTTTTCTGTTATGCACTTGGACCGTTATTCACCATTCTCTCTCATCCTTTTGCTATTGCAGGCAACGAAAGATTAAGGCACTCAATGAAGCAAAGGAGAAGAATGAAACAGAGACGGACTTGACCCAGAAGGCAATGATACAATATGTTGTTGAAGTTGACAATATTACTGAGACAGACCCGATGTTACAGAGCAAGCAGACCTATAATTCCTTGTACCCAGTGGCACAGACTTCATCTCCAAAGGTCTCACCAAAACCTGGACAGATCTTGGTTGAATGGAAGGATGGAAATATAAGTTCCCTTTTCACAGATGGAAAGGAAGATGATGTGTAGCACCCCTCAGTTACTGGATTGTGTTTGGCTTAAATAATTTAATTACAAGAATTATTGACTTTTATCTTAAAAGTATTTCCAATAAGTAAAAGGAAAATTGGGTAGCAAGTTGGCTACAGGAGCGGGAAAAGTGGGTGAAGCTTTGGAGTAGCAATATGCCACTTGGGTTATTGCTGGGAATACTATCATTCAAAATTTACTCAGGGCTTAGAAATAAAATTCAAAAATTTGAAGAAACACCAAAATGAGGGCAATGGTTAATTCCAAGGAGGACTGTGACTAGTGCATTGATAAATCTCAAATAAAGCAGAAAATATTGGAAATCCTCAGCAGATCAGGCACTGATGAAAGATCACTGATCTGCAGCACTAACCCTGTTTCCTCTTCACAGATGCTGCCTGACCTACTGAGTAATTTCTGTTTCATTCCCAATTTGCCTTGTAGCATTTTGTTTTTGCATTAATGGCTGTGAATTGGAAACTAATTTTAATTTGCCAAGTGTGAGGTATTATGTTCAATAGAAAGATACGCTGTTTGGAAAATGAGTGTCTAAACTGGCTAAACAAAGGAAAGGAATACATACAATATACCCAAACCAAACCCACACGTTAACAAGACACACAAGAAGGCAGGGACAGAACTGGAGTTTAACCCTTTAGCAATGGAATGCAAGAGCAGAGAAGGATATGTTAAGTTTCTTCTTAAGCAGTCCCTCGGGTTCAAGGATGACTTACTTCCAAATCAGTTTTGTGGATTCTGGCTTCTTTAACCACCTCAGTGTGGAAACCATAGACTCTTCCACAGATGGGGCAGGTAATGGCCTACTGGGCAGGTGGGTATTTGTGAGGTGGTTCATTCCTGCTGCTTACACAAAAGCCTCTGTGTATTCCTGATAGCATCCCAAATACTCCATCTCCACTTGCAGGGGTCATAGGATAGAGATTTCCTGTGGCGATATTGAATTTGCTTTGAGCATATCCCTGAACCGTTTCCTCTATCCCCCGTCAAGCACTTCCCATGACTCACCTGGGACTAGAATGTCTGTTTTGGGAGGCTGGTGTTGGTCATGTGATCAACATGGCCTGCCCAACATAGCTAACTGTGTATTACATCTTGGTTAAACTACACATCAAAGTTATAAAGGAGTACAATAGCATAGATGAAGAGAAGATGTTTCCACTTGTGGGAAGGCCAAAATGGAGGTTAGTAATCAATAAATCCAACAAAAGCATTTAGGGGAAAATTCTTGGTAAGTGTGTGGAACTTGCTACTACAAGTAAAATCTGAGAGAAACAACTGCAGTGCACTGTCAGAGTTGGTTTGTAGGTTCCTCGTATCTGGTGGTTCTGTATCTGGCCTATGTTAACAAGTATGCCTTACTATCTCTGTATGTGACCAGTGCTTGTACTTTAGTCCAATCTATCTGGCAAAATAGCACTGTAACTGTGATACACAATGCTATTATGCAAATTGGCATTCAGTTGGGGGG
>JAUZTB010000074.1:12671473-12682638 GCA_034780895.1 Rhynchobatus australiae
ATACTTGAGCACAGAAATCTAAACATGATCCAGATCAATACTAAGGGAGTGCTTCATTGTCAATAGTACCATCTTTAAACCAAGACTCTCTCTGCTCTCTCAGGTGCACATGAAAGGTCCCATGGTGCTATTTAAGGAGCAGAGGATTTACCTCCAGCCACATAACTAAAACAGAATTCTGGTCAAGGTGACATTGCTGTTTGTGGGAGCTTGCTATGCATTAATTGGCTGTTGTGCTTCCTTATTACAAAAGTAACTGCATTTCCTACCCTGTGCCATCAGCAAGAAGGTTGGTATAAAAATACAAGTCTTTTTCTTTCATGTCATTATTCCAAGATTTGCTTTCCTTTCCCCATTTCTCATCCATTAGCTGATATGGCTCAAATTTATCCATGTCCGGAATTTCTTTCTTAAATCTCATTGGCCAAGGAGATATCCTGATCATGCCATCCATTAAGATGCCTCACTACTTCACTGCACCGTTAATGGCTCTTCACTGCCAACAAGTCCAGGTGCAAACACACAATGAGCTGAAGGGTCCAGAAAAGTTGTTGCCTACCAGTGCCATGGGATGGCCAACCCATTGTACCTTATTGGTCCATTGTTGTCTAATACATGCAGAATTAATTGATTGTATTAATGTTAGAACATTATTCAACAATATACATAGCTATGAAAAAAGGAAAACCTGAAAGATGTTTTAACCCAAAATAAATTCCTTTTTTCTCCAGATTCAGAAGTGAAGGAATGGGCTCTGGAGAGTTGAAAAATGTTTTAGTATGTTTTTGTCAGATTATCAAAATAAAAGACTTTTATAACTCATAGTGATAAAATATTTTTGATTCTTTTTGGAAGTTAAATCAATATCATCACTTCAAACCATCTGTTACTTTTAGGCTTTTTTTGCCTATATTCTGTTTTATTCAAGTGAAGAGCTTTGTAGGAATATCCCAAAGAAGCATCATTCACATTTGTGGCAGTTGATTTTTCAACTAATCTGGGGGCCAGCTGAGAAACTCCAGTGCCAAACTATTTCAGTATTAGTTGTGCTGCCAAGCACCCACTTAAATTAGTAAGTTGTAACTTGCTCTTTAGCCTGGTCTCACATAAATTGTCTTAGAAATGAAGTCTCCTTCTGAAATCCGTATAAAATGGCAAACTCCTTAAAGGGTGGAGTGTAACTGACTAATTACTCGTATTATACTGTATCAAAACAATTTAAAATCTTGTCATTTTGTACTTTGTATTTACAAATTTCCAGCATAACTTTGTTTCCAGTACAAAGAAAAGTATCAGTTTTAATTTAAATAAAATTATATCAACAATTTTTGTTGACTAAAAAATATTGTGCAGTTATCTTTTTTTTAACTACTTGTGTTCTAGTTAGATATATGACACTTACTAGAGTTATTCTGAATAGAAGTTCTTCCCTTTGTGCTGTTGCTATCAATCATGGTGACATCAAGGGGCCAAGGTCAAGGAGAGATATGTATTTGTAACTATCTGCAAGGAGGTAGATTAAGGAAATGTCATTGCAGCTTTATGGGCGACAAAGGCAAAATCAATGCATATTGGCGCAGTGCAGGCAAGACAGGCAAACAGTGGAGACACAAGGGACTGCAGATGCTGAAATCAGGAGCAATAAACAAACTGCTGGAGGAAGTCAACGGCAACTTATGTAGAAGGAAGTGGACAGTGGATATTTCAAGCCAGGACCTTTCATCTGGACTGGCAGACAGTGCATTGATCTAGTTCTAAAAAGGCAAATGTCCAATGTAATTTGAGACAGCAGGCTTTGCTTGTAGGGGGATCTTCATGAACTTTTACCCTGAACAACTGGCTCCACTGCTTCAATAGATATGGTGAGGTACCTTGTGCCAAAACAGTGGATGTAATTTTGAAAACTAAAACAGCCAATTCAATTGTTCACTGAAGTGCTCTTAAACAGGTTTAATAATGATGCAAAGCAGCATTGGTTTTGCACCTTCACCTAGATTCTTGTGTTGTTTCAGAGGATTTGGGGCATCATTGCATTCCAAAAGGGAATCATTTGAGATCCCTGTAAGAGGATCATTTTATGCCACTGTAAACTGGACAAGCATCTTCCTGCTCTTACTGCAAGTTAATAAAGATTCACAGCTAACTTGTTCCAACCTCAGTCTGTGATCCTTCCATGTTCATGCTCCTTCTCCACCTCTTCCCAATCCAGGAGTTTTGGGTCCTTAAACTTAACCCAAAAAGGAGAGCAGAGCATGCAGCTAAGAGATGATGAGCAGAGTTTATATCTGTGCCACGAAATGGATACCACCAGGCTGGAATCAGAATTGCAAAGTGCCCTACAATTATCACTGCGGAGAGAATGTATCAATGAACAGCACATTGTATGGGAGAATATACTCATTATAAAGGCATGTCTTTTTTACTGTTGGACCAGACGTGTCAATCTATTTAATGCATTGGTGTGTAATTGAAATTCATCTTCTGTGTCTAAATGCAGGGCAAGCACAGTAATGTAACAGTTAGCATAACCCTATTGCAGCGCCAGCGACCCAGTTTCAATTCCGGCTGCTGCCTGTAAGGAGTTTGTACATTCTCTCAGCGTCGGCGTGGGTTTCCTCCAGGTGCTCCAGTTTCCTCCCAGATTCCAAAGGTATACGGGTTAGGAAATAATGGGCATGCTATGTTGGCACCGGAAGTGCGGCGACACTTGTGGGCTGCCCCCAGAACACTCTACGCCAAGATGAATTTCACTGCGTTTCGATATACATGTGACTAATAAAGAAATATTAAATGTCCTCTCATTCTATAATTCACACAAAAGCAGTAGATTATTTCCACGAAGAGTTCCTTCATAGTGTTTCTGTGCAGGAACGTGGCTATGCCCAATCAACAGTATCTGCCTCAGATACTCCAAATCCACCTGGTTGAACACGTTACCAAGTCCGAAGTCCATCTCTGAGCTGTTTGTCTGGTGGTGACTGAAATGGTCAACATTGGCAGATTTCGCTTCTTCCAATAACTTCCCCAAGAGGGTGGCTTGACCTTCACTCCAGAGTCCCACGCTCAATGAACTACTGTGGAGGTGCAGCCTGTCTTTAGGCAGACAACACATGACAAGGATGCACATAAGTAGAGGATGAACTCAACCATCATGTGATGGAAGAGAGAGTGCAATGTTAATGCTGTTAAATTACAGAATCAACACCCACATGTTGCAGTGGACTGAGATTCCATGCTTTCAGAAAGAAAATGGACCAACTGTTGTAACAGGGAATGATCGAGTGGCACAAGGGAGATCTAACTGGTCAGTGTGAGTTCTGAAAGAATATTATGAAGCAAGAAGATTCTTCTGTTTCTGGAGTGTGTTCAAAGACACGTTGCTATATTGTCATCAATCAATAACTGCACTTACATTAATTTATTAATATCTTACTCCAAGCCCTATTTTTTCCCCAAGGTTCACCTCTCTGACCTCAGTCAATCTCTTGGGTTAGTAATCAAATACGGGAACTCAAATTGATATCCCTTCCATCCAGTCTTGGAAACTGAAACGTGTTAGAGCTTCCTTGCTCTGTGACTCCTGAGGCCAGTGATTGAATTCTGGACCCTCTCAATCCATATGGACGAGTACTTAGCTGATTAGTAATATAAATGTGCATATTTAAGGAGGAGAGAAATTATTTTTGATTTGATTCATCAGCTCATGGGACACAGATGTTTAATTTTGCATGTTGTTTCTGGGATTGGAACTCCAATTTGCTTTGACACACAGCAATATTTCTCTTCAATATTTGTCATGAGATGTAGACATTATTGGAAATACTAGTTTTGATTGTCCATCCCTAATTACCCCCAAGCTAAAGCGACAGGAGGCAGTGAAAGTCAACTGTGCTGATGGTGTTGACTCACTAACAAGCCAGACTAAGAGGCCAGATTACCTTGTCAGCAGGCTATCAGTGAAACAGACATTTTTACAATTGTGTAACTTCATGGCTACTGTTTAAAATCCATAGTTATTTAATTACATGAATTTAAATTCTCCAGCTCCCCTGCTGGGATTCCAACTTGTGTCTTTGGATCAATAGTTCAGAAGTCTGAATGGACATTCTCTCTTCTCCCCACTCCCATCAGGCAGAAGATAAAAAAGCCTGAAAGCATGTACCACCAGGCTCAAGGGCAGCTTCTATCCCATTGTTGTAAGACCATTGAATGGTACCCTAGCGCAATAAGATGAACTCTTGATCTCAGAATCTACTACATTATGGCCTTGCACTTAATTGTCTGCCTGCACTGCACTCTCTCTTTAAATGTAGCACTGCATTGTTATTGTTTTTCCTTGAACTACCTCAATGCATTGATGTGATGAAGTGATCTGTATCAATGGTATGCAAAACAAAGCGTTTCACCGTATCTCAGTACATGTGACAATAAGAAACCAATTTACCAATTTATGTTTGTCCAGTAATTTAATCTTTACGCTATCATACCCTGACTTACCTCAGATTGAGTATGTCTGACCTCTGAATTGTGGGTATTGTTTATGATTTCTATTCACCATTACTTACGGCCTCTAGTACACTAGTTTAGGGCATTTCTTCAATGGAATACAAGTTATTGTTGGCTTCTGTTGATGAACTATTGATATAGGAAGTGACAATAATTCATGGTTGAGAAAAGATGTGAAATTTAGGCCAAAGTACAAAGAAGCAAGAATACACACTGAAGAGAATAAAAAGCCCACAAAAAAATACTCTGGATGTTTATTAATCCAATGTTGTCATGTAAAATTTTATTTCTCTCTCACATTATTCAGAGAATGATTGAAAATAACTTTTGAAATATAGTTGTTCTGCCAATAAGCAGCTTGAATATTCAAATATATTGTAAATAAAATATGATTGAAGAAATGATTATGCTGTTTCACTTTTATAGTCATAGAGCAATACAGCACATATACTTCATGGATGAAAGATAGTTAACAGACATCTGGTGCCATGTGTAGAATACTGTAACAACAGTGGAAACTATTTAGTGGGGATTACAAGCTGAAATATTTTGATTGGTTAATTTTTGTGGTTGTTTGACAAAAGGATACCAGAAATAATTTTCTTAATTCTATCTTCAAAATCAACACCTGTTACATGCAGGCCAAATAAAAGTTGTGAAGTTGTCTGATCCAAACTTACAACCCAGTGCATTAATGTGAACAAATCTTTTCTCTGAATGACCTTATGACCTTGAAGTGAGTTTGTTACTTAACAATTATCAAATTATGAGCAGTGCTATTCTGTAAACACATGTCTACTGGGAAATCCACATGTACCTTTTCAAATTGTTAACTCCAAGTTCCCAGTCAAGTTTATAACATCCTGACTTGGAAATATTTTATGGATCCTTCACCTTTGCAGGATCGAAGTTCTGGAACTTTCTTCCTATCAGCACAGTAGGCCAACATACACCACAAGATCTGCACTGGTTCAAGAAGACTTCTCACACCACTTCTGAGGGATGTTAGCAACACTGACTTCATTCTGTCTTCAGCAACAAATAAAAAGTACAGCTCACAGCCTAATAGGCAACAGATACTGGTTACATTTGTGAATTTATTGATCTTCTGTGCATCTTCTTCATTATTAAA
This sequence comes from Rhynchobatus australiae, assembly GCA_034780895.1. Classification (NCBI taxonomy): domain Eukaryota; kingdom Metazoa; phylum Chordata; class Chondrichthyes; order Rhinopristiformes; family Rhynchobatidae; genus Rhynchobatus; species Rhynchobatus australiae. The sequence continues at coordinate 12,677,112 of JAUZTB010000074.1, forward strand.
GTAGCAAAATATGATTATTTCTTGAATGATTAACTTTGAAAAATATATACAATTTTCAATGCCAATCCTTGAAAAGCTTGTTCCACTGTTCTTATTACCACAGCATCACATATACCTCTGATAAAGTATCCTTCACTTCTCCTTATTGCCTCTTGTCTGCACAGGGTTATTTGCTTCAGATTACTGCGTGGGTGCCACATTCTTTCATTCATGGAGTAAATTCCTGCAGCAGATACTGCAACAGAAAACTCTTCATTCTAATTATTTTTTCCTGAAAGCACTGGCAACTAACAAAAATAGACACATGTGACCATTGTAGGCCATTTACTCATTCCTAAATCCATAAATCCTTAAGCAAAGATGACACCAATGCCAGATGAATGGTGCACAGTTACTTTGGTTGATATCATAAAGGTTTGTGACAGTTTTAGTTCCACATACACTAACCATAGAACAAGATGTACGAACTACCTAGTTGATAACAGCTGGTTACATTGAGCTTTGCTATTCAATGTGGTGGTTAATATTTTTAAAATATCTTGAATCCTTTAAGCAAAGTTAGTGTGGGAGTCCTCCGCTTGCTTTGAGCTCTTGCCGACTTCACGGTGACAAGTTTAGCTGAAGTGATGGTGGGAATCTCCTTGTAGGTGGCAGTGGAGAGTCGCTGTGTTCCAAATGCAGGTGGGTGGTGTTTAACAGCATGGGCAAAGGCAGGTGGGTGGGGAATGCCCAGCACAGGCTTTTCCTCAGAAATAAAGAGGGGCCTGACGGGAAGGTGGCGCTCCATCTCTCGTCTCACCTCACGTACTAACTCATGGAACACATGCTGTACAGGCTCAAAGTCCAAACAGGCAGAGACTTCATAAAATGAGCAGTTATATTTGGTTGCCAGTGAGAGTCCATCAGATTTGCTTACTTGTCTGTAAACACAGAGCAGATATTCTTGTTCAAAATGCATTAGCACAGCAAGTTAATAAACGAAAAATACCTAAAAGACAATGAAACATCAAAGCAATCTAAAATAAGTATCTTCGAATGTAGATTGTTTTAAATAAACGTAGTACTCTCTGAAACTATACAGTGCTTTGATCATTTCTGATACTGCACTTAAGATAGGAAGTTTTAATGTTACTGTGTACAGAACATAACCAAAAACTTGTATTCTAAAAATCTGAAGCAGGAGAAAGCATACAGCCTTCTCCAACCACTTCTGCCATTCAATATCATGGCTAATCCCATACTAGCCCTCCTATCCTACTCCTGAGACCACAACGTTGGTATGGCAACCACTCTGCCGAGACTGCAAGAAACCGCAGAAATTTATGGTGACAGCTCAGCACATCATGAAAACCAGCCTCCCCGCCATGGACTCATGTCTACACTTCTCACTGCCTCGGTAAAGCAGCCAACATAATCTAAGACCCCTCCCACCCCAGATAATCCTCCGCCCCCCCCACTCCATAGGGCGGAAGATACAAAAGCCTGAAAGTGCGTACCATCAGGCTCAAGGACAGCATCTATCCAGGTGTTACAAAACTATTGAATGGATCTCTTATACAATAAGATGGACTCTTGACCTCACAATCTAGCTGGTTATGGCCTTGCACCTTATTGTCTGCCTGCACTGTATTTTCTCTGTAACTGTAACATTATATTCTTCATTCTGTTATTGCTTTTCCCTTGTACTCCCTCGATGTACTGATGTGATTCAATGATCTGTATGGCTCACAGGCAAAGTTTTTCACTGTATCTCAGTACACGTGGAAATAACAAATCAATTCTAATTTTAGTACTCCCTAATCCTCAAATTCTTGATATACACAGCATGCTAAAATCTTTCAATCTCAGCCTTGAGTGTACTTAACAACCGAGCATCCACAGCTCTCTGAGGTAACGGACTCAAAGATTTACCACTATTTGCATGAAGAGCTTTTGAGGCTTTAAAAGTCCAGGCAGACAGTACAGATTTATAGAAATCCTGATGAAACTTTATAAAACACTAATGGGGCAATAACTGGTGTACTGGAATATCAAGTTCTGGGTGCCACACTTTAAAGGGTTTAAAGATTTTAGGGATTTACGAAAATTATTCCAGGGACTTCGCTTATTTGGATGAACTGGAGAAGTTAGGGTTGCTCTTCTTGGAATAGAAGAGGTGCAAGAGGCTCGGAAGGAGGTATTTAGAACAGTGAATAGCATAGAGTGAGTAGATAACGAGATACCTGTTCCACTGGCAGTACAGTCAAGAACTGGGGCCATTGAATGAAAGCATCTGGCAAAAAATAACTGACATGAGAAACAATTTTTACCCAGTGAGAGGTAGGATCTGCCTCTGGAGATTGCCAGTGGATGCAGATTCAACTGTAGTGTTCAAAAGGCTGCAAACATTTTAAGAGCTTTATGGAGAGGGGGAGGGCAACCCGGATTCTTTTTCTTAGAGCTGGTATGAATTCAACAGGCCAAATGGCCTCTTTCCTTGTGGTAACCCTTCTGTAATTCTAACCTCAGTCCTCAAACTCCAGTGCCCTATACGGTGAATATACCCCTTCATTTAAGACCCTCCAGCTAGAGGAAACAGCTTCTCAATCCCTCTCAGAACTTTATACCTGTCAATGAGATCACTTCTCATTCTTCTAAACTTCAGCGAGTGCAGGATAACCTTAGTCAATCTCTCCTTATGCAACAATCCCTTCATCCTCAGAATCAATCTGTTGATTCTGTGGTGCACCAACTCCACCACAGGTATCAGCCCCATAGGTACAGGGATGAAAATTGCACACAGTACTCCAAACAATGTTGTACCATAGCCCTGTGTAATTGTAAGAAGACATCCTTATTTATGCACTTCTGTCCCTTGGACCGATGTACCATTTGTCTTCCTAATTACTTGCTGTACCTGTATGCTTACATGGTGTCTCATAAATCAACACACTGATTTACACAAGTCCTTTGCATTCCAAAAATTTCTATTTTCCTATTTTGTTGCCGAGGTGAATATCTTTTCATTTTCTCATATTAAACCTCATCTGCCACCTTCTTGCCCATTCTCCTATCCTGTCTACTTTTACAGACTCATCACACATCAATTTTCCACTTAGCTCTGCATCATTATTACGGACAGACTCTTGAATTCAAATACATTTCCTGCTGGATCAGAAGACCAGCTCTAACCACTCTTGCAACATAAATATAGAAAATTTTCAAAGACCCAATTCAAATTCCTTTCAGAGAATAATTCTCCAACAGAGCTGTACCGTAAAGAAAAATTAAAATGGATCATAAATGGGAGAATAACTGTCACCGGTGACTGTTCAGGTATGACTGCATTATAGAGACATGAGGTAGGCAACTGGTTACAGTGACACCACAGACTGTGGATTAATGACCTAACATTCTGCTTGGTGAGGATTCGTGTCTGGATCCTAAATGACCAACAGATAGAAGGTAATGAAATATTAATAGATCTGGGTGCAACCCTCAAGGACATTTTGTTTTATAGTCATCCATATTTATGCACCTTCTGAGCCCTTTGATGAGGTTATGAGTGCAGTGAAATCTAATACTTGTAGAGTAAGGCTTGCAATGTCAAAGCCATGTCAGGCAATCAATTTCTAGTCAGTTACCATGGTTACCATTTTGCTTTTGTTACCTGGGTCTTAATAGCCTGAATTCTAGCAGTGGCAATAAATTAAACCAACAATGCTTGGTGTCATTACACCATGAACTGACAACATCTTTGAGAAATCTGTGAGTGCATAACTAGTGACTCAATTCACCTCCACAATTAATTCTCATTATCAGTCAGTGAACTGACAAAAATGACATTTGTTTACAAATTAGTCTCACTGTAAAATGCCCTGAAAATGTTACATTTCTATGACATAAGGCATACATGAATTGCTGGATCCTTGCAGATATCTTACCTCAAGATCAGTGGCAAGCACTGTGATTTCTCCACTGAGTACACAGTCAGGCCCATTAATGTTGTTAAACTTCTTCCAGAACACCCAGTTTCTCATTGTAAACTGGTCCATTATATATTAGCCATTGTTTTGAACTGCACATAGCCTACTGCTCAGCAGCACAGAATTTTTTAATCTTATTTCCATTTATTATTCACTCCATGTCCCAACCAATATTCTTACTTCCTGAGATGAATAGCCAGCCATTGCTATAACATTTTTCCCAGCTAATAGCTAAACCAAATATTCAGTATTTAATCAACTTACAGTGAAACATCAGATGATTCCAATGTACAAAAGGATTGGGGGAATCAATTTAGGTCAATTCAATTTCAGCTCTAGAAGTAAATTTATTTCTCAGCTAATGATACAGAAACATGACTCATCATCATTTTGATTAACAATCCTGAAAATATACAAAAAGCAGTATAAGATTTCACCAAGTGTCATATTTATTAAATTAGTGGTACATCATTGTATGTGAGGTGCACGGAGCTCATCAGCAATACTCATAGACAGTCATAGCTGGTACAGCAAATTATAAGCTTAATATAATTACTGAAACCCACTTAGAGCATATATAAAATTACAGATGTGCGAGAGTGATTTTGAGATTACAATTAATTCTTAGAGTTGAAATTATGATTAAATCACTCAAATTTTGATCTCCCCTGTTATTATGTTATCCTTTTGCTTCAGTTAGAGTCTCACTTGAAAATCACTTAGGTGTGTATTCAGTATAGAGTATGCCAAATAAACCTTTGGTTCCATTCCTGTTGACTAAAATCATTGAGCTTAATTAAATCAAAAGGACAATAGTAAAAGAAAAGTATGCTTTGTGTATTGGAAATAATGGCAAGTCTCAATGTCCACTTCACAAACCAAGTTCTTTTCAGTTCACAGAGTATAGATTGTGTGCCAAATAAGTGCACATTGCAAATTGTAAACAGTAACATGGATGGGTAGACATTGGGATAAAAAAAAACTAGATAATGCCATTCTGAAACTACAAGCTGCTTTTTTACAACTGACCTTCCCTCCATTACAAGGTCAGAAGTGGTGCTAATCATTAATGTTCAATCATATTCAAACTCCTCAGTTAATGGAATCATTCATACATGGATCAAGGCATAGATAATAATTAGGCATGGTAAAAAGCAACATTCAGGCATGGTAACATATAAATGGAAAGTGCCAGGCAATGATCATCTCCAATAATAGAGTCCAACTGCCTCTCCTTGATCTTCATTATTGCTGCCATCACTGAGTCCAATCAACATTCTGGGAGTGGCTGTTGACCAGAGACCACTGGATCAACCATTAAATATTAGAACTAACAGAGCAGACCAGAGGCTGGGTATCTTGTGACGTGCCTCTCACCTTCTGACTCTCAAAGTCTTTTCACCAGCACAAGGCACAAATCCACTTGTTTGGAAAAGTGCAGCACCAATAACATTCAAAAACCACTTCACAATCAAAGAAAAAGCACCTGCTTGATTGGCACTCAATCCTTCACCATCCGAACATGTCGCTGTAGTGTCTGTATCTACAACATGCACTACAGA
>JAUZTB010000074.1:12731827-12745641 GCA_034780895.1 Rhynchobatus australiae
TATTGAACCAGGAGTAATTTTATACCAACCTGGTAACTATATGGCCACAATTACTGTCACTTATACTTTACCCCAGATTTAATTAATTGTTTTTAAATTCCCTCCCCAGGTACCACAGCAGGATTTGAACTCCTGACTCCGGATCACTAGTCCAATGACATAACAACTATGCTACCATACCCATTAAATCTGTATGTTAGTAAGTTGTTAAAAGATTCAGACACACTACCAAATAGCTTGTTAATCTCAAAGTATGTTCTGCCCACTTGATATTCCTCAGCCATTACTTTAGCTTTCTTCTCAAGGAATACAGATGGATTTGTGAGGCAAGGTTTGTTGCTTTCAGTGCCATCATTCATTACCATCTCTGTGATCTTGGGCAACTTGCTGATAGAATTCTTTGAAATAAGTATGCTTTCTCTCTGCTATTTCTGATAAATGCATCATGTTTTTCTTGCAGTACTGGATTATTGATGTTAGGTTTAACCAAGACATCAGTAGCAGGTAAAATGTTGACAACTATAATAGTAAAAATTCTAAAATTGAAATGGAAAACACTGGAAATACAGGAGGTCAGACAGCATTCTGTGCAAAGTGAAACAGAGTTAATGTTTCAGGTTAATAATCCATTTTAGGAAGTGGCAGGTCTACAGTGGGAAAGTGATGGACATTGCTAACGTTGGATTAAGTGGCATATTTGATTAGTTGGCACCTGTCAAATCTGGCATTTATAGTTTTGATTCAGAGCCGTTAACCTGAAAGCTAATATGTAGAACAGCAAGTAATTAGGAATGCAAACAGAATGCTAGCCTTCATTGCAACAGGATTTGTACAAGAGTAGTGATATCTTGCTCCAATTATACTGAGCCCTGCGGAGACAGAATATATTTTCTGGTCTCCATCCCTAGGGAAGGATATACTTGAGATGGAGGGAGAGCAGCTAAGATTCACCAGATTTATTCCTGGGCTGGTGGGTTTATTGTCGGAGAGATTGAACAAACTGGCTCTATGCTGCCTTGAGTTTAGAAGAATGAGAAGGGGTCTCATTGAAACATTCAAAGTTCTTAAATGGTTTGACAGGGTAGAAGTGAGGATAATGTTTCCCCTGGCTGGGGTGTCTAAAAGCAGGATTCTCATTCTCAAAGTAAGGGGTCAACCATTCAGGACAGAGATCAGAACAAACGTCTTCATCCAGAGAGTAGTGAATCTTTGGAATTCTCTAACCATGAGGGCTGCAGAGGCTTAGTTGCAGAGTATATTGAAGACAAAGATCGATAGATTTTTAGACAGTAAAGGTATCAAAGGATATGGATTAGTGTAGGAAAGTGGTGTTGAGGTAAACGATCAGCCATAATCTTATTGAATGGTGGAGCAGGCATGAGGTGCCCAAATGTCTCCTTCTACTTCTATTTCATATAATGCCAAAAATAACAAAAAATCAATTTCAGTTCTGATCGGCATATAAACACAAATCTAAAAACTGAACTGCTACATTTTCACAATAGTTTATGATTTTAATACTGGAATCTCAGCTACATTGTTGAAAGTGGAAATAAAGACTTGACAAGTGACAGGGTGCAGGTAATGGTTTGCCGTTGCATATGACCAGGGTCCTAATAACGTCTAGTTAACTGCTCAAAGTTGGTTAGTTAGAGAAATGCTGGAACAAAAATTAGTTCCTGACATTCTGATATATTAACGCAGGTTTCCATTTTTCTTGGAATTCATTATACAACTCAGTAAGAGTACAAATATGACTGCTTCAATACAGTAGAGTTTCTGACAACAGCAAATTGAACATTGAAAGGGGCTGTTCTAGATGGAAGCTGTAACATTCCTAATGTATTAGTTTATTCAACAGCAATAATGGTCTATTAAGACAAATTTCATGCTTCACAGTTATGCTACTTAATAATGTAATGCTCAGTAGTTTTAATGCACCAAAACATCTCATTACCTGTGTTTGCTTCAGTATCTCAAAGCAGTCAGGCACGCAGGGAAAGGATGGGGAACTTGGAGTGAGTTCTTCCAAGGCAATAGTCTGGAACTTTTGAGAAATTTTAAAAGGTACTTCATCCAAATAAGTTGAGGTTCCTGCTAAAACAATAAAATTTAGTAAATGTAGGCGTATAACTCTGTATTATAGACAGGAATAGCAGATAATGCTTTTGCTTATACGTTATCACCTATATAAAAGTATGACAGTTAAATAAGGTTCTGCAAATAAAAACAGAAAATGCTGGAAAAACTCAGCAAGTCAGGCGGCATCTGTGGAAGGACAAACAGCCAACGTTTTGGGTCTGTGACCCTTCATCAGATTAAGTTATGAGGAAGGGTTGCAGGCCTGAAAAGTGACTGTTTTGCTTTCCACGGATGCTGCCTGACTTGCTGAGTATTTGCAGCATTTTTTGTTTTTGTTTCAGATTTCCAGCACCTGCATTTTATTTTATTTTCAAAGTTTTTAGAATGACCTTATAAACATCTGAGCAATATTCGGTGAACACTTCACCCCCTAAGCACGCTCAAGAAAGTATATCAGACATAAATACTATTGAGTGCTAGCTTGCATCACTGTTGACCTGAGACAGATCAGGTTTTCTTGAATTCGAACCTAATGGCTAGTTTCAAGGCAATAGGCAGTGGACAGATCTGGAACGTACTTCATGAGTGGGTGGTTGGGGCAGGTACACTCATGACATTTAATAAGTATCCAGTCAAGCACTTGGATCACAAGTGCATAGCAGGCCATGGGCCATGTGCTGATGAATGGTATTAGTATAGATAGGTACTTGATGGTCACCATGGACATGGGGTAGGGATGCAAAGGATTTGTTTCTGTGCTTTATGACTCTTTGACTCCAAATTTATAGCATCACCTTATAATAACATCCTAATTTTCTCATTATGCTTTGTCAAGCAAGAAGTCAACTTTGATGAAGGGGAACAAACTGTTCTTACTTTGCATTCAGTTGTTTATTTGCATGGATGATGTATGCTGAAATTGGCATGATTTTCTGCATTGCATTGGGAATGCTTACACTGGCAGAGTGAATGCTTCCCATTTAAATTGAGGTTATACCAGCACTGCACTAATCCTTGAGTAAGGAGTACCAGACATGTTTTTATTACCTAAATATATTTTGATTTGGGATATTTTGACTGGATGTTTTTACAATTACTTTGGATTTTTACCAGAACAGCTTCCAACGTTCCAGATAATTAAAATAATTTACAAGCTTTTATTCAATGCTATTTGTTTCCTGACAGATTTTATTTTGCACAGGAGACCTTATGATTATTCCAGAAATGGTTTATTCTGTTTAGCTGAGAAACTAAGATAAAATGCAAAGGTCTAACATTAAAACTAGGGTTAAAAAAATACACATTTATATAACATCTAAACTGAGCAGGCATTTGTACCATAGATATACTGTACCACTGACATAATATGGTCCATATCACAATGACAATGCAATTGGAATGTAAGTACATCTGTTATCATCGCCAGAATATTTAATGCACTGAAACTCTGCAGCCACTTTGGGCCTTTTCTGTTGATTCCCTCTTGAATGCATTTGGAATATTACAAATCCTATTTTACGATCTTGTTTCGTATTCTTCGATGGAAAGATGCATGACTTTGGTGTTTGGCCACAAGAAGTAAAAACAGCAGCCAAATGACTCACAGGAAAATTGCAACATAGGAGCGGTTTCTTTTGAAAGAGGTAAGGAATTTTTAAAATCCTCTTCAATCAGATGGGAGCCTAGATTTGAAATCTCATCCAGTGATAGCATCTCCTACAGTGAAGCTGTGAAGTATTAGCCTTATACAAGAGTCCGTTTTGGAAGGGGTTTGAAATTAGAATATCTTGACACATGAACCAGATAAACCAAGTTAGAAGCACAAGATGATCAGACAAAGCCAGGACTTTCAAAGGTTGTAGATTGCGTGACTAAGGAAAGAATTAGCATAACTGGCCATTGCACTTCACTCTGAGATATCTATGTGTTCTCACTCTGTGTTGGGCTGTGTGCAAAATAGTTTCATTTCATTGTTGTTGTCATATTATTTGCAGTGTTGGTAATTATTTTATTGTACTGTATTTTATTATGGCATTTGGTCAGGTTTTAATAAGCTCTTTTAAATTCTGAGTTGTATTGCCCTGCAAACCTTAAATGATTTTCTCCATTTGGATAGATTTAAGCTAAATTCAGAGACTAGCTGTAGGAGAAACTACCCAGAGGGTCCATACCCCTCCACACCCTCCGCTAAGACATTGGCACGATGCACATACACACCACGCACACACTCAAACACATACACGTGTGCACATACATACACACACGCACACGCACACACACGCGCACACGCACACACGCACGCGCACACACACACGCACGCGCACACACACACTCACTCACACACACACTCACACACACACTCACTCACACACACACACACACACACACACACACACACACACACACACACACACTTGCCCTCTTGCTCCTGCTCCTCAGTTCCATCACTAAAAGCCCAACAGTTTCCCTGAGATTATGCTCTCTAGTTCCAGACTCCCACCTGAAAGAAATACTCTAACCACTGACACTATCAAGTCCTTCAGAAACTGTAAGTCCTCCAGTTATTGGCACCCTTTACAATTTTATTTAAATTATTAAAATTTTATTTACAGCGTGGTAACAGGCTCTTCCAGCCCAACAAGTCCACACCGCCCATTTTAAGCCCCAAATTAACCAACCCGTACGTCTTTAGAATGTGGGAGGAAATCAGAGCACCCAGGGGAAACCCACGCAGACACGGGACAATGTACAAACTCCTTACAGACAACAACAGGAATCGAACCCCGATCGCTGGCGCTGTAATAACATTGTGCTAACCGTTACGTTACCGTGCCACCAAGACCTTTTCCCTCCTGTACTCCACCCTCTTGCAGTGAAGGTTACCTTCCTAATTCCTTACTGTATCTGTGCAATAACATTTTGTATTTCTTGTTTGAAAACACCCAGATCTTTGGAATCCTCTACCTCAGAGATCTGTGGGAACTGAGCCACAAAGTACTTTCATTGACAAGATAGGTTGGTTTTTGGACAGCAGAAATCAAGGATTATGAGAATGGGGCAGTAGTGTTTTGAGGCCAAAAGTTGCCCAGACATGATCTCATTGAATGATGGAGCATACCTGAGGGACATATGAACAATATCTGCTCCTATTTTGTACATTCCTACATTCATACAAGTTATTCTAAAAGACAGTATCATTTAAAATTGATGGGAAGTTTCTGCAATGGATTAAATATTAACTATTCTCCTCTAGACATAGAGATTGGTGGCTGTGCATCTGACGGATGACTGTGATGCTTCTTGATCCTTCTCCTGTCAATTGTTTTATGAAGTCCTAAGATATAGATTTTGGGGAGATGGTTGTCATGTTTATGGATGATTCACATCCATTTTGTTTTCAGGATATATCACTGGTAAGGGCAGCATTTCTTGCCTTTCCCTAAGTGCCCTGGAGAAGGAGTTGGTGAGTCACCTTCTTGGGCTACTGTAGTCTTTCTAGTTCAGGTGCTCCCATAATGTAACTGAGTAATAAGTGGTAAGATTTAGACCCACCAATAAAAATGCACAGCAATTTATGTTTCCAAATCAAGGTGACGTGCAGCTTGGAGAGGAACCTGCAGATTGTGGTGCATCATGTGATTATCCTGCAATCTTTCAAATGAGAGCTGAACCAGTTCTTAGCTGGAGCAGACATCAGGCCTTATAAAATGGAAGCTAGGCGAGGTCAATGTGGTCTTCAGGAGTGCTTTTAATTAGCTCAGGGAGTCCAGAGGGGGAGTTTTCCAGGTTATACCCTCTAATTGGCTTGGGTTTTTATCTCTTCTTTTGGTACTCCCATGAGATTAAAGGCTTTGATGTGCGTTGGGTGGGTCCGTCATCTCATCAGACTGCATGAGGCAAGCTTCATGGAGCAGATGGTCGCCACTTTTACTATTAATTAGAAGATTGCCACTGAGACAACAGGTTGCCTGCGAGCTATAAACAGTCCAGATCCCATCCACAGATGCTTACAGTTTGGAAGTATGGGTGATTAATTTTAATTAGAAGAAAGGACATAATTGCCTTCCAGTACGTATATTAATTTGGGAAATGACTTACCCAAACTGCTGCAAACCTCATTCTCTGAACTACTCATTGCTGTCACACTCCCAGTGCACTCTGAAATGAAGGAAACAATTAGATTACGGTATATTAATAGCATTGGGAGGTGTGATATTGTGTCGATCAAATGATAACGCACCTTCATTGTCACACCAACAATATAGATTAAATCCATTGGGACGATGTCATCCAAAGTTATTGGGAAGCCTACTTTTGTTACCTTGTTAATCATCCGACTATATTTCATGTCTATTTTCTGTCTGGTTCTGTTTCAGGGAGATATTCAGACCAGATGCTTCTAAGCCATTAATTAACTGGATGAGGGGTTATGACGAAACTGACAGTTTAAAAATAGCACTGGTTGGAAACCAATTGGTCTCACACAAGATTATCCCAATTGAACAGATCACTTCAACGTCAGCAGAGTCTAGGTAAACAGATTTGTTCTATCAATGAACAGATGTACAAGGGGACAACAATAAAAACAAACACTAATGCTCACATCTTATATTTATGTGATTAACAACTCCAACTTGATTTGCTCTGGTTGACTAACCTTGACAAGTACACTCAAATAACCCTGTCCCCAGCCCTACTCCCACATATATCTGAGCATTTCAAGGGTCTTAGTGAATGAAGGAGAACATGAAGGAGAATATGGTTCTTATTCTCATAGGTTACAGATTTATTTGGCAATAATCTGTCAAAATTTATATTAATAATTCTATCATTGCCCCAGAGAAATTTCCAATTGTTTTTAGTGTTTCAAATGCTATGCAGAAAATATTTCTCTCAAGGGACACTGATATTCCTGGCCCATCATTCACCTTGTCGATGGATATTTATTGGTTTGATAAAGACTGCAATCCATTGGAAGCTTTCTGGAAGAAATGGCAAACTATCTGATCCAAAAGCTAAATTCTGAATGAAATTTCTTCTCTGCAATCAGGAAAACACTGACTTAATTTAATTAAGGACAGAACTGTGGAACTGAACAGCATCTCAGAAAACTAGGAACACTTAGCTCTTTCCTGATTCAGACAGGGATCTCCAGAGCTTTTTGTGTTTATTTCAGATTTCCAGCAATCCCATTACAGTGATTGTTTTTAAAAATTCTGTCACAAGGTTTTCTTGTGAGATTGGGGGGAATTTAGGAACTATTAAATATAATTGCAAATTAATATTCTCAAGTTAATTCTCGTATAATTATCACAAACAATAAGGCAATATTTTTCAACATAAAATAAAACCATGGGAACATCTTTAGTGATCATGGGCTTCCCAGGAATATAACTGCAAGATTTAAGAATGATTTTCTTGTTTGCATTAACCTGTCAGAGAGAGAGAACTGTGTCTCTTCAAGGGGTGCATGTGAAAAATTCTTTGATTAAATTTTCCCTGGGCTATGATTTCCGGGACTATTTTACACAAGGCATAAAAAATAAATGTCACGTTCGCCACCCACTAATTTTAAGTAACAAAGCATCATAGTTACCTAAATAAACTAACATAGAAAGATTGAATTATATGCCATTGGAATACACCCAACTAAAGAAATCACTTTAAAAATCATTCTACAGTGCAAAATTCACTAACTTCTAAACATTTATTACTCCTGTAGCCTTTGTTCTTTACTTACTGCATTTAATAATGTTTCCAAAAAATAGCATACTGAATTCAGTTCAAAACTGGAAACTGTTTAAGACATCAAATACATATAAAGGCACATTTTAATTTTATATTTCTAATATACTGTGCTTCCAATAGATAAATTTCATATTTCTTAAATAAAGTTTATCACATCAGTAAATAATAATCCACCATGATTTCATGCCCATTATTAGTATTTAAAATCACTTACTGTTGGGAATCAGAATTTGAAGTAAATTGTTTTCTCCAAAAAATCTTCAAGGCAAGCACTGATTCCGGAATGTTCTACTAGAGGGAAGCTGGTGGTCATCAGATTTTTTTATGTGGCAGAGTCAGTGATTACTGTTAAAGCTTCTTAGGATAATGGACAGCATAAGAATGTCCTAATCCCAGAGGATATTAACACAGCTACTACTTACTATGTGTGTGAAAACATCATCCCCAGCATCCCCCTTTATACAAAACACACATTGATATTGTACCTTAAGATCAGGAAAATGTGCCAAGGTGCATCACAGAAGCATTAGCCAAAATGAAAGTCAAGTTTATATGCACAGGTGTAATGAAAAACTTACTTGCAACCGCATCAGAGGCCCAAGCATTAGAGACGCAACATTCACAAGAAAAATATAAATTAAACAAAATTATACAAGAAAGAACACATTTAGGAAAAAACAAAGTCCATTGTAGTGCAAAGTAGTTAAAGTGGTTATAGTGTTGCAATAATGAGGTGGTGATTAGGGTTGTGCAAGTCGGTTCAAGAAGTAGCTGTTCTTGAACCTGGTGGTGTGGGACTTCGGCTTCTGTACCTCCTGCCCGATGGGAGCTGCAAGAAGACGGCATGGCCCAGATGGTGGGAATTCTTGATGATAGATGTTGCCTTCTTAAGGCAGCGCCTCATGTAGGTACTTTAGATGGTGGGGAGAGATGTGCCCGTGATGTATTGGGCTGAGTCCACTACTCTCTGCAGCTTCTTACATTCTTGCACATTCAAATTGCCATACCAGACCTTGAGCAACCAGTCAGGATACTTTCAACAGTACATCTGACAGAAGTACAGCAGAGGAAGGTCGACACAGAAAGAGACATATTATTTGGATGACAAGAACCTTGGTCAGAATTGTAAATTATATGGAAAATCTTCAAGGAGGAGAGGTTTAAGAAGCAGAGTCCAGAGCTTGGGACATTCTTGCAAATGGTGGTAATGCGGTAAGGTCCCAAATAAGGAGGAAGGCAAGGGATACAAACAATATGCTGAGCAACTTAAAGTCAAGAAACAGATGCATCTGGAAGCCATTGGAGGGGAATGAGTTTCAGGCAGATAGGCAAATGGAATGGTGTGGACTAGGATACAAGGAAAGGGACCTCAATTAGCTCTATTAAAGTACGATCAAATTATATGAATTTAAGGAGGTTTGAATTTCCATTGCTTAAAATAGATGGATAAAGAACTTCTGCATAGTTTGGGAAACCCAGTATCACTTTGGGTTAATTCAATAATTTTACAGCTGCATTTATAAAACCACCTTCTTACACTTCTGTAACCACTGGTCTCTGAGCCAGAGAGTGGGGGATGGATGGTTAGTCAGGACAGAGCTAGAATTGTCATGTATTAAGGTCACAAAATCATGGATTAAGGTTTCAGTGGCAGACTGGCTGAGGCAGATCAAAGATTGGGTAAAGAGAATTACATGATTCTGTGGTTCTGAACTCTTTGTTCCAAGATGATAAAAAAATGGAGATTTTTTCAATAAACCTGAACGTTCTTTATGGACATGGTAAAACACAAAGTCTGTGGGAGAACAGTGCTTTTGAAAGGAGGACATCTAAATGGAATACTTTGACCTGGAGCAATGTTGAGATTGCTTCATTCTAGGATACAGCAAAATATGGGCAATTCCTCACCCCTGTTTTCTAACCTTAATGTAACAGAATGTAGCAGCATTCTGGAGATACAAGAGATTCTGCAGATGCTGGAATCTGGAGCAACACACACAAATGCTGGAGGAACTCAGCAGGTCAGGCAGCACCTATGGAGGGAAATAAACAGTTAACATTTCAGGTTGAGACCCTTCATCAGGACGTCAACTGTTTATTTCCCTCCATAGATGCTGCCTGACCTGCTGAGTTCCTCCAGCATTTTCTTTGTGTTGCAGCAGCATCCTACCCTTCTGTTCAAAGTTGTTTCCTGAAGCCCATGGAAGTATGTAAGTGCGCATCAAAGTAAATGTGCACCTTAGTTAAACTAGTTACAGAAAGTAAAGCAATCCATATCCAAGTACTTGCATTTATTTTGATAACAATAAAAATAGCTTTATTCAAAAAGTAAAATATTTCTAATTTGCAAGCTGCATCCTTGCAGGTACTGCCACCTGCTGGAGGTGCAATTAAGTTTAGCTTCAGGTTTTAAACACTGAAACTGAATGAAGAGTGTTTTATTGTGGTCCTGAAGATGCATTTTACTAGTAGAACTAAATCTGATTCAAGTGACTGAACCGAACCAAAAATTGAACCATTCTGAATGCAAATGTACCTTTTAAATTCTGTTTTCCTTTAATTCCAATGCTGGCAAGTACAAATTACAAATTCATTCATTTCTATATCTAAATGATTTCTATAATTAGATATAAATCTTTTTCCCAGGGTGGAAATGTGAAATACCAGGAAGTTTAAGGTAAGAAAGGGAAAGGTTAAAGGACACATGCGAGGCAATTCTTTTTACACTGAGAGTAGTAGGTGCCTAGAACGTTCTGCCAGGGAAGATGGTAGAAGCAGATATGATGGCAATGTTTAAGAGGGATTTTTAGACAGGCACATGAACAGGCAGGGAATAGAGGGGTATGAATCATGTGCAGGCAGATAGGATTAGATTAGATTGGCATCATGGCCAGTGCAGACATAGTGGGCTGAAGGGCCTGTACTGTTTTAAAAGTGATCCCGGCTTACTGGGATACATAACTACCAACATTCTATCAATCGGAAAAGTATCCATTTATCCCTTGACTGTTTCCTATTGACCTCTTTACCCACGTGGTTTCTTTTCTCTTTAACATCCAAATGACTTAAACTTTATAACATTTCTGCTGTGGTATTTTATCAAAATAGTTTCTGGAAGTTCCCATGTACATTTTAGGACATCCTCAAAAAAACTAGTCAAACATGCTGTTATCCTGCTTATCCAAGTCTTCAAACAACCTAGTCGATCCCACCTTCCTTTAAGATTGGGCTGCAATTTCATTATATCCCAAGCTCTCCAGAGTTACTGCATAACTCCAGCAACCTTGGGTATTGTCTGTGTGGTCTCTGTGTGCTCTTCCTGTGACTACACGGGTTTCTTCTCGATGTTCTGGTTTCCTCCCACATCTCAAAGAACTGCTGTAGGTTATTTTGTTATTGCAAATTAAACCTTGTGCAGGTGGATGACAGAAGAATCAGTAGAGATTATTGGGCATGTGGGAGAAAATAGATTATGGGGTAATGGATTGATGCAAATGCCTTGAGAACTGGCATAGCCTCAATGGGCTAAATGGCCTCCTCTTATATTGTAATACAATAAGGCACGATAATACAACAAATAATCTGTTATCACTCGTACTGTTCAACTTCCCATTCAACATCCATTAGTGGATAATAGCAATGTCCTCTAAGTATAAGGAAGACTAAGGCCATTATCTTCAGTCCTGCCTCTATTCCTTGGCCATAACCTCCAGCCCCATCTCTGGCAGCTATCAGAGACTTTTCCAATGCTGGTGTCATATTTGACTCTGAGATGTACTTTCAACTGCATATCTGTCTCAACACTAAGGAGCTGCTACATTTCTGAATGTCAGCCAACTCTGCCTCTGCCACAAATGATCTTTTGCTGAAACCGCCATCCATTGCTGTTACCTCTAGATATAACTACTCCAACACAATCCTGACCAATTTCTTTTGAGCTACTTTCTGTAAAGCAGATCATGCAAAACAATTCTACCTGTTTTTGTGTTCCATCATTGGTGGGCTGGCTGAGATACATTGCCTCCCAGTAAGTAAGATCTTGATTTCAAAATTCTTATATTTGTTTCCAATCCTTTCATTGCCTTGCCCCTCCTTTTCTCTAATTTCTTGTTCTACAACCCTCATAGTTGGAATTACACACAAGTATCTGGCATCCTCTAAGCTCTGGAACTTTCCCTAAACCATTCTTATTTCCTCTAAGAGATTTCTTAAAACTCACCACTTTCTCCAAGCTTTTGGTCACCTAAATTAAAAACTCAAGTAACTTGATGCCAAACTCTGAAACAAAAAAGAGAAAATAATGGAAACATTCAGCAGATCAAGCAACATCCACAAAGAAACAGACTCAATGTTTCAGGTCTATGACACTGTTCTGAGGACCACTGACTCGAAACATTGACTGCTTTTCTGTCTCCATGGACACTATCTGACCTGCTGAGTGTTTCCAGCATTTTCTGTTTTTGTTTCAGATTTCCAGCATCAACAGTTTTATTACTTCAAACGGTGCCAAATTCTGTTTGTTAATATCCTTCTGGGAGCATTAATTTGGCTACCGTAAATTATCCCCAGGAAAGGCGGGTAGCAGGGTACCAGAAGATAGAGTTCCCCCGTCCTCGCTTTCCTGACCAGCCTCTACATTCAATGGAAGGAAACTTAAACAGCTTCTGAATTGCAATATCCACCAGATTTTTCCCCCTTCACCTCCTTCTGATTCCATCTCCTTTGCATTTCCAACCTCTGTAGTGTTTTCAATATCCCTTATGAACTTCCTCTCTCCGATCCTGAATGATCAGTCCTCAGTGGAGGCTACAGAGGCTACATCTCCATCCAAATAAACTCTTCTATTGTCTCTTCCTCAGGACCTGTTTCTTTGGCCAGTTGTCTTCAGTCTGACCTTTCCTCCCATTTCCAGAATTCCTGATCTACCTGGACCTCTGCATCTGGCCTCTTACCCTCTTTAGACCTATTCATCGGTAGGTGCAGATGAAACACTGTCTTGTTTTTTCCACTCCCCTACTCACTCTAAGCTTCTCCCTTCTGAATATCCACCATTGTCAGCAAATTTGCTGACAAGGGTTGTGCTATTGTAGTCTGGCGAACTGACCTCTTTCTTGCAGAGGCCATTATTTCACAGTCAGACCCCATTTCTATTACAAATGACAATTACAAGCCCACAGACTTCCATAGCTATCTCTACGACACTTCCTCCCCAGCACGTCTCTATTCCACGTTCCCAGTTCCTATCTCCATTGTATCTCTCTTGAAACTTTCCACACAGGGGCCTCTGAGATCTCTTCCTTCTTCCTGAACCTCATCCCTGACAGAGCCCTTGACCACATCTCATATTTCCCACATCTTTACTCTTATCCTCTTTTCCAGAACAGAGTGAGGTTTTCCTATACCTCACTTTTCACCCCATCAGTATCTGCATTCAATAGACATGCTGTTGCAGGTGATGCAACACTGGTCCTTTTAGCTCTTTCCTTCCCACCATCCAGGGACCCCAACAGTCCTTGCAGATGAAGCAACATTTCACTTACACTTCTTCCAATCGAGTGTGGTGCTCACAATGTGGTCACCTCAATATCAAAGAAACCAAACACAGATCAGGAAATGACTTTGCACAATGCTTAGATTCCATCTGCAAGAACAACCCTGAGCTTCCAGTGTCTTTAGATTTTAAATTCTCCATCCCACTCCACCTGTAGCCTTCTGCACAGTTATAACAATGCTCAATATAAGCTTGAGTAACAGCACCTGGATGAGAAAATTGTAGCCTTGCAGACTCGATATTGACGTCAACTTCAGTTAACTTGTTTACTTTGTTTGCATCAGAACTAGCAAGTCACCCATCTGGAATAATGACTGTTTTCTCTCTCCACTAGTATGGACTCATCTGATGGACATTTCTTACAGCTTCGCATTGCACAGCTTTTACATGTTCATTTGTGTTCACTCTCTCTGACCTCCCTCATTAACATTTC
>JAUZTB010000074.1:12860247-12870835 GCA_034780895.1 Rhynchobatus australiae
AAGTGTCACAGCTACAGAGAAAGTGCAGTGCAATAAGATGCAAGGTCACAACAAGATGGACTCTTGACCTCATGATCTATCTTATTGTATGTTCAATAGTTTTATCACAGTGGGTTAGAAGCTGTCCTTAAGTCTGGTGGTATATGCTCTCAGGCCCCTGTATCTTCTACCTGATGGAAGAAGACAGAATGATAAAGAATAAATAGATTGTTGAAAACAAAATCAAACAAATCAGAGTTCAGAAATTGGAAGGGTAAGGGAAAATATGAAGCAAAGCTGAAATGGGTTTGAAGAAGGTATGGTTTCAATAAAAACATCCCCAGACATAACATTACCAAATCCTAGCTGGGTTACTCATGATGCTCACTTTCTTGAGAACCTGATATGTGATGGTTCGGGTTACAACAGTGTTATAATGCACAAAGACAAATTAACTAGATGAAGGTGTCCATTAAAATATACACATGCTTTTACTGTGCCTGCAGTGAATGTTTTAAGCTGTTGGGATAGGGTCATATCAAACCCAAGTGTCTTGGCTGATAAAATCCAGAAAGCATCTGACTTGCATTTCTCACTCGGGGATCTGTCCTGACTGATGTTTTGAGGATCTGATAGTATGGACAGGGGTATGCTGATATTGCTGCCTCATTGATTGGTGAATCTTTAGGCTGTTGTGTCAGCCGCTAACCCCCTATGCTGGAATAATGTTTGAAATTGTATGCTCTGTAACTTATTTACCTAGTCAAATCATAATTAGAAGAAATATTATTGCAATTAGATTAAAGGTGCATCATGATCTCATAAGTACCTTAGGGAAAGTGTTAGCTGTGATACAGTGGGAGAGAAAACTGTCCCTGAGTCAAAAGTTTGTAGGGTTCAAGCCCCACTCCAGAGTACGAGGATGTAGCCGTGGTTAACAGATCCGTGAAGCATTGAGGGTGTGTTCTACTGCTGGATGTGCTGTTTTTGGATGAGATACTAAATTGAGATGCAAGAGATACCATGACAGTGTTTGAAAAAGAGAGGGATAGTTCTTTCAGTATATTGACCAATATTTAAATGGTTTAGTTTTTGTTTCTTTCAAAACTTAAAAATGATTCTTGTTTAATGTTCAGGGTGTCGCCATTGAGGATCAGGCCGGTACTTGGCAGAAAATTGGATCCCAAAAAAGTGAGTTCACATTTATTGCATTACTCAACAGGAAATGTGGGTGACTTCTGGTTGGCGGGGAATTCTGGACCAGTGGCTTTGTACTATTAGACATTAACCACAGGTTGTTGTATACTCTTGGTTGAGTTGTGAGATCTGCAAATGTTGATAACGTGTACTGGATTTTAAGTCTGCGACCATTGTTTGGGTGCCTAATGTAATTTGCTGGTTCTTGGGCAGTGAACATAGTTGGCCTCTTTGACTGCCAGGTTGAAGAAAAGCATTTGAACTTTTTAGCAACTGGTTTAAAAATTTATGCTTTTGCAAAATTAAATATCGGTGCTTAGGATGTATTTTCAAAGGATATGGGCCTTGAAGGCTAAATATTGGCATGTGATGAGTAACCATAATGTTCTTTCAAATTTGTCCTGAAGATCTGTGAATGATGACCATCGTTCCCCATCGGATCAGTGCCCCTGAGGAGGTGTCAGTGAACCACCTTCCTTCCTACAGATTGTTATCCATAACTGTGTGGCTTGGTCTAATTAATCAGTGGGAATATTAGTCAGATATTTTTAAGTGGCCACAGCACATCTTCAGTACACCGGGCAAGATTTTTAAATCAATAATTTTTATTATTTCCTTCCTTTTGAACAGCTCGTACATAATCTACCCGTGAGGGAAAAGAAAATCCCATGCTGTTATAAAGAATTTGCAATTGATGTAACTGGGCCATTTAATTTATAGTGGTGCAATATCTGAATGAACTAATGGCTTGCAATTATTCAATTGGTTACTACATTCCTGTTGCCTTCCTGAGAGGTTGAATGCAGTGATTCAAGTTCGCCGTGTCGCATGAGTGATCATTTCTTTCCAGAATGGAAATAGAACTTCTTTTAATGGGTTATTGCTTGCACAGTTGCTTATAAAAATAGCTGAACTGATTCAGTATTGTTTTCTTTTTGTAAATTAGAAGCCAACCTGTGAGGTTTGTTGTGGCTGTGAGCTACGGTTTGAATAATTGCTAGTTCCATTCCTCGTTAGAGATAAATGGAAAAGTTAATGGCTTTGTAAAGCATGCCTTTTTGAAGTATTTGTTTTCCTTCCCCACAAACTTTCAAATGTAAATTTTTGTTCCTATTTATATGTTAGGTTTGGTAGTTTCTTGGCTGGTTCAATGGAAATGCCTTTGCAAAAGTGCAATTCTTTTTTCCTGGAGTTCAGTTACGTGGAGTTCTGGTGAAAGTAAAAAATCTGTAACGTTATTGCTCACATGAGAGTCTGCAGATGCTGGAATCTGGAGCGCCACATAAGACGCTGGAGGAACTCAGTGGGTCAGGCAGCATCTGTGGAGGGAAATGGACAGTCGACGTTTCGGGTCGAGACCCTTCATTTGGACTGTTATTGTGAAATGCTATTGCTGCCTGACCAGATACAAATTTTACTCTACAGATTTTCAGCATTTTTGCAGCACTTTGCATTTGGTCTTATTGTAGCAACATGGTGGTGCAGCACGTAGTCTCACAGCTCCAATGGCATGCGTTTGATTTAGACCATCAGTGCTATCTGTGTGGGGTTTGCACCTTCTCCCCGTGACAAATCCAGGTTGCTTCTGGCTTTTCCAGTTTCCTTCCACATCTCCACGATGTGCTGGTAGTGGAGTTAATTGCCACTTAAAGTTATCTCTACTTCAGGTAAGTTATCAGGAAATAAATGGGGGAATTGGACTGATGGGATTGTTTGAAAGCTGGGATAGATTCAATGGGCCAAATGGCCTCTGTTGTAAGAATTATGATGAAGGGAAGAAGATGAAATCGAACCAATTATGCTTGTCGGTCTTGCCTAATTCAGTGGAGCTCAGGACTATTCTACAGCCTTACCCTGCCACCTTTGATCAGTAAGTAGGTGGATGTTATCCAGAGCTGAAGAGGCTTTTCTTCCTCTCTACCCTCCTGTTGAATCCTCAGACTGTTCCACTATATCCACACACCATTGACTGCCACTCGTATGCATAGTAGCAAACGTGTTGGTGGTTTGCATCAGAACTCTATTGAAACTTCAGCATTTATTGTCCCAAATATATATAAAATTGCTAATTTAATCGAAAATACCCAATGCATTTCCATTTTGTATTGGCATTGATTTGCAACAAACGTGTTAGAGTTCTTGTCTGCAACCACTGTGCTTCAACATTTCTGTTTTAACTGTTAGACCCAATATGGTGACGTGAACTGGCTGAAATAAAGTTAGATAACTTATCAACAAACACATTTGGTTTGGATCTGGATAGTGTTATATTGCTTTATATCAGTCACTGCCCCTATTTGCAGCATTCTGAATTTATTTTTATTGTATTAGATCACCAGTGATGTCCATGGATAGTCTGGATGGTGCTTTGATGCTTAGCTGCTAACCGGTTGGGTTTCAAGCTTTGTGCAAATATATTTAATGAAAGGTGCTTGTAATTTCTCCAGTCAGTTAGTGATTTGTTCATAAGAATCTGGCTTTAGGATGAAATACCTGACATTTGTTTTTAAAGATTCCATTTGCACCTGGAGAGTGCTAGTGAGTCTGAACTTGACCTCATTTCATTGTTGTGCTTCAGGTGTCTTCTGTTTTTGAAAGTTGTCATGCAGCAGATTCACATTGATCATAAGAAATAGGAGCAGCTGTAGGCCACCTGTTTCCCTCAGGTCTGCTCTGCCATTGCAATGAGATCATGGCTGGTTTGATCTGGGCCTCACTTCCACTCTCCTGCCTCAGCCCCAAAAGCCTTGAATCTCTTCAATCCAAAACCCTGTCCATCTCAGATTTCCATACATTTAATGACTCAATGTCCACAGCTCCTTGAGGGCACAAAATTTCAAATATTCACAATATCCTGAGAGAGGGAAAACATTTTCCTCATTTCTATCTTAAATCCCTTATTCTGAAACAGTGCTCCTTGGTTCTAACTTCTATATCCTCTAACTTCCAGTGAGACCCTCTTGGCATCCACCGCATCAATTCCCCTCAATCTTTTGCTCTGTGATAAGATCAGATCTCATTCTTCTAAACTCCCAATAACTATAGACCCTACAAGATCATTTGTTCCTCATCAGTCAATCCCTTCTTCTCAGGAATCAACTTAATGTACATGGTCTGAAGTGCTTCCAATGTAACTGTATACGTAAGGATGCAAGGCATTTCAATAACAGTGCTAATAATAAGTGCTAACTTGAATCAGCTAATGACACTTTGTTTTTTGTGGCTTGTCAAGGAAGATGCTGAGAGGTTGCTGCTTGTGATGTTGCATACCAGCAACAATAGAGACACAAAGAGCCATGTATAAGTGTTAGCAACTATTTATTAATAACTACTTGTAAGAGAAATAAAAACATTAGATATTAAACATTGACCCCAAAAATAACCTCAAAGTGTGTGTGTGAGGCAAATTCCTAAACCCCAAGTCTAGGAATAGTTCTCAAAGTTCAGTTCAGCAAGTCATAAGGTAGAACAATGAGCAAAGGCTTTTGAAAACCTCAGTAGGTTGTAGAAAAAAAATTACGACATCCATAGGTTCCATGATGGAATCCATAAAACATCTCAATTACAGATGATGTCCATTGCTTTGTTCCAAAGTATCTGCCATGCCAAGGACACTCGATTCATGGTGCCCACAGATATACCTGCTTTCCAGTACAGGTTACGACAAAGTGGACTCCACAGATTGCTCCAAAAATCCATACATGGATTTGTATAGTGACAATCACAACGCTTGACTGTCACTCATAGACACAGAGTCAGTGTTCTCAACTCTCACCCTCTCTCTCCATCTCTCTCTGCAACAGCCAGTATGCTCCAGTTATAGTCTTTTTTTCACTTGCTGAAATCAGATAACACCACACACAGTACTACACTACTGTCCAGGTGCCTTAAAGGGAGACTCACCTTAAAGGGAGACTCACCAAGTAGCAACCTGGCTTGTAACAGTGAAGAGTTCACAATTGAGGATCATCATCTTGGGAATAGGGCAAATGAAATGAGAGGTTTCTTCCACCAGTAGGTTGTGATTCATTGAAAATATTCCAGATAGATTTTTAAACATCATGGAGTTGAAGAATATGTGGATAACATGGGAACTTGGCCCTGGGGTAGAAGGTTAGCAGAAATGAAAGTAATTTGGATACTGGAACATGAAATAAAATGGAAAAAGTTGGGAATACAACTGATCAGGCAGCATCTGAGAGGAGAGAAACAGAGTTGATCTTTCAGGATACTAACCTTTTGGCTCTGGAAAAAGGTCTTGTGATACTGACAAGCTGCACTCCTGGAAGTGCTTTGGTATCTGATTAAGCCACATGCCCATGCATACCAATTGAAAAAATTGTTAAGAGTTGAATGTCTTTGAAAATACTTCTGATACCAGGAATCTAAAATGAACACAGAAAAAGCTGGCATTGTCTCTAATATTAAACATTCAACAATAAATAATAATTAAAAAATAAAGAACAAGTACATCGCAAAAATCATAATGTAAATATATTTATTGGTTTATAACTCAGTTAAATGTAAAATTGTGAACTACCAGAATCTTCCTCTCAACCATTCCTCTATTGACATGGAAGTGTCACTGAACCTGTGCTTGGTTGAACCGGGTATGATTCACTCATTGTCAGGCCTTATCTTTATTAAGTGGTTTATGTTGTCATGTTGTGTGAGTGTTTACATCTGGAAACCATGTGCCATGAGTGTGCCATATCATTGCTTCAGGGAAAATGTTGTCAGTTAGAAGTCTACATGCCAAGGGGAATGGTGGTGTGAATTTCAATACAAACCTATAACACATCAGCCTTCTGTTTAAAATATATTTATCCTTGGTTGCTAAATATTGGAAAATGTATAATGTTAATGTTTTAATTTAGATTTGGTTATAAATATTCAGGAAAAATGATCAGTTGATATTTATCTCTCTCTTTTTGAATTTTTTTCGACAGTATTTCAGTGCATTAAGAATTTTCCATGCTATTCGTTGGAATGACTTCACTTTTTAGGGATTATATGTAGCCTTCTGTATAACTGACCCTTGTGCCTGTCACTGCATTTGGTCTTCAGCACAACTTCACTTCATGCATGTCCATAGGGTTGTTAAGATCTGGTTCTGTTGAAGTAGCCATTTTACATGTTAAGGTGTTTTATCTTTGGATGCCAGATATTGGGAGCCTTGTCATAAGCAGAATCGTGCCACTGTGAATAATTAAAAAATCATTGTGGGAATAGATAAATATCTTTTACAGTTCTATCACAAAACAAGAAAAAAAAGCTTTAGAGAGAGAATGAAGCAAGGGATACAAAGCGAAAGTTGTTATGCTGTAGGGCAACAATATTTGCAATGTTCCACTGGGAAGTCATAGTCTTAATAACTGACTGACTGCTAGTGGAATTGTCTTCAACTCTACTATTGTATATCCTCTAATCCATCTTTGTCCATGATGCTGTGAATAGGTAGCCAATACAAAGGTGGCACAGTGACGCAGCAGGTAGTGCCGCTGCCTTTTAGCTCCAGTGATCTGGGTTCACTCCTGACCTCTGGTGCTGTCTGTGTGGAGTTTTCATGTACTTCCTTGTGACCTTGTGAGTTTCCTCTGGATGCTCAGGTTTCCTTCCACATCCCAAAGATGTGCTGGTGGTTACATTAGATGGCTACTGTAAATCAGCCCTAGTGCAGGTGGATGACAGAAGAATTGGGGTACAAAATTAGGAGAGAGAATAGTTTCTGGGAAATAAGTGGTGGGTTGGAATTGATGGAATTACTTGATCAACTGTTTAGCCTATGAGATGCAAAATATGAAACAAGAGAAAACAGAAATAAATATGAACTCTAGTTTTGAGGCAGTTAGTTGTAATGAGATGATTTTAACTCTAGATCCTTCAGGAAACTCCTATTCAGCTGTCTCCCCTGTAAGTGATCTCCTCTTGTAGCCAGTCCTTTCATTGAGTCCCTCTGAGATTGAGCCTTACAGTGGCCGATACCATTAGTATCACAACCTCTTCGTAATTATCAGTGCTTTCTTTAAATTTGTACGTTGCTTCACCTTGTTAAAGCTCTCTTGTTTCTGTGGGAAGGCTTTGACCTTTCAGAACTGTGCCAGAGATAGTCTATGTGGCTGGGATTGTGGTTTGCATAACTCAGGCAAAAAGGCAGGAATATGGACAAACAACTGTTACGAAAAATGTAAACGTGATCCAGTGGTCGAGGAGAACTGGATTCAATCTGTAGACCAATGAATCAGTGATTGTGGGTTACCCAGGTCTTTGTGTGCAGTTTGAGAAGGATTTTTGCCTAATATTCATAGGGTGGCATTGGAAGGATAAATGTCTGTCTCTATAATTCCCCTTCTGGCGTATAGAATTGGTAGTGTTTTAGAGAGCATCCAATACGTTCACATTGCTGGCTGGGTGCAGGATATCAAGTCCCAATATTTTCAATGCAGACCCATAGCAGAATAACTGGAATTGTGGTGCTCATAATGCAATAGCTAAAGTTGGACATATTCATAGATATATATTCCATTGTTCAAATAATAAAGAAATTCAATGGTGACCTTAATCTTTCCCTCTTCTCTTCGGCCTCTTGACCACTTCCTCTCCTCTCTGAAAGGTGTTGTCTCATCCTGGTCTTCGACTCCATTGGCTGCTTTTGATACCACAGCTGATTGGGCTTGGCCACGTGCATCAGTGATGAATGAAGAGAAAGTGTGATGAGAGCTTTAAAAACCAGTAGATCACCTGATATTTATGCATGAGCATTTTATCAAAAGCATGGAAAACAATGCAGAATGGCCAGATTTTCTTAACCCATGGGGTACTGATGCCAACAGGTTATCCAGTTCAGACTGGTGAGCAAACTGGACCTTTTTAGCCCATGCTCACTGACCTGTTGCAGGACGTTAGTGATCTGTATTAACCCAGTGTCACTGAGTTGGTGTATAGGTTTTCCTGCTTAGTTAACCCTTATCGGATGTCAACTGTGAATGACATTGTAATCTCATTGATTTATAAGCCTAAAACATATTATGCATTTCCTGCTAGGTAATTGGATGGAAAAGAATACAGGTTAAATATCTTTGCCCCACTAATTTAACTTATTTTTAAAGAGGGAGTTTTATCAGTTTTCTGTTTAGAATGGAATCTATTGGGAAATTGCACACAAAATTAAATTCTGTTTCTTTTGATTTTGTTTTCATTTTTTAAGGTTCTTTATTAAGTGTATGTTGGAGGAGTTAATATCAAGTAGGAGCAAGATGGATTAATGTGGTTGAAATTATCCCATCGTTAATGACGTCTGGTTTAATGATTGTCTGCTAATGTTAATTGAGCACTATAAATGTTAATTCAACACCCTGGAATAGGCTCATACAAAGTACCAGCAGGGGTCACAAGATGGTTGATGCGTGTGGAAACTAGCTGAACATTGCTTCCTCTCCACAATTCAGGAACACTGTTCCATGTTACTTGGAACGATGTTCTGGAAATTGCAATATTCTGTAACAGCAATAGAAACATGGATTTAAAACTAAAATATTCAATGTCTCCAATAAGAGTTGGAGAAACCATGACTTTTTTCTGTACGTCATATTAATATCAAATATGTCTGAACAATTCTGAATTAACTCATAGGTTTAATTGCCTTTCAAGTTGCTTTTTAAATCAGTTTTCCATAAATTTTTCATTCAATCTGTTGATTTATTTCCTTGCAAACACGAATGCCTTCAGAATATGAATTTCCATGTCTTATTCCAGCTATCCTTGGGGATATGCCAGTTTTAATTAAATTTAAATGCATAAACTAGGCTGAGACTCCAGTAAGGTACTGTGAGGAATTCCTACGTGCTGGGGATGCATCCATTGGATAAGATGATAACTTGAAGTCCAATGCACATGATGCACTATTTTGAAATAATGGAATTCTTTGAGTGTCCTGCCCAGTGTTTGGATTGGCTGTGTATCTGGCATTGCTGTCACCAAACCCCTGTCGAGTTTGGTTCAACAGGAATGATTGCACTTCCAACAATTCTGGTGCATGCGAAGGACTGGAAATAACTCTGGGGGCAAAAATGATGTATTATATTCAAAAGAGCAGCACCGAGAAGGTGTTATATAAATGCATGTTCTTCCTTAAACTGCTCTTAGTTTATAAGATATATTAATCTACTTTGTTGAGCAGAGGAGCATTTAATTGATCATTTTCTGAAATGAAAAATCCTTTATCATAATTTTATTTGTTATCAGTGTGTGCAAAGTACTCAGCAATCCTTCATCTGCTTCCATATTAATGATACTGCTTCTGCTGAATGTATAAATATGATTGATATTCTGTAGCCATCCTTGGGGAGGGATAAGAACACTTCTCCCTCAAATCACTTACATTTGGACTTTCAAAGTGCCAACCTTTGGGCTTCCATTCACCACAATACATCTGCAACTATTGATTAATGGAATCACTCCCTCGCCTCCACGGTTTAAAACCTTAGTTCATAGAACAACCTTTTACTCTCTCCCATTCTGCTCATTACCACAGGAATGGGTGCATGGGCTCAAAGTGAAGCCAACACAGATCCAGCTTAGTAAACCATTATCGGGTTTGAGAGAACGACAGCAATTGCCAAAAATTTATGCAGTGCCTTTCAGATGTTTCAATGCACTGAACGACTACTGAACTATTTTTGCAGAGGGTAAATGTGCTACCTAAATGCAAATGTGTTTGGTGGGATTGATTGAGGGGAAAATATTGCTTAAAACACAAATGGAATTCCTGAATCCTGTTTGGTACTGACGTGGAATTTTTAATGTCTTCTGGAGGTTTAAAGTTTGACCCAGGCTTTGCAGTCAGCCGGAAAGGAACAATGCCTTTGATAATCAGAAATCCATTTAATCTTGGTATCCTTCGTTGGAGAATCTGGGGCTTGAGCAGATAAAATATTGGTGGGCCTCTTCAACCAATCAGAAAGAATGCATACTAGGAAGAAAAATTAGAATATTCAATATAAAATTGTGTGCAGAAATCAAAAGAGAAGGAATAACATTGTGATTAGGCAATAAATAAAAAATCAAAAAGATTCCGTAACAGAAAATGTAAACAAAACTATGCAGCACAGTGATAATTCAAAGTTAATAAAAGCTGTTATAAAAAAAATCAAAGCTGAACAGTCTTGAATGCACATTTGCAATAATGTAGGTGAATTGACAGCACAGGTAGCAAGGTGTGAGGGTGATGTAGCAGCTATAACACTGATAGGGTTGCAGGGTGACCAGGATTGGGTGCTCATTATTCCAGGTTATGTGGTATTCCAGAAGAATGTGGGTTGAAAGTCTTGGTTGAAATCATACACAGCTGGGGAAAGATGATGGGTGGAAGTAGTTTATAGACCCTTAAAATGTGACCTCTCAAAAGGGTAGA
>JAUZTB010000074.1:13033377-13051202 GCA_034780895.1 Rhynchobatus australiae
GTCAGGGAAAATCATTATATCTGACACCCAATTAAAATTTATATTGTGCCTAGTTACCAGGTAATTGATCCCTCTCTTTCCTTGCATGCAGAGCTTTAAGATCTTATTAAAAACCTAACTAATATTCCCTTTAACCTTTGCTGATATACATCAATATGGGTTATAAAATTGATCCATGAATCAGAGGTTGATGAATATGTACAGCAATTGAAGATATGATGAAACTTGGTGAGACAATCAAGTATTCAAATTAAAAGAATTGGCTTAATTTAAGTAAACACAGTTTGTGACTAATACCAACAAAAAGAACTCAATAACTGAAGCAGTTCAGGAATCAATTCTTCACACTTTCTTAAGACTACAGATTAATGTGGAAAATGTTGCCCTCCTTATACTGACCCTTCAAAGGGCTTTATGTGAGCTCTGTTGGTGGGAAAATAGTGCTGAGATGTTGCATGTTTTGTCTTGAACAATGCTCTCTAGCAATCTTTGTAACAGCATTACAGCTCTTGAAGAATGGTTAACAACTGAGTTATTGCAGAAAACTGTTATTGAAAGTGACTCAAGTTTTAAAATTTCCATTTATAGAATTGGGCAGTTTTAATAATAAGTACAATATCAAGAGTTTAAAATACTCTTTAGCTCATCTGTTACAAATCCCACCACTTCTCCTGCATAGAAGAGGCCTGGCAGTTGGAATTATTTTTCTTAATGGTATAAAGAGCCAGAAGGCTGAGGGCTGAACAGCGGCTTTGGTTGTTGACTTTTCTTCACCACCATTAATGTTTATGAAGTCATGGGTCACATCTGCCATCAGTAATTCACAAACCCATCAAAAACCTGAGTTGTTTAAACAAAGCATTTAGCAGGCCATTCAACCCATTGTGGTGTTTGTTCTCTGCACAAGGAAGACTGTTCCCATTCCCCTTTCTCTTAACCATGTATCAAGGCTAATCTCAAACACTAAACCAACCTCTGCTTCAATCAATAGCTCCAAAAGTAAATTCTATAGGTTCATAATCCTGAGTTCAGTCTCTGTGCTCCCTCATTTTGGATCCCATGCTATCAATCTGCCTCAATCCACTCTCTCACACACTTCATTATTTTAGGTGCTCCAATCCAATCCCTCTATAATTTGTTGTTTTATTGAAAACAGACCCCTTTTATTTGCCCTCCTTTATATCTGTTTTCTTCATATTAGCAGCATTCTAGTGAAACAATTTGATTGCCTTCCATCTACTTCAGCTCCAGCTACCTGGGTTTGATCATGACCTCTGGAGTGTGGCGTTTGCATATTCTCCTTGTCATGGCATAAGTTTCACCCAGGCTGCTCTGGTTTCCTCCTAGACCCAAGGACATGCTGGTAGGTTAATTCACTTCTATAAATTACCTCTCATGTAAGTGGATGACAAAAGAATCAAAGGAGGAGCGGATGGGCATGTTAGTTATAGGCAGATAAGAAGTGGAAGGGGATTAATGGGATTGTCCTACTGGGAGCTGGTATGCACATGATAGTCTCCTTCTGTGTTGTAATAACTAATATCCTTCATAGAGACCAAAACTATACACATTAATATAACTTTGGCCTTGGTAAGGTTTCACATTGGCTAATCTTAACTTGTGCCATTTAGATGAGCTGAGATCAGCTTATTTATTGGTGTTCATGCAATTTCTGCTGTTAATGGTGTGTTATGTAAAATGGGCTATCTTTCTCAGCGTTTAGTTTTAATATGGAAAGGTTAAATGCTGTTTAATAGTTTGTGCATGTAAATGTGAAAAAATATATACATTAACATTTTGCAGAAGTGCCAGATGAAAGCAAATCTCACTTAAATTGGCCGCTCCCGGTGACATTACAAAATGGATGTGAAATCATAGGGAATATTTACCAATATTCCTGCTATGTGTCCAGGGTGAGTGAGGCTCTACAAAAGGGGTATAAACATTTTAACTTACCACTGTAAAGTCAGTTGCAAATATTTTCTGATTTAGTTTAAGATTTGTAACAGCTCATTGCAACTGTGTGTCAAAATCCTGTTTTTCATCCAATATCATTAAAAGAGGGATTATGGTAGAATAATGCTGCTGGCATGAGCTCTGGCCTGGATCAGTTCCAAATCAAAGGCAAGTATTAAGACAGCCTCCTATGGATTTGGGGGTTGGGGTGTGGCAGGGAATGGTTGTGGGGTTAAAAGTGCACCTCCCAATTCTCCAGTATCCCTGCTAGTTCAACTACACCTATTGCTAATCTCCAACTCTGCAATTCATCTAGTCATCACACAGGACTCGAGGGCAGTTAATGCTTTGTCAGGTGACTCAAATTTTCCATTGGGAAAGCAGCCTGAGGAATTGAGATCACTTGCAGAACACAAAACTCTTTGAGCTCACTCTGGCATTCAATAAGACCAAAGCTAATCTTGTACCTTATCCATTTCCCACACAGTCCCCATATCTCTCTTGATTTCATCAGTTTCCAAAATTTATAGATCTGAGCCTCAGTTGTCTTCAATGACTGAACATCCATACATGATGTAGAGCATCCAGAGACCAATAAGCTTCTGGATACAGAAGGTTTTCAACAGCTTTTAAATAGCTGACTTCTGCTCCAGAAACTATGGCCCCTTGTTCTAGATTTCCCAACCTGAGGAAATCGTCTTTCAGAATCTCATACACTCCAATGAAATCATCTCTTATTCTTCTAAACTCTGACACACTTAGGACACTCCTACTTGATCTCGACGAGCCTTGTGACTGTTGTTTTTAAATCACAGCAACACTGGATTCAGGGTTTCTGGACCAAGTAACACAGTGGTGTATTTATTCATACTGCACTAAGTGAGTTGTGTTTGATCCACAGTTTAAGTATATTAAGAACTAATGGCAGTCTTGTGATAATAGAAATATGCCAATAGTTGTACCCATAGTACAGAACCAGGTCAGATGCCAAAAGAACTCATTCAACTTGATGACAAATCTTCCTTTCTAATCCCAGTTTGCACAATGATATTGAACTATTTAAACATATTCTTAATGAAGCTTATTGATCATTTTAAATCTCCACTGCCCATTTCTCAGCCAATATGTTGTGGACCATCTGGGTTACTGTTCAAATTTACACATGCAGTGATTTTCCTGGGTTGAAACATCCAATATTCTTTGCTGGAATACGATTCCATAGGTCTAGATGTCCAGGCCAAAATATAAATTCCCAATTGAGATACTCACCGTCTTTTCATCAGGAATCAGTAGTGATCACGATTAGAAATCACAAGTAGCATTCCTCTCAGTCTAATGAAGCACTGGCCAGTTGCAGTAACAGCTCTGTTTTCTGGACTGAGATTATCTTACTTATTTAATCAACTGAATTAAAAGTTCCAGCTGGCATGGTGTAATTCGATTAACAGTCAGATCTGAGATTTGCCTGGTAGGTCTCATCTTTCATCCTTTTGGAGAGAAATGGTCTTTTGAAGTGGTACAGTAGCATAATAGTTAAATTACTGGATTAGTAACACAGAGGCCTGAGCTGATAATTCAGAAACAAAGTCAAATTCCACTTCAGCAGTTATGGAATTTAAATTATGCTTAATAAACTCTGGACCAATATACTAGTCAGTAAAGATGGCCAAAGAAACCCAAATGGTTCACTAATGTACTTTAGGGAGGGACATCTACTGTTCATTAAGTGTCTGGTTTATGTAAGAGTCCAGACTCCAAACTGATTCTTAACCATCCTCTCTGAAAATACAGAGCAAGCCATCTTCTGGTCCAAAACTGGCCAGGAAGCAGGACACAAATTCAGTTCTCATGTCTGATGGGTGGTTTTCACATTTCACCTTTTCCGTTGGAAACCTCAATAACTAATTGCAAGGCAGAAGTAAACAGAGAAATGTCCTCCATTTTAATATCCTGTTCACTGGCGTTTAATTTATTATTATAAGCCATCTCATTCAAATAAAGGAACAAAATATTCAGTGTTTCACTGAAGTAGCAGAGCTAACTGGTTCCTTGGCCATTCAGTGAAACCAAAGACACAGAAAACCTGGTCTATACAATTGTGAAGGCTGGCTGGGGAAGACCCGGTGGTGAGGTGGAAGATACTTAACTATTCAGTTTATGCAATTACTGCAGAAGCCTGGGACATTTGAATTATTGGATTGGTCCTCAAGTTAAGGTCCTAAATTGGGGGCAGGCTGATTTCAATAGTGCGAGAGGACATTCGGTGGAAGTAGTTGGGTGCAGATGCTTGCGGGTAAAACAAGATCTGGCAAGTGGGAGTCTTTTAAAAGAGAGTTAGCAAGAGTGCAGGACAAGATTTGGGAATCTTGGTTGACAAAGGTCATTGAAGGTGTGACCATAAAAAACGAAGCATATGACAGATATAGGCCACCACACTCGAGTGAGCGAGGAATATAAGAGAGTACTTAAAAAAAAGAAATTAGGAGGAATAAAAGAGGCCATGAAATACCCACTGCAGGTAAGATTAAGGAGAATCCTAAATCATTCTGTAAGTACATCAGGAAAAGAGGGAAGGTAAGGAAAGAGAGCATCTACTTAAGGACCAGAGAAGTAATCTGTGTTGGAGCCAGGGGAAGTGGGCGAGGTCCTAAATGAATATTTGTCATCTCTGTTCACCAAGGAGAAAGATATGTTGGATGGCAAGTTCAGGGAGGGATATGTTGACAATCTGGAGGGCACTGGTATTAAGAAGGTGGAGAGTGTTAAACAACTTGCAATGTATAAGGGTGGATAAATCCCCAGTGTAGATGAAATCTATGGGAAACAAGGGAGGAGACTGCTGGGGCCCTGATGCAAATTTTTACATCTTCGTTAGCCACAGGCAAGGTACCAGAAGACTGGAGGAAGGTTAATGTTGTTCCTTTATTTAAGGAGGGCAGCAGGAATAAGCCAAATAACTACAGGACGATGAGCCTTATGTCAGTGGTAAGGAAATTATTGGAAAAAATTCTAAGGGACAGAATTTATGTACATTTGGAAAGGCAGAGACTGATTAGGGATAGTCAGCATGGCTTTGTGCAGGGGAAATCCTGTCTCACTAATTTGATTGAGTTTTCTCCTTATAACTAAGGAGATTGATGAAGGCAGGGCAGTAGATGTTGTCTATATGGATTTCAGTAAGGCATTTGACAAGGCCCTGCATGGTAGAATGGTCAAGAAGGTTAAGGCACATGGATCCACGGTGAGTTAGCTAATTGGATCCAAACTTAGCTTGGTGATAGGAGGCAGAGGGTTATGTGGAAGGATGTTTTACTGATTGGAAATCAGTGACTAATGATGTACCACAGGGGTCAGTGCTGGGACATTCGCTGTTTATGATACATATTCACAACTTGGATAAGAATATAGGAGGTATGATTAGTGAGTTTCCAGATGAAACAAAAATTGATGGTGTTATGGATAGCAAGGAAAGTTGTCTAAAGCTACAGCAGTTCAGATGGAAAGTTGGGCAGAGCACTGGCAGATGGAATGTAATCTAGCCAAGTGCGAGGTGATGTATTTTGGGAAATCAAATAGGAGCAGGACATATACAGGAATGGTAGGGCACTAAGCAATGTTAATGAACTGAGAGATCTAGGGATCCAAGCTTAGTTCATTGAAAGTGGTAACACAAGGCGGTAGAGAAGGCATAAGGTATGCTTGCCTTCATAGGTTGGGGCATGTAAGAACTGGGATGTTATGTTGCAATTTTATAAAACACTGGTTAGGCCACACTTGGAGTATTGTGTGCAGTTCTGTTTGCCACACTATAGGAAGGATGTGGTTACATTGGAGGGAGCAGAGAGGAGATTCATCAGGATGATGCCTGGATAGGAGAACATTATGGGGAGAGAACAGACAGGCTAGGCTTGCTCTCCCTGGAGTGAAGGAGGCTGAAGCTTGACCTAATCACAGTATATAAGATTATGAGAGGCATAGATGGAGTAGATAGTCAAAATCTTTTTCCTATGGTCAGGCTAAAAGTGAGAGTACGGAGTTTTAAAGGGGATTTAAAGAGGAAGTTTTTTTACACAAGAGTAATTAACATCTGTAACGTACTGCCAGATGTGGTAGAATCAGATGCAATTACTATGTTTGAGAAGCATTCGGATAGACGCTTATATAGGCAAGGCATAGGAGGATGCAGTCCTAAAGCAGGCACATGGGATTCGTGTAGATGGGCAAAAATGTCGGTGTGGACGTAGTGGGCTGAAGGGGTGTTTCGGTGTCATGTGACTCCACGATTCAATCAGCTTCTTTTCTCCTCCTCCCTTCGGCCTAGATTGATAAGTGTGATGCACCCTGAGTTAGAGATGAGGTGCCAAGTCGTCAAAAGAGAAGAAAAACATAAAAAAAAAGAACTGTTGCAATCTGCATCCTTGATAGTCATGTATTGCTTGCCTATTGGTGTTTAGATGTTATCCCGTGGAATCAGAAGGCAGTCTGGAATTAGAGATTTGTTATTCTTACATTTTTTATTATCGCTTGGAGTCTGTATACTTGAAGTACAGAGGCAGCATTTACCCTCTCAAGTGAAAGATCCAATATTTCTATTTAAAGAACAGCAGGGGTGTTGTTTTGTCTCGCAGCCAATATTTCTATCTCAACCAACAATAGTAAAACAGATTATAAACTCATTATCCTGTTGCTTTTTGCAAGAACTTGCTGTGTAAAAGTTATCTGCTGCGTAACAATGGTAACCAGACCATATAGTACTTCATTCCTCTGAAATGCCCCAATATCATAAAAGATATCCTATAAATGCATTTTCTTTCTTAATGTATGCATCTCTAATAACCAAAACTACAATGAATACCAAGCAGTAAAAAAGTTTGTACTTGAGTAGTTTTTGAGGTGTCACTGTGCACTTCCAGATTTAATTCCTCTGAGAAACAAAAGAAAAATAATTTAACCAAGGAGAAGAAAATGACAAAATGTAAACATAACAATCAGAATCAGGTTTATTATCATACATAGAATAGTTAGCATTGGATAGGCCACTTGGCCTACAATGTTGTGCCAATCTTGATGCCTAAACGTTCCCCTGTGCATGATCCATATCCCTCCATTCCCATCATATTTATGTGTCTACCTAAAAGCCTCTTAAACTCCCCCAAACTGCCTGCTTCCACTCCTATCCCTGGTAACCAATGCCAGGCATCTACAACTCTCTGCATATAAAACAAACTTCCCCCTCTAACCTTAAAAGCATGTCCTCTGGTGTTTGACATTTCTACCCTGGGTAAAAGATTCTGACTGTCTACCCTATCTATGCCTCTCATAATCTCTAAAAACCTCTAGCATCTCCGAAACTCGAGGTAGAACAACCCAAGTTTGTTCAACCATTTGTTATAGCTCATACCCTCTAATCTAGGCAGCATCCTGGTAAACCTCTTCTGCACCCTCTCCATATCCTTCCTGCAATAGGGTGACCAGAACTGCACACAATACTCCAAGTGCGGTCTGACTAAAGTTTTGTGTAGCTGCAGCATGACTTCCTTATTTTTATACTCAACACCCCTACTAATGAAGGCAAGCATGCCGTACGCCTTCTTTACCACCTTATCCACTTGTGTAGCCACTTTCAGTGAACTATGGACCTAGACCCCAAGATCACTCTGCACCTCAATGCTCTGAAGGGACCTACCATTAACTGTATACTTTCTCCTTTCATTTGACCTCCTAAAGTGCAACACTTCACACTTGCCCAGATTAAAATCCATCTGCCACTTCTCTGCCCATATCTGTAACTGATCTATATCCTGCTGTATTCTTTGATAGTCCTTTACACTATTCACAACTCCACCAATCTTGGTGTCATCTGCAAAATTGCTAATCCACCCATCTACACTTTCATCCAAATCATTGATATATATCACAAACAATAAGGGTCCCAACACTGGTCCTTGCAGAACACTACTGGTCATGGACGTCCAGCCAGAATAACACTCTTCCACCCCTACTCTCTGTCTTCTATGGGCAAACCAGTTCTGAATCCAAACTTGTAATTCACCCTGGATCCCATGTATCATTATCTTCTCAATCAACGTACCATGAGGGAGCTTATCAACTTCCTTACGAAAGTCCATGTAGATAATGTCCACTGCCCTACCCTCATCAAGCTCCTTTGTCCCCTCCTCAAAAAACTCAATTAAGTTTGTAAGGCATGACCAGCCCCGCACAAAGCCATGTTTACTGTCCCTAAGCAGGCCATGCCTTTCTAAATGTGCATAAATCCTATCCCTCATTATCTTCTCCAATAGCTTCCCTACCACAGATTTGAGGCTCACTGGCCTATAGTTACCTGGATTGTCCCTCTTGAACAAAGACACAACATTTTCTACCCTCCAGTTCTTTGGGACCTCACCCGTTGCTAGTGAGGACACAAATATCTTCATCAAAGCCCCAGCAATCTTCTCCCTTGCTTCTTTCAATATTCTCGTATATAGGCCATCAGGCCCTGGGGACTTATCAAATTTAAGGCTTTTCAGAAGACCTAGCAGGACCTCCTCAATATCAAAAGGTCCCAGCATATTAGCATGCCCCACTCTGCCTTCACTGTCCTCAAAATCCTTCTCCTTGGTAAATACCGACACAGAGTACTCATTTAGTACCTCAGCCATGTGGTCTGACTCCAAGCACAACTTTCCTCCTTTATCCTTGACTGGACCTCTCCTTAGTTACCCTCATTTTTTGAACACAAGTATAACATGCCTTGGGATTATCCTAGATCCTGCTCATCAAGGATATTTCGTGGCCCCTTTTGACCTTCCTAATTGCCCGCTTGAGCACTTCCATGCTGTCTTTAAAAAGGCCAGTCTGATTTTAGCTTCCTCAACCTTACGTATGCTTTCTTTTTCTCCCTGACAAAGTTTAGGATTTCTCGGGTCATCCAAGGTTCCCTTACCTTACCATCCTTGCCTTTGCTCCTTACTGGAACATGCCAATCCTGAACTCTGATCAGCTGGCCTTTAAACAACTCCCACATGTCAGATGTGGACTTGTCTAACTGCAGCTGCTCCCAAAACCCCTTAGCTCCTGTCTTATCCTGTCAAAATTTCCCCTCCCCCAATTTAGTAACTTCCCGCAAGATCCAATTTTATCCTTACTCATAACTATCTTAAAACATAATGAGTTGTGCTCACTATTCCCAAAATGTTCACCCACTATCAGGTCTGTCCCCTGGCCTGGCTCATTTCCCAAAACCAGGTCCAGTATGTTTCAAGAACCCCCTCTTGGAATGCACTGAATAAATCCCACCGTCTAAGACTCTTGTATGAAGGAAGTTCCAATCAATATTGGGGAAGTTGAAGTCCCCCACTATGACAACCCTGTTGTTTCTGCACTTTTCCATAATCTGTCTACATATCTGTTCCTCCACCTCTTGGGGGCTACTGGCAGGCCTACAGTATAATCCCATCAACATAAATGCACTTTTCTTATTTTGGAGCTCTACCCAAATTGCCTCTGTGGATGAGCCTTCCAGCATGTCCTCTGAGTACTGCTGTGACATTCTCCCTTATCAGTAGTGCATCCCCTCCACCTCTTTTACCCCCCTCTCT
Organism: Rhynchobatus australiae; assembly: GCA_034780895.1. Taxonomy (NCBI): domain Eukaryota; kingdom Metazoa; phylum Chordata; class Chondrichthyes; order Rhinopristiformes; family Rhynchobatidae; genus Rhynchobatus; species Rhynchobatus australiae. The sequence goes on from JAUZTB010000074.1 coordinate 13,042,935, forward strand.
ATCACATCTAAAACAACGAAACCCAGGAAAGCTGAGCTGCCAGTCCTGTCCCTCATGCAACCAGGTCTCTGTACTGGCAACAACATTGTAATTCCATGTACTGATCCAGGCTCTAAGTTCATCCTCCTAGTGTTGAAATAAACACATTTCAGCCCATGTCCCACCACTGACTAGTACATTGTGAAATTTGTTGTTTTGCGGCAGCAGTACAGTGCAATGATATGAAGACTAACTATAAAGGAAAGTGAAAAGAAAAATAATAAAAACAAAGCCAAGAATAAGCAAAATTTCAATATACAGATAAATAATGGTGGTAACAATCATGAGGAGGATTATTTTTTGGAAAAAGGGCCTTAATTTTCACAATCTGAATTTGTTTTAAGTGCAGTTCTCGTTAAACAACATAGCTTCAATTATATTACTGATAGTTTTATAGTTGTTTCAGAAAAGTCATCTCAGAATTTATTGTTCCTGAACAAAAGCTGTAATGTTTTGAGGAAAATCCACCTTTTTAAAAATTAATATTGATTGCACCATCTTCTGTTTTAAAATGAGGCTTCACTGTTAATAAAAATGTTATCTATCAGCCTTTCTTAGTCTAGGAGTGTGTGCTGAGGGCTAAATAATGCAGTGGAAAAGTAACCTCTGCATGTATTGAAGAGTGCATTTTAAAGTCCCATGGGCTAAAGAGATAATGCTTACCAGTTGCTTATTTAATGGGAAACAAAAGACAGTACATGACCTTTGAACTAAATGTATTAAATTTTTGGGAAAATGTCATCTTTAAAAAAAAACTGTGTGGTTTAATATGAAATTCACACCCTTAAATCAGTTGCTGTGAAGAAATATATACAATGTTTTTTTTTAACCAAGAGGCCTGTTTCTACTTCCATTCTTGTAGAGACTGCGTTTAGGTCAAGAAAACCTGAGTGAAAATTCCCCCAGGGTTTAATAGAGAAGGCTGCCCTCACTCAGTTCATGTGCTGAGAAGTATTATATTACTTGCCTGGTGCATGTGGTGGCTTTGATTTCCAGTTTAAATCAGGAGATTAGCATCAGGCGTTATATTAGCCTCCAACAATTCTAGGGCTGAAGTGATGTGAGCTTTTAGCTCGCAAAGAGCAATCAAAACAAATAAATGCTCACTTCTAGCCAGCCAGACTGAAGTTATGAATTATTGGAATTTACTTGCTTGTGAATATAAACATTTTCTTGAAAAATATGACGGACAAAATGTCTGCTTATCAATTTAATGCAGCAGTTAACTGCCAACCCATAATTTCCTCAGGCGATTATGATAGATGTATGTATCTTGAAACCTAGCTTAAGGTACTATGAAATGGGATATGTTGTTACCTGAAGAAGAATAATTACTTTAAAAAGAGGGAGTTTCAACATAAACATATGGATTTTTGACAGAAAACAGAGGCTGAGGACAGCGTGGAGTGGTGGGTGGGGAGGAGGGAACAAGCTTCTCATTTACTGAACTCTGACATTCTGTCAACTTTGAATTAGATCTTCATTTTAGACATGTTATGTTCACTTTGTGGGTAACATTGTGATCAGCAGCATTCATAGCCCCTACAGCCTCCAGAGAGATCTCAGACTTCCTCAAAATTATTTTCATTTATATTTAAGGGCAAAAGTTTGGGTTTTCCCAGGACAGGATTTCTTTTGACATGTTGAGCTATTCCCAAATGCCCCAGAGTTCCTAGTATTTTGTTGGCAACCACTGCCATGTACAGGAATGCGTGATGGTATGAACATTTAACAATTTGTGTAGGACACATAGCATCCTTTGAGTTATTTTAAATATGTTATTTTAGCAGTCCAGTTCAAACACCAACAGTTGATTTTAGTTAAGCCATCTGTTTGACTGAGTCAATTTGCACAGAAGCAGACTCAGACTTGTGGTTTTTATGATCCAATATGATTTTGCATAATTGCACTTCCAGGTCAAATACTTACATAAACTTGACCGAAAATGAGATCTTTGCATGCAAGTACTCTTTTGTAGGTGCCTCAGTTGTTCAACTGTGTGACACTGCAGCTGGAGACAACATTAATAAAGAGTGCGCATGGCATAAGGAGATATCGCAAACAAAAAGAGGGGTTCCTAGGGAGGAGCTGCTCAGATCAATAGATAATACAAGCTATTATTTGACAGAAGCGATGGATCATTTAATCTAAAGCAAGCACAGAAATATCATGAATGCACAAGATTTGGCTTTTTTTCCAGCTGGTTCACGATTGCAAAGTAATACTAAGTTTTCTCAAAGTAAAAATTTGCATTTATATCCATTTAAGAAGATGTATTTTATAAACTTAATCTCATAGATGCACATCTGCTATGAAGAAAACAGGTATAGCCAAAACCTGTGTTGCTCAGAATTGCTTCTAGAAAATAATTATCTGCAGCAGTTTACATTTGAAACTCTACAGAAAGTTTCAATCAACTTGCAATAATTATATTTCAGGTAAGTTATGCCAGTGAAAATTGCTTGCCTGTTTAATCAGTTTTAATGACAAAGCCACGGGTCTTCTTTCATTTCAGTGGAACTGTCTTATATTGCCATCGTTTTAGTTTGAATTTTGGGAGATCAATATCCCTGAACTGGATTCCAGCATACACAATGGGTTCCTTTCCTGATGGCGGCTCTCTAAATGATTTTTTAAGCAGGGTCGTGGAACGTCTACAGCTAGAAATAAGGAGACTTTATTTAACTGTGTAAACATTGGATGCACAGATCCCAGTGTCTGATCTGAAACGGAATCAATATAAAAGTGGTTTAATAGTCCAACTAGCAATCTGCAGAACCTGCTGATTTAATGATGATATAGATATTCTTTCCAGAAACATATTTTTCTTTCTTTCTGAGACAATAGTGAAAACCCCCTACTTTATAGAATTTAATGATTGTAGATCACATAGCTTCCAATGCTGCTTCAGTTGATTTTATTCAATGTGAATTCAAAGGTAGGAATGAAAACAAACAGTAAAAGTGTCCTTTACACATTTGTCCTCTGTTTATTATATCTCAAAGTTATTAGATGTGAAATATTTCATCCAGCTTTCTCTGGAGTGTGTAACACTTTCAAAATAGTGAATTGAAAATTTAAAAATCACATTGACTGACCAGATACGTAGGCCCATGTTGATGGCTATTTAGAAACTTTTGGTCACAGCCAAACTTGGACCAGAAACAAACGAACTGCAGGAGAGTAGGTCAGGTACAACTACCATTAAAAAAAGGAATAAAGTGCCATGACTTGTAAAGGAACAAAGCTGAAGAACTGTCACAAGCACACATATCAGGGATAAGTTTGAGTGGTTGAAGGTTTACACAACAAAAAAGGCAATATTTACATTTGAGGGAAGTATCAGAGGCCAGATCAACCTCACATAGCATGGAGATGGAGGAACTTCTGGGGTAGGGTGCTAACCTTTTCTTTCAGATGCAGATTAACTGCAGTTTTATTTTGTGTGGCCACATTCCCCATTTAATTATGCAACATTTTTTTTAATGATGAAATTAAGCACTTAATTCCTCAAAACATATTTAGATAGGAAAGAAATGAATGCTTCAGGAGGTCGCATTGACAGAAGTCATGTTTTGTGAATGATGTAAATGTCTCCATTTGTGAGAAATTGCCAACAAATTAAGGACAGTGATAAACAAAAAGTTACATATGTACAGTGTTTCCACGCGGCATTCCAAATGCCATGCATTCAATGGCTTACTTTGAAATTATTAATGTGGGCAAACATAACAGAGAATTTACACACAGCATGTTCCCACAATCAAATACAAAATGAATAGCTAGCAAATTTGTTTTCTTTGTACTGGTTGAGAGTCTTCAAGACAGAGTCCTCAAGATCTCACTTTTCTAAAAAAAAGCTCGAGCAGAATAGATAGCTTAAACATTGCATGCAAAATATTGCACAATTGTTCAATAGACTGTCAGCCTAGATTACGCACTTAACTATTCAAGGGGGGCTTAAACCCACAAAATCATCATTGAAAAGGGAACATGCAACTAAATGAGCCAAGCTCCCACTTGGATTGGCTCCAAGTAAGTAAATCACAATTAAACTGAAAATAAACTTTTGTAACTGTTAATGGAACAGACCTCTGGACCTCTGGACTCTTACTAATTGGCCATTTCCTGAGGACCAGACCTTTTTGCTGAATGTTTTTCCATAACGCCATCGACGTACAGGGCTGGCAGACACCACCGAGTTGTAGGAGGTATCTACACCAGACACTGAGTTTATAACACAGTGAAAACACCATCAAAAATGGCAGACTTCGTTCCCCATAGTAAAAGCATTTTTTCTCAGTTACCTGGTGCAAGCAATTAGTCTACTTTCAGACTAAAGCAGAAATGCTAGTCTGGCTAAGGGAACCCCTGGTGATGCAGACAACAGAATTAATATCACCTTAAGGGCATGCAATGATTACAAATACCATAGACTACAATTATAGGCAACTGTAAGCCGTTAACAATAGATCAACGTTAATTATTTCTATCCAGCACCTGAGTGGACCTGGCAGCTATTACTGTTTGTCAGACACTGGGACCAGCTCAGTCCTAAACAAGGCATCTGTCTGTTTAAATAATTAAACTAATGGTCTTGATTGGTTATGGGCAGTTCCCTTGCAAATTGATAGTGTAAATTATATTTTGGTTACTCTCAGAAATGATTTTCTGACAAGCAGGTACTTCAAATATCTGTTACAATATCAGCACACTGGAAGGTACCAATGATAAAACAGTGATGATGTTTTTGAGGTGAATTCCTTACATCGGGCATGAGTCTTACAACAAGGTCCCTGTTACTGAGAGCAGATCTGAACATTTAACCTTTCAGATATGGTGTTGGGAATAAAGATTCGATTAGCTCAAAAAAGACAAACTAGTTGAGCAAAACGGAGACACAAGAAATTCTGCAATCTGGAGCAATACACAAAAAGTGCTGAAGGAACTCGGCAGGTCAGGCAGCATCTATGGAGGGGAATAAACAATCGACGTTTCAGGCTGAGACCCTTCATCAGGACAGTTGAGCAAATTCTGTAGACTCTGCTCTTTTCCTTGCCCTCTCTCCATTTTTATTCCTGAATTTTGGTTAAAATAAGGCAAAGTGGGGGGAAGTTTCCCCAAGGTAAAAGCAATTTAGCTCTACCATGACAGTTTCACCTCTCCAACCTGTCTCCCCAACACTAGCACCAAACTGACAAAGGAGAAAGCCTTTGGGATATTTTGTTTAAAACAAGTCACATTAAAATCTTTGATTGTAACAATAAATCTTCCAAGCTGCTAAAAATAGCTTGGCAGTAGTTTAGCGGCTTGCTTTTCAACAGGAAGGATAGATGTACTAGGAGTGATCTGTTACTTTCAGAAGGGAACCCTTACTTTCTGCTAACTTACAAGGTGGACTCTGTTTCAAATCAAAGCCATAATGTGGCTGAAAGCCTTGGTTAAAAGCTCACTCTTCAAATATTTAAATTGAAGTTGAAAACAAAACACATGGATATTCAGTAGTTCTTTAATTCTACCCTACATGTGAAATAATGCAAAGTGAGTTTCCCATGCCCAATTAAGAGAGAATGCAGTTAAACAAAAATATATGCCGCATTTAGGACTTGCTCTTACATACTACTAGTTAAAAGAGCTGGCTGGATAAAATAGTCAGTACACAGCATTAAAAAAAATCTTTTTCCTTTCACCTTAAGTCAAAGCATAATTTATCCAAATGTATTTTTAACTGCAAAATTTAAATATTTGTGAAGGGTAAGCCTTTAGACTCGTAGCAGTAAAGCCTTTGTTAGATTGTCTTGAAGTAACATAATTTCATGCTATGTTGCCACTTTGAGAGACGAATGTGTAAAGGGTCAAAGTTAAGTCTGACTCTGTATTTGGCCTGGCACCAGAACTCTGGAGACAGCACAGTCTTGAATGATGAATGGTCAGTTTTGTTTGTTTGTGTTGATAGTATTTTACTGAACCAGTTAGGGTTTTATCAAGTGTTTATATAAAAATTTACACAACATGTTTTGACTTTCTTGAGCTAAGGGTTTTAAGTGTTAATTTTAGGAGTGCTCTTTTAACATTTGAAGAAGAGTAGGGATTGTGGCAACAAATTTAAAAGACTACACATTTATTACAAATACTGCCTGCCCCGTGTAACCTTCTCCTGGAAAATTTAACATTTTTGAAATAAATATGGTGCATTCCAAACACTGTCTCCTTTGCATTGAAGCTAATTTCTGAAAATACAGCAGCAAAGTTAAATGACATTCTCCTACCCATGTCCAAATGCAGCTCTTTAACTGCTGATGCACTTCATTCCATGATCAGATTCAGTGCTGCAGATGGGAGTTCCCGATTTACTGCAGGAATTCCCACTTGGGGCACTGAGAGCTGCCCCAGAACAAAGCACCAGTGTCAATGAGAAATACATCAGCTCAGAATCACAGTTTAAGTTCCAAATAGAAAATTAGCCAAGGGTGACATATCTCTAAGCTGTTTGGCTGCACACAGATCAGCATTTATTTTCTCTACTATCAACAGTTTTGCACGACATCTTTCTCTCCCCCTCTTTGGGCACTCTTTCCCCCCACTGTTTAGTTCCAATAATGGACACTTTACTTCTGGGTGTGTACTATCACCTATATCTCGCTCAGTTCATTGCTGCCAGCTCCACATTGTCATTTTGTACCTACCCTTTACCTTGACTTACTTCACTTTCCATTTACTGTTTGTTTCTTCCTGCACTCTTCACTTTCTGCCCCTGTTCCAATGCTGCTTCCTGCCTGCTGCTGTCCTGAAGAAAGGAATATAGGTGCAAGTGGAACATCAAACTGAATGAAAAACAGTTCTGACATTGAGTGATGGAGAAACTTGTGTGACTATGTGCACAAAACCTTAATGGGTACACCTTTAATGTGCTGACAACCCTTGCAATTCCAGTCTAAAATACAGTACTGCTCCTCCCAACTCTACTTCCTCGTCCATTATTTCAGAACACAGGCTCACAAGGTACAGCAATAGTCACCATCATTGGGAGGTGTGGAGTTGGCTGGAGGGGAAAAAATCACTTAAGTAAATAAAGTCTTTAGCACCAAATGAAGAACAAAAATAGCAGGCATGAAGAGTGTGATAAAGGTCGAGCATTCAATGGTTCTCAGTACCAGATAGATGGGACATGTATGCTTGAAACATTTGTGTTCTCAACCTGTCAAAGTTGTCAGTCTGCTGCCTCTTACCCAGCACTCAGAGATCGTCACAGTTCATTAAATGCATGGCCATGCAACAGCTTGGCATCTCTTCAAGGCTGCAACATTTCTGATGTTCAATATGCAATTTATCTGAATAACTGTTGTCAAACCTATTTAAAAGGCTTTTCTGAGACAAGGGTGGTAAAAACTTTTACAGAAGTCACACTGGAAATGTTTGGCACTGTGCTCACAGCGGTGAAGTTGAAGTCAGAGGCTTCTTTCAGAATGAGGAGTTATATCATTCTTTATCTTGTTCACTTGACCTTAAACCACCATGCACCTGAGCAATGAAGTATCCTGCATAAGAACTGTAAAAGCTGCGTCTGGCAAGCAGCAGGCTGACATTTCTTTCTCTTGGCAACATAAAAGAATCACCCACAAGAGTTCAACAACAACATAGCACACTGCTTCGGTTAATTTGCCCGCTGGAAGTACCAGACAAATATAGCTGCGCTCTCGAGAATTGGGTTTGGAGGATGTGTATTGGGCAAAGTGCTGAGCCCACATGAACAAGAATGTTTGACCTTCCTCAGCTGCAGAGCACAAGTGGTTGTGTCTTAGAAATACCGTTTATTAAACCAGACAGTTATGGCAGGATTGTCTACTGTAAAACACACTGAAAAGAAAGTGACTAAAGTGCAGAACATTTGCTGTATTGCAGGAAAACTTATCACCACCTCATTTAACTTTGGAAGGATGGTGTCTCCAGCAACAGAGATCCCCAAGTCATTTGGGGTTCCTCTCATGAATACAAAGTCTGTTGCTATAGACACTTCTGTCATATCAATAAAATCATTGTGCAGTTTCTCTACACTCCTAGCTGTATAAATTCCATACAGCTCTGAAGACAATGTACAGGCTGTCCCTGGGTTATGAACACCCAATTTATGGACACCCCCATACATTAATGAGCTCCCATAATATGACTAAATTCAAAAGTCTGACATACATGCCTACATTCATTCCTCTGAACAGCAGACCTAGTTTC
>JAUZTB010000074.1:13314633-13324644 GCA_034780895.1 Rhynchobatus australiae
ATTGTGGGCCAAAGGGCCTGTTCCTGTGCTGTACTGTTCTATATACAAAGGTTAGTGGAAATTTGGACACCCTCTCTCAAAAATTTGTGCTTGTGGACATAGCGTCCATCATCCCCACAGACTGAGTGTTTTGCAAGCTGAAGAGGATACCACAAAACTTAGTCTGCAACAGAATCACTCCATACCCACTGCCATGAGAAAACCATATATGCTGGCTTGCTAGCCATGGTGACCCAGTGGAACCAGAGGAAGAGCACAAAAGTTGAGTTCAAATCACACTCTGACTAATTGAATTTAGTAAATCGTTAAAATGTTTCCAAGCGCCAAATCTGCCAGATTGTTATAAAAACCCAATTAATTCGCTAATAAAGAGCAGATACAAAGGCCAGATTGCTCTTGGTTTGAAATCTTTCATTCTTATTTTCAACATCCCGTGAGGAAGAGAAATTGATGTGACTCCAGTCCAGACCACCCTATTGACTCTTAGCACCCTCAGGGAAATAATGAATAACCAATAAACACAATCTTGCTAATGTTATTCACATACCAGATCTTCACAGGCTAAGTTCCTAATAAGGTTGTGCTGTCTGCTGGAAGTTATCAAACAGCCATGTACAACCTCTGTGCAATGAATTTCTCTTGTCCACCACAGGGGATATCTACAAGCTGGAAATCTAGGGGGTGACTTGTGTTACTTTATCTCATTTTCTTGTTGTTGAAGTCATAAATCTGCTCTAAATAAGATGCCATCATTTCTGGGTAATGATGCATTGATGCATAATACATGTAGTATTGATCACAATGGCCTGTGGTGCTACTTCAGGCTAAGTATTTCTAACATATTTTAAGTATAAAGGTGATGTCCTCAAATCCCGATATGGTGGACTGCCATCATCACCATCCCCCAGTTACCATCCAATTTTCTGAACATCATCTCAACTGCAAAACACTCCATTACCTTCCTTGGGCCTATTCCTTGATACCAATTCAGGAGAGAGCAGAACACTTTAAGATTATTTGCCTCCCATTCTCCACACTCAGTTGTACAAACCTGTGAACAGCTGTTACAATGACATATATCCTGTCTCATAATATCCATGGAACTGGAACTTTACTCCTCTGGAGTTCCTTTATCTTTCTAAAACATGACCCAGGAACATTTGTTGGCATCCATTCATGCTCAACAAGCTTGGAAAACCTATGTCTGGTGCTTTTTGCACTACTAATTAAAATTAATTAAAAACTGTAACAACCTTAATTGCAAATGCCTCAATGTCAAGAAAGCAAACTAAGCGGGAAAACTGGATCCAGTTTAAAAAAAACACTCTGCTGATATAGCAATTTGTACTTTAGGAATGCTCTGGCAGGTTTGTTAATAATAAAGGCCAAAACAGACAGATGGTAACATTATTTTGAAAGGGTACCTGCAACAAGCCATGACCCGATAGGGAGTGAACATCTCTGTTTACATTATAATGTATTTTCTGATCACTCGCAATTCTTTTAGCAAAGTATGCTTTGTGATGTTTACTCACAGTGTTGCAACATAATTTATATTCATGGACTTGAACTGTAAAAGGTTGTTAAGGAGCTTAAAAACACAGTTAATGGAAGACTTGTGCTGAGAACCGAACAGTGATTGATTAATTAATTTATTCTGTCATGAGAATACATTGTTGCCATGACAATATGGGCCTTGGTGGATTATTCTGATGTTACTCGAAAAAGATTGGGTCAATTTTCAACCTCTTTTCAACATATTTTGCTTTTAATCTCTGAAACCAATCTTTAATGAGTTTAATTGTGGTGCTTCCAGGCCAACAAAGAGAATAATTGACCAGAGGCTCTATTTCCTGGCATTGGACGAGGAATTTGGGAAGCCTCCTGCCACTCAGTGTCGAGGTTCAACGTCAAGACTGAATTGTCATGCAGGACCAGAAAATGGCAGTGCCCAGTGAACTACGAACCAGCCTGAAACACAAGGCTTTTCTGAGCATTTTTAAAATTCATTAACAAGGTCGGCATTTGTTGTGCATTCTTGGTTGCCCTCAGGAAGGAGGTGGCGAGACGCCTTCTTGAACTATTGCAGTCCTTTTGGTGACAGTGGAGTTGCAGAATGTAGAACAAATCTGAGCAAATGTGGAAGAGAATTTGGGAAGGAACCTTTTCTGGGAGAGTTGTGTATTCCAATAAGGGGATAAGTCACCACTGCTAATGACTGGACTTCCCAAGTTAGAATGTGGGACTGCTGCCAGGTTTTGGCAGAAATCATGGCAGTTCTTTCTAAATGAGAAAACACCTCTGTTTCTTTGTAGAATTTTGATCAGTGTGAGTAGATCAACAAAGCTGGTGACCTAGATGATTGGCTCATTTTTAGTTTGAAACCATTGTAGCCCAATGTACTGGTTGGCAGAATTGCTGATGCCCATTTCAGAAGCTTGTAAAGAGTCATTTTGACCGTTGTAAGTTGCTGTGATCTAATTTGTCCTCGGGGATTTGCTAATACTCGTAATTAGTGACACATTGATTTGGTTTAATCTTATCTTGTCACAATGACAATAAATGTAAATATGCATTGTTATTTCCTGTAAAGCCACAATGTTTTCCCATTATATTTTGATATGCATGAGGAAATTTTTATTTTAAGAATCTGATAGAACAAGTCATGATAAAAGGGGAACATTGGCTTCAGTACAAGTTCAGAACTGATCTGTAATTATTCCTAACTTGATCCTCTGTTTCTGGCCCTGATAGTTGCCCAGAGTTGGAGAGCGATGGGGCTGCCTGTCATGGAATGGGAGACCGACAGTGGTTAGGAGTTGCTGGGAATCAGAGATGATTGGGGTGGAGAGTGGTGGTCTGAGTACAGTCTCGAGGGTTGAGGGAGGAAGGAGAAACCACAAGGGCGAGTCATGTTGATGGTTCGGTGGCGGTTGGCTGATCATGAGGGAAAGATCATGCTTTAGAACCAGGGTGTGTCCGATAGAATAGCTGGAGGAATCCCTTCATCTCCTTTTGGTCCCATCCCAGGTATTGAAAAAGCATTTGCCCACTGTAGCAGACAGCTTCCACCATCATTCACCTGCTGGATTCCTTAACCCAGGCATCAAGCCACATTTATACTTTATCAGCAGAGAGTTGCTGCAGGACTGGTTTCTCTGATATCACCAAACCTGATGTGCTTAAACTGAAGAAATACTCACATTTAGTGGGGAAAGGCACAAGGAAAGAATTTTCATCAAGCAGATTGCTGATCCTCTCCATCAGCTGTGTGCAGTTCTGGTAACCAAGGTAAAGGAAGGAAGTGATAGCACTAGAGAGGGTGCAGAAGAGACTCACCAGGATGTTGCCTGGGATGGAGTAGTTCAGCTATGAGGAGAGACTGGAGAAGTTGGGTCTTTGTTCCCTGGAGTGGAGGAGGTTGGAAGAGGATATGAATGAGATATATAAAATTATGAGTGGTATAGACAGGGTAGATTGCAGGAAGATGTTCCCCATATCAAAGGTAGATAAAACTAGAGAACATAGGTTTAGGATTAAAGGTAAAGATTCAGTGGGGATATGATGGGGACCTTCTTCACCCAGAGAGTGGTAAGTACCTGGAATGCACTGTCTAAGTGGTTGTAGCTGGGTCACTGACAATATTTGAGATTTGTCAGGATGAACACTTGAATTTCTTAGAGGGCTATGAACCAAGTGTTAGGCAATAGGGTTAATATGAGGAAGGGTGCCCACTGGTCAGCATGCAAAAGTTGGGCCAAATGGCCTGTTTCCCTGCTGTACGAATCCAAGAATAACTTTGACTTACTTCAGACATTGAGAAGGGAACAACCCCTCCACATGAGGCTTTGTCTCCTCACCAAGAAGGAGGGCTTCTTTGTTGGAGAGCTATGAGCTTGACTGTCTAAGTGAGACCATCGCTGGGATTTGGGACAAGGCAGTGGTGGGCCAGAATGGTGAGGAGAAACCACTTCCTCTCCAAGGGCCGGAACTTGCCTCAGAAAATAAACCGCACATCCAAATGAGAGCACAATATGCAATGTCTCATACAGTCTAGCTCAGGATCAGCAAACACGTAACATTAGAACATCAGACAATTGCACTGCAGAATTTTAAATGATCTGACAAGCAGAAGTCTGCGTCGAGCTTTATTGTTTATCGTTCAAGCTGCAACATGCTCCTTACTGCTAATATGGGGAAATCTTTCGCCTGCTGCAGTTTGGTTATAGGTCTTTTAGCCCTCCAGATGGCTGTCAGGTTTCCAAGCTAATCTGTTGATTAGAAAGTCCGTTTGAAATACTAAACCCTTCAGAATGTGCCAGAATTCTAAACCAGTCCAGCTTACCTGAGGCCAAACTCTAAGATGCAGACTAATTTAGTTTTTCGGCTAGATAATGGACACATTTTCAAATCCCATACCTCTAAAACAAATGGCAGCGGCTGTCTTTAAATCAAATGACAAATTTCTTCATCTGCCTGCTAAAGGCAACACAGAGGGAAGAGTGACTGCTCGGGGCAAGGTAACTGGCGTCAACCATGTCTGTCCTTCCATTACCTTAAAACCACCAGGAAGCCGTGTTTTTAAACCAGCAAGTGCACTGAAGCAGAGCCCTGTGGAAATTCATTAGATCTGCTGATTAAAATGGTAGTTATGGTATTAACAAAGTATTCCCTTTTTATCCATCCAGTAATTCCCTCCTTTTTTCCATTTTATATTCTGTGCTCTGGGTGTGCTTTATGAACATTTACACCTCCATTTGCAGACCAGGTGTACAGATCCATGGTACACTCATTATTCAGAACAGTGACTTTCATGATTTTGAATTGGTGGGTGTCAACCCAAGAGTGGTGATTTCTCTCTACATAACTTTCCCCTACTCAGTCCCATAAAGTCACAGAGAGATGTAGCAAGGAGAAAAGCCCTTTTCTCAGTGAGGCTGCACTGACCATCATCTGCCCAGTTACACTCATCCTGCACTATTCCCATTTTGTATTCTCCCCACATATTTATCAACTCTCCCCAGAATCAACTACTCACCTAACTCTAGGGCAAGTTACAATGGCCAATTAGCCTACCAACTCCCTTAGGATGTGGGGGATAACTGGAGTGGCCTGAGGAAACCCACAAAGTAACAGAGAGAATGTGCAGACTTCATGCAGACAGCACCCGAGGGCAGGATTGAACCTGGGTCTTTGGCGCTGTGAGGTAGCAGCTCTACTATCTGCACCACTGTGCCACCCTGAATGACATGATCTCTGATGTACATTTAGTGCTTCCTTGGCTTGGATTACAGAACAGTGACTGCCTGTTCACTGTTTCACTACATTTATACAACTGCAGTCTCTTAGCAGGGTCCACCTTGCTGTCCAGATTGCCAGGCAGGTTTGCTCTTATTACAAAAAGAAACATCAGTCTGCCTCTGCTGGCTTCATTGACACAGTGGCTTTTCAGGTACACTTTCACCTTAGGTTTTGGGTTCCAGTTCAGCTGCAGATACTGGAATACAATAGTCAGGCTAACACTCCATTGCAATGCTAAAGGAGCACCGTGTTGTTAGAGATGTGGCCTAATGGAATGAGATGTTAAACCGAGGGCCTGTCAGTTGGTCTCAGGGGTGTGTAAACAATCCTTACGGCACTATACAAGAGCAAGGGAATTCTGCCTGATGCCTGACGAACATTTAACCTTTAATTAAAACCGTCCGCGCCTGTTTACAGGAGCTAAGGGACATATTGGAAACTGCATTTTTGATCTTATAAAAGTGACTACACTTGAAAAGTACTTCATTAACTGTAAAGCACTTTGATACATCCTCACTTCATGATATAAACCCAAGGTTTGTCTTTTTTTAATTGCCATGAAAATCACATTTATTCTTTTCGACACATATAGTCCTGTGGTACATCTGCAGCATTCTCAGTTTTTAGCTGATTGAGTCAATGACAGAATCACTCCTCTCCCCTTCCCCATTTCACCCACAAAAATCATAATTAGTGGCTGGCTTAGTTTCACTGAAACGTAAAGCATATGTTAGTAGAAGCCCTGTTGGGAAAATTGCCCCAGGAGATTCTATTTGATAGGAACAGAAATTAGCTGACATTAAGACCCTAACTAAGTAATACTGGTTGTTTCATACAGATCTTGGGATAAAAATCGTTGGAGTTAAACTGACAGAGCATGATATATGTTTACTGTGTGTGCCCCCGCTACCATATTCCATTATGTTTGAGTCCTTAATGTTGTGCACAATACAATTGGTCTTGCACAACAAATCACACACAAGGAACTTGGGTAGGTCTTGGATTGTGAGTTGTGTGTTGCAGTTGAGTGGGTCTTGCAGTGGAGAGAGGGTAGATGTAGGAAAAGAGGATCAGAAAATCTAATGGGTTTGGGGGGGGCGCAGATATTGTAACCTTGAGTAGAGTTGCGATTGGCCACTGGTATAGGGGGTGGTGTGATTGAGCCAGATAATGGGTGGGGCTGAAGGGAACCTGCAAGTGGGGTGGGGAAGCAGAGTGCAGTGGGTATTAGAGGTGTGGTAGGATACTTAAAGGAGGTGTGTGTACCAGCAAGGAGATAAGATATCTTTATTTGTCATATGTACATCGAAACACACAGTGAAATGCATCTCTTGCATCGAGAGTTCTGGAGGCAGCCCACAAGTGTCGCCACACTTCCAGTGCCAACATAGTATGCCCATAACTTCCTAACCCGTACATCTTTGGAATGTGGGAGGAAACCAGAGCATGCGGAGGAAACCCACGGAGACACACAGGGTGGAATGTACAAACTCCTTACAGACAGCACCTGGAATTGAACCTGGGTCACTCGTGCTGTAATAGCGTTACACTGACTGCTACGCTACCGTGCCTGCCAGATGGTCGAGGTATCACACTCCAACCCAGGGAGCCACACGGTGTGGTATTGGTGCTGTTTTTTTATATAAATGAATGTAAAGGTTTACATTCTTTGGTTTAAAGGTTTAAAGCTATACATGAATGTAAAGGTTTGCACTGTTTTATTGTATATAGTTTGTTTTTTTTATGATGAATAAAGTTTATTTTGGAATAATTTTTAAAAATGTCCCATTAAACGACACTGACACAGGTGTGATCTGCTCTTTGAAAACCTACTTTGTTATGAGCGTTACGCACCATTTGCATACAATTAATGGTCAAAAGAACTTTCAGTGAGATGTTCAAATGTGCGTTAAGTGCCATTGGATGCCACTGCACTGGTCCTAGTGCTTAGTGCCAGATATCATACGCTTGGAGTACCTGAAATGATTTGTCTTTCAATGAGAACTACCCAGTCCGTAACTGTAAAAGGAGTTTTAATATAATTCTATTGTAAGGAACATAGAAATGTTACTTAGTGCAATGGAATTTCTAGCTGCTTATATTTCAGAAAAAAGTCTTATGTTTATTTAGTGCAATCTCAGGTCATTTGAAAGAGTTTTACAGCCATTAAACTACTACAGTACAAGCAATTTGCAAATTGACATGTCCCATATATTCTTACCAAGCATTCCTGTCAGACTGGTCCTTGAGGAAACATCCTCGGTCTTTTTAGAAGTTCTGCCCAGTCAGCTTCAATAAATCAATCACAGCTGATGATGGCTAACAATGATAATCCTTTCTTGGTATCAGTATAAAGAACTTTTTATATACATACATATAAACTTCCTGGATGTGTACAATCATAAAATTTGCAGTTGTTAACAAATCTTGGCAACATGGTATGCAGTGACCACAATAAAACGATATGGAGATCTACCTAGAATTGCACATTTGCAGTTCAGAATATGTATGTGATTCCTCTGTTTGTAGATAGGGACAGCAAATACAAAATAAAGGGAAAATGGGAGGTGCAGCCCATGGAAAAGGGCGTTCCCATCATTATATCACCCACCATGAGCAACCTGGGGGTCATCACTGACCAGGAACTTAACGGCAATACTTGCATAAATATTAGGGCTACACAATCAGGACAGAGGCTGGATATTCTGCAGTTAGTCAGTCACCTCCAGACAACCCAAAACCTTTACATCATTTTGTGGCACATGAAAGGAGCATTATGGAAAACCCGCCATTTGTCTGAATGAACACAACTCTAACAACATTTAAGAAGTTCAATACCATCCAGGACATGATTAGTAACCATGTACCACCCGCACCCTCTGTCTCCAGTGTACTTGTCTACTATGTGCAAAGTACACCTCAATTACTTATCAAGGCTGCCTCAACAACACCATCCAACCTCTACCTCTTAGAAGGAGAAAAGTAGCAGGTGCATGGGTACTCCGCAACCTGCAGGTTCCCCTCTAGGTCACACACCCTCCTGACATGGAAACATATTGCTTTTCTTTTATTGGTGCTGGTCTAAATTCTGGAACTCCCTGCTTAATGTTGTCAAGAGTACTTTCACCAAAAGGATTGCTGTCGTTCTCTGCCTTCTCAATGGCAATTAAGGAAGGGCAATAACTGCTGGTCTCACCAGTGATGCCCACATATCATAAACGAATTAAAAAAAACATTGGACAATCTTGTCGAAAAGCCGGGAGAGGCTTGACAAGCTGAATAGTTCCCCTCTGTGCTGCAAGATTCAATGATCCTAATAATACCTTACTGCCTCATTTCTGTGCTTGGAGCTTCATTATAGGGTTTCCATAGAGTTTTTCCATTCTATTGTCCATCTGTCTATATTTCAGATGTCAAGCTGTGAACATACATTCAATATGCATTCTGCTTTCACAGAACATTTGATTGAAAGTAAGACTTAATTTAGCATAAATCACAGTAAATAAATTTATGGACTTGGTATTGCTGCTTTACAGCTGAGTGATTAACTTTATGAACAAGCACTCAGAGGTCTATTTTGTTAGCTTTCCACAGTCAACCACCAATACTTACAGACTTAGGCTTTGTAGAAGCTCGTGCAGAAATCTGTCTCTTTGAATATAAATTCCAATCCTCTCCTTGACGACATGCTGATTCCAAATTACCACTCTTAGTGGGAAGGAGTGGTGGTTCAGGTGAGTTTTTGTCCATTACTGCTTTCAATGCTACTTTAGGCTCATCTCAGAAGCATGTGTAACCACAGCAGAACAATGGTGGAAGTAATTTCGAGCTAAAGCATGCAAAGGGAAACCAATGGCCTTAGATCAGCTCCTTGTTATAC
This sequence comes from Rhynchobatus australiae, assembly GCA_034780895.1. Lineage (NCBI taxonomy): Eukaryota > Metazoa > Chordata > Chondrichthyes > Rhinopristiformes > Rhynchobatidae > Rhynchobatus > Rhynchobatus australiae. The sequence continues at coordinate 13,323,815 of JAUZTB010000074.1, forward strand.
TCTTGACTCGATTTTACTCTTCTGTAAGTGTTATTTGACCAATTTCAAAACACTCAGAGTGAACAAAAAGTTATAAAGGAAAATAAATCTTTTTTCTGCATCACAGCTAGCAGATTTTATTAGGAAATTAAAATTGACATGCCCGGTGTACTTCCCTCTGCCTGCTGTATGTATATTGTCAAGATTGTGGAGACATAGGAGATGACAGATGCTGGAATCTGGAGCAAAGAACAAACTGCTGGAGGAACTCAGTGAGTCAGCCAGCATCTGTGGAGGTAAAGGGATGGTCAATGCTTCATATCAAGACCCTGCATCAAGTCCTGATGCAAGGACTCAACCCAAGATGCTGAACATCCCTTTGCCTCCACAGATACTGCCTGACCTGCTGAGTTCCTCTGATAGTGTAATGGTTAGCGTAACGCTATTACAACATCCGTGACCCTGGTTCAATTCCAGCCGTTTCTGTAAGGAGTTTGTACATTCTCTGTATGTCTGCGTGGGCTTCCTCTGGGTGCTCCAGTTTCCTCCCACATTCCAAAGACTTAGGAGTTAGGAAGTTGTGGGCATGCTATGTTGGCGCCGGAAGTGTGGCGACACTTGTAGGCTGCCCCCAGAACACTCTATGCAAAAGATACATTTCACTGTGTGTTTCGATGTACATGTGACTAATAAAGACATCTCTATCTCTAGCAGTTTGTTTTATGTCAGATTGTATACACTTGAATAAAACTGGCTTTCAAGGCATTTTAGAGGATCCCATTAATAAATGACTGCCCCTCTGATTGTGATAATCCATTAAATATGAAAGCTATAATATTCATCCTGCATTG
>JAUZTB010000074.1:13467453-13478969 GCA_034780895.1 Rhynchobatus australiae
TGGCTACCTCCCCAATAACATTTTAAAAAACACAGAAAAATTGCAAAACATTTTAACTTTAGCTTCGTAATAGCACATAACCCTTGTGTAATACCTCTATGTTTCAGGAACAGGAGGTATTAGGGTTCAAGTATCCTATGTTCTCATCCTACCACACCCTTTGACCACAGAGAGTAACTGTTAAAAGGTCACACTGCCTTTTCACCTAATGGAGAGTGTTAGCAAGGAATGAGTGCATCCACAACAATGGGAGGGGGCAGGCAGAGTTCTCACAAGGTAGAGAGGAAGCTGCATAGGCTTCTGAAGAACAGTGCATTCAAGGGGCAGTCTCTTTGTGCAAAGGGCACATGGCAGGAAGTTATGAGGGAGGTTTCTATAAAGATAAGAGTGCTTTTTAATGAATTTTCAACACATTTGGGAGCCTTGCAATGTGGCCAAATACCCTTCCAGGTATGAACAGAAAAATCACACTGACTGAAAGTTAGAGCTTCTCTATCAGGACAGTTGAGTTGTTTTTGACTTTTGCAATGCAGCACTGGGCAGCAAAGCCTCACATGGCATACATCAGCAGCCATGGCCTGCAAGGAACCTGAGGCAAGGTTTCTGAGAGTGATGGAGATGCTGACTTTGACTTTGAGAGCGGTGCAGGCATGTGTGTGAGCTTTCACTTGAAGTTTTCACAGATCACAGACATGAACAAAAACAGCTTGATGGAAGGACTACCTGCACAGGAACCGCTCCTATGGGAAGAGTTGATCTGAGCCCGCAAAACTGACCAGAAAAGCTCTTGTCTGCTGTCTTTCTCCTGTATATATTATATATATCTTTTATATATATATATATAAAATATGATGAACATGGTACCACTTTCTTTTTCAGGCTCTATTCTGGCACTTCTAGCCACTTAATTTTGGGCAGAACCTGCTAAAACCACCAGACTGTGGTGAATGGCCTTCTAACTTGAATCAGTCTACTTTAGAGTTGTTCTGTATTCTTGCTCACAACTGCAGAAGTACTATCTCTGATTCTTTATATAATGTTCATTTTGGACTTGCAGTTTTACTTAAAGCAGGTTCTTCTGGGACTGAACAGCACTAGTCACCATTCGGACTAATGTGTTGCAAAATATCGCCAAGAATGTCCTTGTGTGTTACACCACTCCTGATGTAGATGAGCTAGCCACCAGAGAAATGGTACTTGTGTACACAAAAATCTTTCTCAACTGGTAAAAGATTAATAGCTGGTACTACCTCTTCCAGTGAGGTGTGCAAAACAGGTTTACACTTAGTTAATGCTTAGTTTTAAACACTTAGTTTTTAAAATGATTTTAAAATTCTATTTTTAAATTCTGTTTTTAAAATTCTAACTAAACACCTAGATTTTTTTACTTGTGCAACACTGGTTATTCTAACATCGACAGTTAAATTTCAAGGTCAGATTGTATGATTCAAGTATTGCAGATCACTAAATTATTATGGAAGAAAAATGTGAGATTTTCATTGTTAGAAATCCAGGGTAATAAATTCAGGAATCAAAATCACAGTTAGCAAATTCACAAAGAGCCTGTAAAACTATCCAGTTAGCATTTCAATGTGAATTAACAGTTGAAATTGTTTCTTTTTGCAATAAAATTCAGACGTCATAAGAGACCGAGCTCTTAGCATCATACTGCATGGAAACAGGCCCTTCAGCTCATCGAGTACATGCTGACCATCAAACACAATTTATACTCATTTTACACTGATCCCATTTTATTTTCCCTGTATTTTCATCAAGTCCCTATATTCTGCCATTCACCTACATATTAGGGAAAACTTACTGTGTCCAGACAACATGTGTGTCTTTGGGATGTTGGAGGAAATCAGAGCACCTGGAGGAAACCCACATGACCACAGGAAGAATGTACGAGCTTGGTTCAGACAGCACTGGGGGTCAGGATTGAACTTAGATCACTGGAGCTATGAGGCAGCGGTTCGACAAGCTGCATCACTCTGCCACCCGGAAGAGTTACTCCAAACCTACACAGGCAGGTTATGAATCTTGTAAGTAAACAGCAGTCATACCAATGTGTCTGATTCCTACTCATCGAGGTCTGCAAGGCACAGAAGACACTACAAAATAAACTGAGTTGCTGGCATGAAATGTGGATATTGTGTGGATATTGGCCACTAATTATGCTCAACACTACTTCCATCACTTGTTTTGATATCAATGGAATTTTGTAAGTGAGAGGTAGATGGGGCAGGAGCAAACACAGACAAATGTTGTAGATCCTCACCTCCCCTTAGACAGAAGTGATCAGCACTGGTTCCATGAACCAGGACCATGAAGATTTTTACTTGGGATGTTCAATATGACCAGTGCCTATCAGATCATGCTTCCAAGGATTATGCTGATAGGATTCCAGTGCACCATACTGGATCATTCTTGTGTGATGTTCAATAGACAATTGTTGAATAACATTGTTGAAGACCAGACAGGTATTGCCAAAACTTCTTAGCTGTGAAGTGAAGAGGTAGAAACCTGAATAATTAGGAAGAATTTGGAATCACAAAGAGAGGAGATGAATCCATTGAGTCAGACAGCATGGAAATAGGCCCCTTCGGCCCAACTGATCCATGCCGACCAAGATGCTCTATCCAAGCTAGTCCCATTTGTCAGCGTTTGGCCCATAATCTTCTAAACATTTCTCATCCATTTACCTGTCCAACTGTCTTTTAAAAGTTGTTATTGTACCTGCCTCAACAACTTCCTCTGAAAAGAAGTTTTGATTCAGACCCTCCAGTGAGTGAACAAACAGCGGATCTTAATAAATTGTGATGTGAACTGGTTTCTACCCTCAACACAGAGTGCATTTCATCCCCTCATGAAACAAAGTCTTTGGATCCTGAACAGCTGATTCAGACAGATTGGAAGCAACCATGCCTGCCTCATAACGTGCCTCACCAAACATCATATTGCTCAGTTTCTCTTGACAGGGAAAGGCAAAGATATGAAATTCCACAGAGCAGCAGAATGAAAATAACAGAGTGCCATTCAGCAGAAAGCACCATTTGTCAAAAAAAATAGGAGGCCTGGAGGAGAGATTGTTCTGATTTGAAAAGAAAATCAGTCATCAGAATTTAACGGGTACATGTTTACAAACTGTACTGTTTCAGTGTTAAATTAGTATACATTTCTGTGCTGAATTAATTTTGTCGACTATGAAATGCAATCTCAAGAGTGGGGCTCGGAGTCACTGAAGGATTTGCATGATATTTTTTCTTTGCTTTGACTTCTCCAAGGACACTGAAGCTTACAGCAACTTGATTCTTTCAGCACTCACACAAGGTGACTGTGAAGGTGATGTCCTGATGCCTGTGGAGGCAGCAGAATACAAATACAAAACTAGCGTGAAAATGCTCCAAAATAGCATGATGATTGCCAACTTCTGAATATCATATGCCCTGAAGATTAAGAATTCTAGATTGCACCACGCCTAAACATGAATATCCTGCACTGAAGTCTAAATTATGAAAGATAAGTATGCAATAGATTGTAGGGATTGGCAGGGCGAAGGGAATTGTGCTGTGCTTTGAGGATAAGTTCCTTCTTCTGTATTACAATATAGCTGGCAGATGTCCTGTGACATTGGTTCACTTCGTGAGTCCATGTTTTGTTTTACAATGACAGGAAGGATACAACATCCATACGTGGTGTATGCTTCTAGTTCTAAGTTGGCACTAAGTGTGACTGCCCTGTCCATTGAGCCTGCAAAGCATATTTACCATAAATTGGCTGTCAGGCTAATTAGGAATTAATTGCTGTTAGTGAAAGAAGGTTGCTGATTGCCAGGTTCTTGTAAATAGCAGGCTCTGAGACAGAGGAAGCAATCTTGAAAATATTACCTTTCTCTACCATTATAAAATATTGTTTGTGCTTTGAAATGCAAAACCTGAAATGTGATGCCACGTGTTATAAGTAACACATAAACCCAAAGAAGCATAATGCTGCATTAACTCATTAACTCACTTGGTCTCACCCTATTGGAGATATTCTCTTTGTTCTATTCCACCTCTTATACAGAAAACTAGATTGTTTTCTCTCTTTCCCAGTTCTGATGAAGTGTTTGAGACCAGAAATGTTAACTCTGTCTTTCCACAGATGCTGTCTGACTTTCTGAGTGCTTTCAACATTTTCTGTTTTTTATCTGAAATGTTGAGACCTTTGCTCAATGCAGTAATTAATTCTTTCATTGTTGATATAGAATTCCTCGGTTAATCAGGCCATGAACATTAAAGAATGTAAAACATTGGATTTTGTGCTTTTGAAAGCAAAAAAGTGGTAAGATGAGGGGGAATTCAAAGTTACCCCATATGGACACATAACTACAGTTCCAGCCAGATCCACTTAATTGATGAAGGGTCTTGACCCAAAACGTCGATAGTCCTTTTCCCTCCACAGATTCTGCCTGACTTGCTGAGTTCCTCAGGCTGCTCATTTTTTGCTCCACATTCCAGCATCTGCAGTCTCTTGTGCCTCCGATTAATCCTAATCAATGCAAACCTGTCTTCCCATATTAGTACAAAATAATGAACATATTTCCCTTCCCCTCCCCATTTTGCCCTATTTCACATACAAATTGGACCCAGAACACTGCACATTCTGATTGAGCAGGAGCTTATCTTCAGAAGGTTTCATTTGAAAACCCTGCTGCCTGCCTGTATCTTTGTCTTTTGTCATCTGCTCATAGTTAGTAGGGGTCAGATGCATTCCAATTCAGAGGATGTGAAGTGTTTACTAATTGTTAAGGGCAGGCTAACAGCTTGCTTATTGTTTAGACAACAGGAAATCAATATAAAAAATTAGCTCATTAGCATTTTAACTATCTACCTTTCAGTGTCCTTTATGTGTGAATTCACTTGGCTGGAAATTGAAGCCCAGTTGGAACCACTAAATGCACGATAGTGTTAGGTCAGCATGTTACATTCTGCCTCCGAACCTGAGTGGAATGTATTTTGGAGACATGCTGATGAGGCCATACAGCATATTTAGTGTTACCAACTAATGATGAGCTCCCAGGTAGCTTTGCTTTAAATTCACAATATTTAAACACAACTGTGTTTTTCCTTAAATCCTCTCTGTGGAAGTACCCTCACAAAACCTGATTGACCATTTCATGCATCTATGGCTTTACTTTCTATACAGACCTCTATAGACATGCCAAGGTGCTATTCTATTGCCTGTGGCTAGTTTAAACCCAGGTTTAACACCAAATGAGGTGATGCTTTTCATTGACTCATTAGTATGCATGAGTCCTGAGGCAGTTTCTAGATTAGGTGGTAGATTGCACAGTTTTTTCATGGGGTTTCTGTTAAATTATCAAATATTTGTACTTTGCTGATAATTGATTGTAGACTGAGGGCACAGTAATTGGCCACGTTGGGTTTGTCCTGCCCTTTGCATGCAGGATGTATTTGGGCAGTTTAACACTTAACTAAAGAAAGAACATGCAGGAGCAACACACAAAGCGCTGGAGGAACTCAGCGGGTCAGTCAGCACCCATGGAGGGAAATGGACAGTTGCTATTTCAGGTTGGTACCCTTCATCTGAACATTAGGTCTCAATCTGAAACGTCAACTGTCCATTTCCCTCCATAGATGTTGCCTGACCCATTGAGTTCCTCCAGAGCTTTATGTGTTGCTCCAGATTCCTGCATCTGTTGTCTCTTGCGTCTCCAAGAACATGCAGGAGGTTGGTCAATAATGTTAGAGCACTTGGAATTGGAGGGAACATGCTAGCAGGGATATCAGATAGAAAACAGGCAGATGGATGAAGGATCTGGTTAACAGATAGAAAGCAAAGAATTGGAATAAATGGATCCTACTCTGGTTGGCAGACTGTGATTTGTAGGATTCACAATCCATATCAACCACTTGGTTAAGGAGACCGAATGACATTTTTTCCATATTTGTTGATGGTACATAACTGGGTGGAATAGTGAGAGGGAAGAGGATGTAAGGAGACTTCAAGGGGACACAGACAGCTGTGTGAGAGCATTATATTGTGAAGAAATCTGAGGTTATCCATTGGTGAGCAATACAAAAAAGCAGAATATTTTTTATATGTATGACAGACAGGGAATCATTGATGTTCAAAGGGAGTTAGGTATTCTGGTGCACAAGTCTCTGAAAGCTAACATTCAGGTTAAGCATGCAGTTAGGAGGTCAAATGGTTTGTTAGGCTTTAATATGAGAGGATTTGAATACAGCAGTAAAAATATTTACTCCAATTATGTATCCAATGGTGCTGAGGCAGAGATGGTAGAGAGCTTCAATTTCCTAGCTGTAAACATCACCAATACTTATCTTGATCTGGCCATGTTGACACCAAAGCACACCAGCACCTCCACTTACCCATTTGGCTAAGGAAATTCAGCATGTCACCGTTGATCCTCACCAATTTTTATTGATACACCACAGAAAGCATCCTATCCAGATGCATCACAGATTGGTATGGCATCTGCTCTGCCCAAGACTGCAAGAAATTGCAGAGAATTGTGGACATAACTCAGTCCATTGCGAAAACCAGCCTCCCCTCCATGGACTCTGTCCATACTTCCCAGCCTCAGCAAAGCAGCCAACATTATCAAAGACCCCTCCCGTCCTGGACATTCTCTCTTCTCCACCCTTCCATCGGGCAGAAGACACAAAAGCTTAAAAACACGCACAACCACGCTCAAGAACAGCTTCTATCCCACGGTTATAAAAGTATTGGATGGACCTCTTGTACGATAAATTTGAACTCTTCCACAATATACCTCCTCATGGCCCTGCCATCTTATTGTTTACCTGCACTGCACTTTCTCTATAACTGTAACACTATATTCTCCCTTGTTCTCCCTGATGTACTAATGTTTTTAAATGATCTGCATGGATAGCTTGCAAAGCTAAGTTTTTCACAGTATCTCAGTATATGTGACAATAATAAACCAATTACCAATAATCTAAACACTAGATATACTTGCTGTAGAGGGAGTAAACCAAAGATTCTTTATCCTGGTTCCGGTCATGACTGATCTCCCATATGAGGAAGATTGAGTAGACCAGCCTCTATTGTGATGAATGATAGAACAGTCTCAAAGGCCAGGTGGCCTGCTCCTGCTCCTAATTCAAATGTTCTTATATTTCAATCTCCTTAAATCTGAGTGTATAATTAGGAGATACAGTTAATAGGGTCTCAGTTACCAAGGTTACTGAATCATGGTCACTCAAGTTAGATGGATTTCTTGCTGTGATCCTGACTCTCTGTGCCTCTTCTGTTTTTGTCTCATAACACCTGATCTTGTGTATAACTCAACACTTGGAGATTGGTTTCCATTTGTGTATTAATCTCACTTTCCACATTCCTAATCTGGTTGTGCTGTCAACCTATTTTCATGCTTGTAACCAACTCTCACCTTCCACCTGGATTTGGTGCATTTCCTGTCGACATTGTTGGATTCAGTGTATAGTCTGCAGAGAATCGGTGGGAACACATCAGATTTACTGTCATTTTTCTCACTGGGCTTGCTGTGTGTACCACTAAGTGTTGATTTAGGTGTTTCAAGTTTCCTCCAGGCTGCCCTATAGAATGTAAAACCTCTGTTAATAGAGTCATTGATTATGTCAGAGAAGAATTCTTCCTTCCACCTCTTCTTTGGAGATTCTCATTTCAATGTCACTAACTTGACATCGTAGTCTTGTTTCAGCTTGTTTGCCAAAGAAGTTATGATGCTGCAGAGTTTAAAGCAATGGAAAGTATTTGTCCCACTACTGAGGACTCAGAGCTATATTAATTTAAGCTTCAAATGCTTCCAGAAGTTACCTTGGCCATCACATAATTATGGTAACATATGCTAGGAAATAACCTTGCATCAGCCAAATAAGTGATACTTGCAGGAATTAACCTGATATCACAATAATGAAGAAAGTCTCCATTCACTAACAATTACTCCTGAGGATGCTTTTCTACTGCAACATTAGCATTGCTGCAAGGTGCATTCATATTCTGCTTGAAATGCACTCTAGGCCAAGACCGGTGTGACTCCAAACATCAGCAAGAGATGAACTCATGTAAATCAGATTAACAAAGAATTTCCCTTGGATGCTCTGGGTAGTTTACAAAGTAGTGTATTTGCTGTTGATTTAAGATACTCCGTTCTGCAAGTATTTGCATTTTAACTTTATGCATGCATTCTCATGTTCTCAGAATCATATCATCAACAAATTTCACAGATGCTTCTTTCCCTATCCCTGTGTACCCAGTCAGACCCAACAGGATGATGGCATAGTGGAATATAATTAGAATCAGTGGTCTGGACCTTCTCCGGTTTAATAAGGACAATAGCAGAGCACAATTAGTGAGTTTCCAACCCTGGAGAAGCTGCAGTCCAGGACTGAATGTATGTTAAACAGCAAAAGCAACATGTAGCAGGCTGAGGTAAGTGACCCATAACCAACGGATCAGATCAAAGCTCTGCTGTGTTACCAAAAGGGCCATAGATCATGAGGGACAATTAAACAGATAATGAGAGGAGGAGGTTTCAGCAACGCTGCAACCTCACTGTTGGTGAGTCCAGCATGTGAATACAAATGGCTATACTGAGGAACTTGTAAGCACTCAGAATTGCCAAGTGTGCACTAAATCTTCGACTGCTGTTCAGAGCCCACCATTTGAAATATCTGGCTAGGCAACCCGATATCCTTCACGTAACATAACCACAATGGCTGAAAATAATGGATGCAGCTAAAGTTATGGGCCAGATGTCCAGATCCCAGCTGTTATGGTGAGGATGAATTCTACAGAACTAGCCCCACTCCAACCAAGCTGTTGTAATAGAAGTAAAAGATTAACATCTACTCGACAATGTAGAAAATTGCCCACATAGATCCTGAACAAAAGAAACAGGACAAATCCAACGTGGCCAATTACTGTTACTTCAATCTATAATCAATCATCAGCAAAGTGATGGATTGCACTGATGACATGCTGTCAAGTGACATCAGTCATTAATAATGTGATCATTGCTCAGTTTAGGTTTCACCAGGACCACCCAGCTCCAAAGCTAATTATAGCATTGGTCCAAATAGAGAATTTTATAGGTGAGGGGAGAATAAATGCTCCAAGCTTCATGGCAGCTTTAGACCTAGTGTGACATCAATGAGACCTATTAACCATGGAATCAATGGGAATCAGGAGGAAAACACTCCACTTGCTGGAGCAGAACTGGCACAAAGGAAAATGGATGTGGTTGCTGGAAGCCATTGATCACTGTCCCGGGACATTGCCACAGGATTTCCTTGGGGCAGTGATCCAGGCCTTTAGCACCTTCAGCTACTTCATCAGTGATTCCTCCATCATAAATGGGATGTTTGCTGGTGATTGCACAATGTTCAGTTCCATTCACATGTCCTCAATAACAGAAGTTTATGTCTGCATGAAGTAGGACCTGTAAGTGGCATATTGCACAGGAGTCTGGCAAAAGCTATTTTCAAAAATATAACCACTGCCCTTGGACATTCAACGGCATTTCTGTCATCAATTCTCCGCATCGGTTTTCTGGTGGGTTACCTTTGACAAGAAGTCCAGCTGAATCAGTGAAATAAATAAGGCGAGTACAGGAGACACAAGAGATTCTGCAGATGCTGGAATCTGGACCAACACACACAAAATGCTGGAGGAACTCAGCAGGTCAGGCAGCATCTATGGAGGGAAATAAACAGTCCCTGTTTTAGGTCGAGACCCTTCACCAGGAATATTAAAAAAATCATGTTACCAAGGAATTAATATTGGGTGATAACCTTCTTAATAGAGGCACAATCTCAAAATGTTCCTGTCTTTTTTAAAATGTTCTTTTCAAAAATATTCAACAACAAGAAAGCTGCATTTCAGCATTTATTGCATTATTAATTTATTTTCACTTTTTTTCCTCTCTAACTACTTCCCTCTGCAAGATTAAAAACTTCTAAAGATGCAGTGTTTGCTGGAAGTATGCAGTTACTGGCAGGAATCAAGCTGTGTACTGGAAGGACTATAACCAATCACCCTCATTATGAAGATAAAAAATTAAGGGATAGAACAAAACAGGTAGGACAGCAGTGAATCAAACTGAATTCTTTCAGTGACAGAGGATTAGTTCCTGGATTGAGATATGTTTTCTTAAACCGAATCTATCTTTTGACTACTGCTATGTTTGAGTCTCAAGTGGAAAGAAAAAGCAGGCTGATATACAAATGTTGCATTTCTGTGAATAAATTAACTATATTTGTGCTTGTAGCAATTAGCTGTGTGTATATTTCCTAATTTACAGCAGTGATTATATTCTGACTGGACTTTATTGGCTAAAAAGCATTTTGGGTTATCCTGAGATTATAAAAGATGCCATATAAATGTATCTTTTACTTGACCTTTCCCAGCAACTCAGGTTTTGGAACAACGCGTATGGCTGCTGGAACAGCTGCCTTAATTTCATGGACAGTCTGTACTTCTAACTTACCTGTGGCCATTTTGAGAGATGTTTGATCAAGGAATAATTACTGTCTGTACCTGAAGGAACTTGTGAGAAAATGCAGATTAAAATAACATTGAAGACCCTTGCAGCCAAAAATACTGTCCATAAAGATATCTCCTCCATTAAGCAATTTTAATAATGCATAAACATGATTATTTTAACCACCTGGTTGAACTGTGGAAAAACATGGTAGTGGTATCTAAGCAGGGCATTTTAAGTTCTGTAGGATTAGGGTGAAATACTAGTAGGTATATATCTGTCACTGATATCGGAAGTAAGTTATGATTTTTAAATGCTATGGTCCTACTTTCGAGGACTTTGCCTAGTGGAAATAGCATGAAAACAATACTAACAGCCAAACATCAGGCTCTAACTGAACCCCATACTCACTCATCCATTGGAGGGGACTGGGGTCGGGAATTACATCCACATGTAAATTAATATCTTGCACCAGTTTAGATATACCTCTTAGGCAGAACAGTGCTCATTTGTGCCTTGTGGTGCGACCTTACCAGCAGTCCTTAAAGGGAACCACTCGTTCAGAATATTTCTGCGAGTAATTGTTAGGAGGCCATGAAGGACAGGACTAGCAATACCTCAGCTCACTGCAGATACTTGGTAGACTTCCCCATACCCACAATGTTGTAAATCTGAACAAATAACCAGAACACTCGGGTATATAAAGTTTTATATAGCTGACCCAAAAAGGTTATGAAGCACTGAGCTTCTTAAAAGATCTTTTTGAATTTTGGAAAAATTATGTCTGGGTTATCTGTCAAGTTTTAATTAGTAGTATGTATTTGGTATTCTTGAGTCCTTGATAATCACATAGGAACTTAAGTTCAGTGGTGTTGAAATTCCAATGGTTGCTATTTAGTTCCCTCAGCAATCTACCTGCTAAGTCCTGTCCTACTTCCTTGGATAGGAGGAACTGTATGTTGCATACAGTTAGCTCGAAGAATCAAAAAGCCTTTTATGCATTTTG
>JAUZTB010000074.1:14001528-14012135 GCA_034780895.1 Rhynchobatus australiae
CTCAGACTTTTATAGCACGATTCCAGATATTTCGAGAGAGGTGGAGATGACGCTGAAATGACCAAATGAAACCAAAAATCAACATGGCAAAACTGATGACATGGAAAATCGAAATGAATTGTGGCTAAAATAGCTGAGATGTGGTTTATATAGTCACACAAACAACATGTTAAAAAACCAACATTACCAATAAATATTATGTTACTTCAAGTTTGTGTTAACTCATGTTCGTAATGTACTGTGCTGCTGCTGCTAATTTTCATGTCATTTATACCATGTAAGTATGCGCATGACAATAAACTTGAAGGCAGTTAAACGTTTGCATCGTTTGTAAGGAAGTGCCTGTTATTATTGACACAGTTTTGAGATTTAATCTGCCTGACTTTATACTTGTTATTTGCTGCTGTCACAATAGTTTTGCCTTAAGATCAACATTGATGAAAAACACAATGATGCTGGAGGAACTCTGTGGAGAAAAGCAGGCGGGCAACGTTTCAGTCGGGACCCTTCTTCAGGACTTAAGATAGGAAAAGAGGAAGCCCAATGTAGAGAAGGGAAAAGCAGAGCAGTGATAAGTGGACTGAAGAGGGGAGACGGAGTGGGCACAGGGTGGTGATAAGTAAATGCAGGTAAGATATAGTGATAAGCAGGTGCGGGGGAGGAGGGGAGAGCAGATCCACTGGGGAATGGGTAAGGAGAGAGAAGGGGGAAAAAAAAGGTAGAAAAAAAGGTTAGCAATGGCAAGAATAGAAGAGAGAAGGTGGGGGGTGGGGGGGTGTGTGGGGATTACCCAAAGTGGGAGAATTCAATGTTCATGCCATCAGGCTGCAAGGTTCCAAGATGGAAAATGAGGGGCTGTTCCTCCAGTTTTCACTTGGAATTCTCCTGGCAGTGGAGGAGGCTGAGGACTGACATATCAGTGATAGTGTGGGAGGTGGAGTTGAAGTGACTGGCAACGGGGAGATGCAGATCGGTGTTACGGACAGAGTGCAGGTGTTCTATGAAACAGTCACCTAGTCTGCGTTTGGTCGCGCCAATGTAGAGGAGGCCACACTTGGAGCACTGAATGCAGTAGATGATGTTAAGGGATGTGTAGGTGAATCTCTGCCTCAGCTGAAAGGACTGTTTGGGTCCCTGGATCAAGGTAATGGAGGTGGTGAATCTAGATGAAAAAAAGCACAATGATGATGGAGGAGCTCAGCAGGCCAGGCAGCATCCATGGAGAAAAGCAGGCGGTCAACGTTTCCAGTCAGGAACCTTCTTCAGGACTGAAGATAGGAAAAGGGGAAGCCCAATATATAGGAGGGAAAAGCAGAGCAGTGATAAATGGACTGAAGAGGGGAGGCAGGGCAGGCACAAGGTGGTGATAGGTAGATGCAAGTAAGAGATTGTGATAGGCAGGTGCGGGGGAGGAGGGGAGAGCAGTTTGGCCTGCTGAGTTCCTCCAGCATCATTGTGTTTTCCATCTAGATTCCAGCATCTGCAGTCCTTTGTTTCTCTTAAGACCCACATTACCTGCACAGAAAGATGTTTCTCTTAAGACCCACATTACCTGCACAGAAAGACCGTGTGGTCTTCTGAGTGCACACAATGTGAACACCACTCAAGTGGACAGTAGAACTCCACTAAGTGTTCAGCAGGGATAATGAGGGGAGAGCGAACAGTGCATGTTACAAGCTAGCCAGTGGCTGGTCAGATAATCCAGTCCATCATCTGACGCCAGTAACAGCAGCAGATAGGAACCTGCCTGTGCCAAAGACACACAGTTCAGGAGAAAGACTTATTCAAAGGACAGTAGAGATTCTTTTGCAGATTATGTAAAAAAAATTAATGCCATGTTTGTAAAGTGTTCTAAGGGTATCCTTAATGAACAGCGAACAACATTGTTCAAAGAGAAATAGCTCCTCAGATTGCTTGATGGCACTTGCCATTATTTTAAACCTGTTGTGTGCATATACCTGCTTGGTTACATCTCTGCACAAACAAAGCCTGCTGACAATTATGGTCAAGGTTCACTAGGAAATCATAGTTACAGCCGTCACTTCTAGAATGAGTTAATGACCTTAGGAGAGGAATAGCAGGGAGTATATTGGCAATAATTAGAAAAACAGTTATCTGACTACATTGCAATGGGAAATGCGTTCATAACATATTTCTGTACAACATTGCCTGTGTTATTAAATAATTTCAGGTTAAAAATGTGTACAATAAAGAGACATTACCTATAATAGACACAATATGTAGCCTGAGCTCCTTCTGCAGAGCATGAAGTGCTGAAGTCAAAGCTTCAGATGAGTTCGATGAGAAGCTCAGATTCTGTTTCACATCATTGGAAAGTGAAAGCCAAAGGTTCCCAAATTCTTCAGTGGACAGTTTTAATGGCCTGAAAACCAACAAAAACAAAGCCAAATTTTTATTGCTATAAAGAATTCATGAAATTATACACCATAACTGTACTGCAAAATAATTAGGCAATGTCATAAGTGTATTTTAATTATTAATCTGAGAACTGGTCTATCATTCCACTTAGAACCCTCAGCATTCCTTTTGGTGCTAGAACATTCCATACTGAAGGTAGAGCACGAAAAAGGAGGAGAATTAAGTGGTCCCAAGAAAACAATATTAACATCTTTACAAAAGCACCATTTTTGGAGTTTTCAATTAAAGATGATAAAAGGGTTGATAAATATCTTCAGCAGAGGTACAAATTATTTGTCGATAAACTTCAAAAAGTCAATGGACAGGAAAATTAAGCAGCATGCCTAACAGCTGACCAATCCATTCTTACCCATCTTGCAGTACCTCTCGCACCCAAGTTTAATGCCCCCAAAGTCTGTCTTTAAAGTTGAGGAGGTACCAGTTCGTGAAGTTAAGGCTTGTTGCTAAATATTTGCTGCTTACTGGTTAGCAATCAGTTGTTAATAAAGCCATGTAAAATAGAAAGCATACTCAGATGGAAAGGACTGAGGTCAATTACCTCCAATACACAGGATTTCCATACATCCCTCAAAACTGAAATAGCAATTAGTGAATTGTTAGGATACAACTAATTAACAGTCAAAATCTAAAAGAAATGTATAAATGATTATCAGAAATTGAAAGAAACATTTTGCAGCTTTGTAGTTAGTTAATTGGAGATCTTTAATTGTAAAATTGCTGCATCTTTAATCAAACCAAGATTTTCATTCACAAAATTGTTTTCTTGTAAAAAAAACTGTATAATGAGTGAATGCTATGCTATGTGCCTGTGATGTTGCTGCTGCAAGTAAGCTTTGCATTGCACCTGTGCATACATGCACTTGCACATATGACAATAAACTCAATTTGACTTTAATGCTTTTATACACTGAGAATAAGCATTTTTAGGAAAAATACTAATTTTGCTGCATCTTAGAATTGTACCTGATAAAATCAGTTAAGAATAAAGTGAGTGCAAATTTCTCTTCTGTACAACGATTGCGCTCGGGATGACAATTGACATGCCCTGTAAGGGCTACCTGGGTACAAGGTTTTACCATCTGCAGACAGAGCTGACATCTGACTGAGGAATGTGATCCCACTGTTGTAAAATGGAAACTTGTGTCCTCACCAGCCTGTAAAGACATTAAAACCAGAGTTAAGAAAGATTACAAAATAATAAATATGTAGTACTGTCACATCCAAACAAGAAAAACATGATCAGATAAAGTAGCATGTAACATGCAGTGCCAGAATTCCCCATATGGTGAACTGATTCATCCATACACTGGACAGCCAGAGTTAAGGACAAACACTTCTCACAAATTGCAGGCTAAAGGACTTCCAACCAGAAGCAGCTGAGGAGAATACATGTTTTATCACGCAGCTGAGGAACAGTGTATTAGCTGATGGGCAACTTCCTTCCCTCCGCCACATCAGAAGCAAAATATGAACAACTGCACAAGTTCACTAGACTTTGCAATTAGATGGCCAATCTGATTCAAAAATCTCAAATTATTTGTTATAATCGCAAAATCTGACACACTCTAAAAATGCAATTGCATCAGGGATTTTATTTCAGCAATGATTAATAGAAATCTCAGTCATGTTTAAAAAGTATTTTGATGCTATTATTAATTTGGAAATAAATT
Source organism: Rhynchobatus australiae (assembly GCA_034780895.1). Lineage (NCBI taxonomy): Eukaryota > Metazoa > Chordata > Chondrichthyes > Rhinopristiformes > Rhynchobatidae > Rhynchobatus > Rhynchobatus australiae. The sequence goes on from JAUZTB010000074.1 coordinate 14,005,638, forward strand.
GGTAGAAAGATTAAAGACAGCTGAAGAAAAGTATTTTAATCCAAGAAAGGTGGGGATATGGAGCTCTTTACTTGAAAGGATGATGGAGACAAAAAAAAACTCAATACATTAAAAGCTCTATTTGAGCACCCGATGTGCCACAATGTATTTGGCTACAGAGCAAGAGTTAAATGCTTGTATTGTCAAATCAACCTTTTTTGCTTTACATGATACAATGGGCCAAATGCCTCCTGGGTCATTATTTATTTTTCAATAATATTATAGCCTAATTGGGCAAATAACCTGTTTTTATTACTCAATTCTGGCTAATTACGTCAATCATATTTACCTGCAATTCCTCAGTTAATGCAAAATCGATTGTTGCATTAGTAACTTCTACATTGCTGAGATTAGTAAAAAATAGGATTATTAACAGACAGTCCTCTTTCCAGACTTTGCAGAAAAACAAAGCTATATTTTCATTGGCACAAACACGCTCAACGTTTGAATGAGAATACTCAGAGAATTCTACTGGCAAGCTTGGAGTCAAACTGGAGATTGGTTCATGGGCCACAGAGGCAGAGTTACAATTCGCAGGCTGTATGATGTCAAAATTTCCATCTGCAAATAGACCTGAAAAAGATTCCTTTGTCGCTCCAGGCCTAGCTTTGATAGTTGTTAAGTTGTTACTCAGAGTCCAGGTTTGATCAGGTACTTGGGCATGTTCCACTCCAGAGTAACTTGCTTCTTTCCCAAGAGATACCGTTTTACTTTCTTCAATGGAACTACAGCTTTCTGGGACATTATCCATTAGATCTGGAATTTGAGCAGGGTGTGAAACAGTTGCCTTCTGAGCAGTCGTCATCTTTTCAAAGCTATTTTGTTTCTCAACATTCTTTGACCTTCTCCGAAATTTATGGGTGGTGCTCTGAGATTTTCCCATCTGGAAAGATTGCACAAAAGGTATAAGTGATATATTTAACATCTTTAAATTGCTGATCAGCATTTGCCAAAAAGCATTCATAATAACTTGCTTTTGACCACAGGATAATTCTATGTAAGCTGCAGTAAAATCAAGCACAAACAGCTGGTTGCATACTTTGTATAGATTTCAGATCAAGGTAACAAATTGGTTACAGGTTCTGCTGCACAATTTCTTACACACTACAGGTAGAGTTGCTCAAAATGCAATTCAGATTCTACTCTGTATTAAATCAATGAAACAGATGGCACATGATACATGCCCAGAAGATACATCATTAAGACCAGTAAAGTAGATAAGGAGCAAAATAAAAATCAATTAATAGTAATTTCAAGCTAAAGTCAATATCATAGATTAAAAAGATATAAATTAGCTTGGAGATCTATTCAATTCACATTAAATAATCAGATCAACTGTGATATTATCTGTAATACTTAAACAATGAAAAATTCTTCCTGAAGTCTTGCACAGATTTTCAATGGGGCTAATCACATAATAAAATTTGAAATCAGGTGTTTCATCTGTTACACAATTATGGATTTATGCTGCACAAATAGAAAGCCCTCCCTCTAGTGGCCATGCTGGATACTCCATTCAATTTCTCAAGTGAGGCACACATTTCCTGTTGCTATTCGTCTTCAAAATACAGATCCTACTGCTCTTCCATTTTCTTTTCTTAACACAAGTACTGTAGGAAAGTTTTAAAATATGCTTGTATAAGCATATACCTTAATGTATGATTTAAGATTTTCCACTCTAAGACATTGCAAGAGAGCTGAAGTAGTTCAGTTTCTGTGCAAAAATATTTATAACTGGCTGCACAATTATTAGTTATAATTCCAGGAAATTTATAAAGTGATGCAATTTTAAATGAGCTTAGTTCACAGAATCTATTACTTTGATTTGGAGTTGACAAAAAACAGATAAGAGGCCTCTGAGTATTTAAACATTCCTTGGTTAGGGTATTACAATGGATTGCAGACTTCAAATTTGGCAGTCAACATTCATGAGAGATTCATAAATTTTAAACTAGTCCTAACAATTACCAGAATGATGACTGATAAATTTCTGGCCAGCCACTGAACATCCTCTTTGCCAACACCTTCATGAAAATATTTGTTCAGAAATGTCATTTAGGAATGTTCTTTGGGTTTTTCTTTATTCAGAACTTAACTGGAATAGGAAGACTTTAACAGAAAATTCATTATTTATGCCTTGTGTATTTTGCAGATAAATACTTCTTCAACTAATTATGTTGAATGCTGTCAAAATGTTACATGTAGTTAGATTGATTCAACTGCCTCAGTTACAACAGCTTCACAAAAATAGTGAAGCTTAGCTTAATCAGCACCTCTTGCCTTAGAAGCCACAAAAGTAATCCATTAGCAGTGAAGTCATGTGGAACATTGTGAAAACATTCAAAAATGTTTCTTAAATGTGTGTTCTTCCCATAAGCAAATGCTAGCTCAAAGAATGTCCAGCGATCTGACCAGGTTATTTTTTATCCCCCCACCCCCCACTTTTAGCACAATTTTGTTAAGGAGTACAACTCAAACATGTTACCAAAGGATATTGAGCTTAGGCTAACAAGACAAAGTGGGTTCACTATCACACCACGAAGTTTACTGAGTTGATATGCTGATATATTAGTTATTTCTAATTGAAATTATGGGAAGATAGTACTTCTCCTTGTAGAGCAAGCTGAATAAAGAGAAACTGCTCTACAAGTTTGTTTAGTTATTTGGTCCGAAGTTCAGAATCCAACATGAAATGAGGACTTCACAACCATGGATAAGGGACTTCAGTGATGTACAAAAACCGAAGAGGCGGAGATTGTTCTAATTAAAGTAAAGACAAGATACGTATACCAAATCATGAATGATTTTGATAATGTACAATGGAAGAACTATTTCCGCAGAATTATAAAAAAGTTTTGAAACACTAAGCCATTGAGCCAATAAGGCTTGTGCTGATTGAAGAACTGCGCAACCTAATTTTGCCTCACAGTATTTAGTCTGTGGGTCTGCAGGTCACAGCTTTTCAAGTACAGTCTAACCTTCTCAGGCAATGAGTTCCAGATCCCTACCACCCTGTAGGTGAAAACATTTTTCCTCATCTCTCTCCTAACCCTCCACCAATTGTTTTAAAATTTAAGCCCTCTGATTCTTGACTCTCGGCTAAGAGAAGTAGGTCCTTCCTCTTTATTCTATACACACCCCAATTATATCTCCCCTCAAGTCTTTCATTCAAAGAAAACCACCTTAGCTCATCCCACCTTTCCCCATAACTACAGTTTTCAAATCCGGGCAAACTTAAATCCCCCCTTCATTCTTTCCAATGTAATCACATCTTTAATGTGGTGACTATGACACAGAGCACTGCATATACTGCACACACTGCACAAGCTGTGGCCTAACTGGCATTGCTAACAATGATGCCATAAGCTTTCTGCTCTTATATTTTAATACCTCGACTAGCACATAAAAGCATCTCGTTCACCTTATTAACCATCTTATTTACCTGCAACCTTCAAGTAATTTACTTATGTACACTCCAAGGTGCTTCTGTTCCTCCACGTCACTCAATTTCTCTTGCCTTGTTACACCTCCCCAAATACATCACCTCACTTTTCTCTGGATTAAATTCCATTTCCTATTCTTCTGTCTGACTGGCCAGATCATCTACATCTTACTACCATCTAAAACTTCCCTTCTCACTGTTAACTACATGGTCAATTTTTGTTAAATCTGCACTCAATTTTATCATGCTCCTGGCATTTAGCTCTAAATGCAAATTACAAAAGGCAAAGGAATGAGCAGCAAGCCCTGTGGAACTGTAATGTACGAGTCACAAAATCACCCATCAATTACTGCCCTTTATATCCTGCCACTGTACTAATTTTGGATTCAACCTGCCACATTCCCTTGGCTTTTATGTTTTTGACCAGTCTGCCATTTGGATCTTCATCAAAAGTGTTGTTAAAATCCATATAGACTACATCAGATGCACTGCTGTCCCTGCCACCTCCACAAAAGATTGAATCAAATTAATCAGACATGGCCTTCCCTTAGAAAACCTTTTCTGATTGCCCCGAATAACATATGTCTTTCTAGAAATGATTTCAATAATTTGCCCACCACCAAAGTTAAACTAAATGGCTTTTAATTACTTAGCGTCTCTCTAACAAAAGTATGTCGTTAGCAATCCTCCAATCGGTGCCATCACTCCCGCAGCCAGAGAGGAGCGAAAAATGGAAGAGCCTCCAAAAATTCCTCACATGAATTCTTTAATGGCCTAGGATACATTTCATTCAGGGGATTTGTTTATTTCAAAGATAATAAACCCCTTAATACTTCCTCTGATACTGGTTATCCCATCGAATTTTAAGCATTAAACAACACCAGCACCTTATCCCTCTTCTGTGAAGACAGTCGCAATATGTTCCTAAGAGCCTTATCAACATTCTTGGCCTTCAAAACAAGCTATCTTTCTGGTTCTTGATAGGCCTAATCTGCCCTCAATTATCCTCTTGCTTTTATGTGCGCATGAAACATCTTTGAATTTTCTTTGATTTTACTTGCAGTGACAATAAGTGTCAGAAACCAGATGACAGATGGGGGGGGTGGGGTGGGGGTGGGAAACAGATGCATCATGAAACAGGCTAAGCTCTGTAATGCATTGCCTGAAAGAACATATATTCAAGAGCAAACTTCAAGCGTACTGAATAAATGTTGAAGGGAGAAATCACTATTGTGGAGAGGGCAATGGGAACTTTCACAGCTCTGCAGATAGAAGAATTATTCTAAAGTTCTGATCAACAGAATTCAACTCATAGTTCATTGTGAAGTACATTTCTTTGTAAGAGTCATAGTAGGCTCAGCACAAATCTGAATTGCTACCCTTGGGGGTTCACTGGTAAAGGTTCTCCAATTGACATATCAATAAAGCATGCAATAAAGGAGGTCAACAAAGGATGGTAGATCCAACTTACCCGCCTCTTATCTCTGAAACATTAGCTTTACCGACTTTGAATTAGCTGTTGTTCAACATCAAATTTAAAAGGACCCTTTCCCTTCATGAACCTAGTCTTGATTCTTCCTCTCAGAGGCAAGTACTGGTTCTTCTCAACTGGATGCAATACCCAACAAGACCTCCTTCCTGCCTCAATGATAAGATATTGGCCAAAGGCTTTGTTTCCAATACGTCACCACCGAATGCCAAGTCCTACAGTATCCAGAATGGCCATGGACTTTCACTTTATGCTCAACTCATTCTATTTGCAAACTGAAAATCATCAACAATAGCAAAAATAGCCAGAAGCATGCATGCAATTAATCCAATCATCTTCAGAGACAACTTATATATGGCGCATCACAAGATAAACCAAAAAAGACTAATTATTTTTTAGATAATGTTGGGCCATTGGCTTTTAGAGGCTGTTGTGATTCATACATAATCACAATCCTACATGATGAATCTATATACACATTAAAATTCACTTACCAAATTTACTAAGTTATTGGATCCCAAACCAACAAATAGAGATGATGCCAAAATGTGCTTTTCTTGTTCGTCTGCAGAAATACAAGCCACATTCTCTACTGTGGAGGAATATTCAGCAGTCATTTCACCTTCAGAAATGGCATTTGTTTTGCTTGAGGTTTCTTCTTTGGATTGCTTGTTTCGAAGGTAGCCCTTCTTACCCCATACTTTCTTCACCCCTTCAAGTTTCAGACTATCTGAACTGAATACAAGAGGTATACAAATTCAATACACATCACCCAAATGCTGGCAATAGATCCTTTATTCAGGCATGCAAGAAATCATTACTGCAAGCATTCTATTTAATAAAATCAGAACGTTTGTTCTAACACACAAATAAAAATTAGTTTTATACCACTATAAAAGTTCCAAAATGTTCCTGCACTGGTTGAATGTTATTTATTTGTCAAAACTGCCTTAATGATAGCCCCTTTGCATCATTCAGAAGGTCAGGGGTTCAAGACCTACTTAAGAAACTTGAGCATTTAATTTTGAACTAATACTTCAGTGTAATACTCAGAGTATTTTGGATTAGACATTAAATTCCCATCTGTTTGAGTGCATATAAAAGATCCTATGAGATCATTCAAAGCACAAGTATTCCTGGAGTCTTGACCAATATTTATTCCTCAGTTAGCAACACTAAAACAGATAAACAGTTTACTTATTTCACCACTACTCCTCAGACCTTACTTTGTGCAGACTGACTACATTTGCCTATGCTACTGAGGTGACTACAGGTCAAAATCAATTTGGTTGACTGCAAAATATATTGGACATTCAAATATGTAGAAGGTACTTTATAAAGGTACATTCTTTTTTTATTGGAGGATATGCATTGCTTTTCCTTTTTTGCAAAGACAAATGCTTGAAGTCAAGACAATAAACAGATGAATAACGTGCTGTCATGTCTTTTGCCTAAATTACTTCAAAGCCAGCCTCCTCCCCCACTTTCAATTCTAGAGTCCGGTCAAATCAACTTTGGTAAAATAAGA
>JAUZTB010000074.1:14440032-14450790 GCA_034780895.1 Rhynchobatus australiae
TATTGGTATGCCTAAAAACATTAAGGATTCCCCATAGATGTTTGCCTATGGGGCCCTGTGCAAGATAGTGTACGGCCACAATTAGATCAGTGGAAGATGTGGTCAAAATCCTAGAACAGAATTAAAAACTTGATAAACTATAAACAGTATAAAAAGCAGGAAGTTTGCTGACGGTATTCTAAAAGTAGTTACCAAGCAACAGGAAATCTCAAGCTGAGGAATCAGAAATTACAGCTGGTTTATAGGAATGTTTTGTTTGCTTCAAAATGATCGAAAAAGATGTTATTTTGTCTGTCCATATCTTGTTTTAATAACTAGTTGGTAATCATTCTCAATCTGCAAGATTTGGGGAACAGAAAGCAATTGACAATTATTTGGATTTCAAGACAGGTCCATGAATCACTTCAATCACTGTTGTTAAAAATCTTGACTCCTGCTCATTTAGGTATAGAATTGAAATCCTGTTACTTAGGGTGAAAATGTCTTAAATTATAAAAGCTCCAAAAAGAATTCATCGTCAGAAATGTCAAAAAAATCATTAATATATGTGGGGTAGATGGATCATGAGAGGGTACAGTGGTCCTGACAGTGACACCTGGGAATGGGAGATGAACACAGGAGCAAGAGGAGGCCTTCCTGCCCTCGAGCCTGGCCTGTTATTTTCATGTGAGCATTGGTTGATGTGACTATTGGCCTCAACTCCACAGTTCTGCCTGATTATGGAAATGCTTAATTCCCCAGTAGTCTAAAATAATAACCAAGAGATAGCTAAGTTTTAGGACATTATAGGAGCAGCATTTCTGTTTTCTGCATTAGACCATCTGCTCAGTATTGACTGTAGATGTGGTATGGAAAGGGGGGCAACTAACACTTTGACTCCCCATTTGCAGAATGAATACAATAGTACCTACTTTAGTTACAGTCTCAAACCTTTACTTTATCCTCTTTTACCAAAATGTTCAGCTTTTCAATATATGTTATTAGCCTAGACTTGCCATCATTTCAAAGATTGCAGGTGCACAGAACTGAAAACAATAAGAAGAACAGTATCAGACATCATTGAAATGGATGGAGAAGGACAGATGAAATTTAAGGTAGAAAAGTATGAAGTTTTTCATTGCTTCTAATATGACACAGGTGTTGTGGTATTGTCCAGCTACTAAAAACCTATCCTGTATTCAGTTCCATCACTCACTTCCACTTAATTACAGTGACGTCTCCTAGCAGATATTTTCTGTTACCCATCCTCTAATGACATGTTGTTTTCAAAGCAATTTCGAGATCCAATCCTATATTGTTCTATTTTCTGCTGCTGCTTCACTTATTCTATATCCTCTTTTATTGTGTGGAAACCATAGACAAATTTCAAGTGAATGTCTTGATGTTTTTGTTCCACAATGGAAAGTGAATGTAGGGTTCAGTAGTTTGGCTAGTTAATAGAAGGTTTTGAGAGAACTTATCCTTCTACAGAAAGGTGTAAACTGAAGACAAGAATCCAAGCAGCATTCATGGCTGCAGCAACCAGTGACGTAGAATCTTTCAGAAGTTATATGAATTAATCTGGCTTGTATCTGGTTTTAGCTCTGATAGAAAGGGAAAATACCTGATATATTAAATGTCAATAATCACACCATTATCAAGCCAAATGCATTCCTTTCTTCCAGTGATAACATCTTTCTCTCAAAAATCAAGTGTACAAGTAAATGACATGTCTGTCAGTATCCTAAGACAGGGACAGTAACAACCACTAGTGATAGCAGTAGACCACTAATGATGCCTCTTTGGGGTATGGGCGGTGTGACCCTCCCAAGCAGCAGGCATGACTAAATTTGCTTTGGCCACAGGCTGCAAAATCCACATGATCATTACTGATATTGCTTGGTTCAAGAGGTCAAGCATACAGAGTGAGTGAATATGCTGCAGTGAAGCAGCAGCAAGAAATCCATGGGGTAGGGACAAATCTAGAAAGCGCTTAGTAAACAACAGACGTAATTAGAAGAGGAATAAAGAAAACCTGCCAGGAAACAATCCTGTAATTAAATGGAAGTGAGTGATATTATGGAGTAAAAGGAATGAATTCATCCGAGTCTTAATTACACGGTAAGGAAGAAAGCTTTACAATGTGGTTTGTAATTATATAATAGTTTTGCTGCCAAATAGAAGTGAAATTTTGGCAAGTAACCTTTGGAAAATTACAGAGATGATCAGATTTTGTTTTTAAAGTTTGTGAATGTGGCTTGTTACAGTGAATCACTGAAAGTTTTATTTTTCTCGACAGTTAATAATCCTCAAAGTTACAGCTGCAACTGGGTAGATGGACGGTTCAAATTGCCCAGGTTACGTACCAGCTCTGCTGTTGATGTGTGACCACTTCTGCTGAGAAGTTAGGAAAGGTGGCAAAAGTTGGCAAGGTCTTTCAGTGTATTCCCAATAATATCTCAGGACCTGGCTGCAATTTTAACTAGATAGCCTGAACAGGAAGCCATATCGGGTTTCTCGCTAAGTGAAGACAGTGTGGAAGAATGTCCATTGATGCCACAGATGCCATAACATCGTAGACTCATGGAAACAAAAGGATGCTACTTTGTTCATTGTGTAAAAAAGCTGCTATTTAGGCAAATCCCATTTCTATGTAATCTGTAGAAAAATTCGGGTGCTCCTCCTCCATTTCCACATGCCTCCATCCACAATGAATTTAGTACAACTTCAGAGAGTGACATGACAAACCCATTCGAAAACCTGTAAATTGAGAACATTTACAATGATCATATGATATTTTCTTTGGCTTTTAACCCCCCCTGAATGAGTTATCCCCTGTAATGCAATCAATCACCACCTTCTTTGCCTATAAGAATGTTCTAATAATTTGTAATGTAAGCAATGTCATTAAGGTTTTAAGGGTCAACAGGAACAATCAGCTGAACGAATGGCTTTTCAATTTCTAAGTCATTCCTTTATTATGCTGTCAATAATTTACAAGGTTGTGAAAACCTGAAGAAAGGTTGAAATGCTGCTTGATGACATCAGAACCTTTTAAAACAACAGCAGGTTATGCAGAGCACCACTTGTTTAAGGTAGTTTGACATAGCTCAAGCATAAACAAATTAATTTCATCTGCTATTTTTAAAAATATATATCCACTTATGGAAAGTAAGAATGACCAAATCCGTCCATATCAATTTTATTTTTGCTTAAGCTCAACAAACCAAAACAGAATCTATCAGAAAGAGAATATGTTAACAGAAGATTTTCCAACCAAAGCATTCATTACATTACATTATGTTCTACATGAGAACAAACTTCAACAGAATGACCATCTTCACAGCAATTACATATATGGTCATTGCTGTACAAGCTTGCAGGTCTTATTAAGTATAACATTTTAATAAACTGCAGTTCACTTGTTGGTACTTTTTATTCTAATGTTGTAAAATTTGATAATCAAAGTATGATTGGCATTTTTAAATTATATTTTCCCAAACCATTTACATTTAAGGAGATGAGCTTTTCTGAAATCTCCGCCAGCAATAATAAGAATGTTTAATTCTGCTAGATCACTCTCCAAATTATCTACTTCATTATAGCTAGCAAAATAATATGCGTCAAGACAATTAGTAAGCTGCCTGAGGATGCTTTAACATGTTCTCTTGATCCTCATTCTAATTTTAACATGTCATTTCAGCTAAGAGATTGCCCAGGATGAGAACTAGCCACCAGTATCACCCAGAGAAAAGACTGGCAAGGAAATACTTCAGACGACATACACCCTAATTATAATTTAATTCAGTTACAAAAATGCATTTATATTTGTTGGAACTAGATATCATGAATGAAAATCTGAATAAATATATAACATAACTTATAAACAGAATTGGAGGACCAATTCCCTGTGACTTTTTTTGTAAATGTCCTTCTTCATTTTTCCTGATACCACTTCATTTGCTTTCTTTTGTAACTAATGCCAGTGCATCATTGGCTGGCAACAGGAAAATTTCTGTGGCATCTCAGTATTTCTGCCAATTTCTCTGTCCTCTGAAATGGACTTCTTTACTCTTTCCCTCTACTTCTTTGAGCATAGGACTTTATGCCCTGGATTGCAGGAGAATAAGGGGAGATATTATAGATGTATACAAAATTATGAGGCATATAGATAGGGTGAATACATGTAGGCTTTTTCCTCTCAGGTTGGGGACTAGAACTAGAGGACATAGGTTTAGGGTGAAAGGTGAAATATTTAAGGGGAATCTGAGGGGGAACTACTTCACTCAGAGGGCGGTGTGAGTGCAGAATGAACTGCTAGTGGAAATGGTGGATCGGGTTCACTTGAGAGAAGTTTGGATAGGTACCCGGATGAGAGAGGTATGGAGGGCTATGGTCCGGTTGCAGGTAGATGGGATTAGGCAGAAAACCAGGCTGGCACAGACTAGATGGGCTGAAAGGTCTGTTTCTGTGCTGTTGTGCTGTAGTGACTCTGTTGGAGCCTGGATTTTGGGAGTCCTGTCTATGGGGTGGTGGCTGGCGCAGATCTCCAAGCAATCACAGTCGTGACATATTCACGTGTGAACAATGTGACTCGGTGGGATCACTGATCCATACCCCTCCAGTGTTGACATGATTTTGACATATGGATAACATGCAGCAGGTAGTGTGGCTTCCTCACAGCTCCGGAGACCCAGGTTCGATCCCAACTTTGAGTTTTGTCAGTACGGCATTTGCATGTTCTCTCCCTGACTGTATGGGTTTCCCCAGGTGCTCTGGTTTCCTCCCACCACCCAGCAATACATTGGTGAGTTAATGGACCGCTGTAGGTGACCCCTTAATGTACATTAATGCCAAAAACAATCAAGTAGCAGGGATACAGGGAAGTACTGAGAAGGTAAATTAGTAAATTGGTAAATTGGTTTACTATTGTCACGTGTACCAAGGTACAGTGAAAAACTTTGTTTGCATGCCATCCATACAGATCATTTCATCACATCAGTACATGAAGGTAGTACAAGGGAAAACAATTACAGAATGCAGAATATAGTGTTACAGTTACAGAGATAGTGCAGTGCAGGCAGACAATAAGGTGCAAGGCCATGATGAGGTAGATTGTGAGGTCAAGAGTTCACCTTATCGTACAAGGTGGTCTTATAACAGCGGGATAGAAGCTATCTTTGGTACGTGGTATGTGTTCTCAAGCTTTTGTATCTTCTGCCCTGTGCGGGGGAGGGGGGGAGGAGAAGAGAGAATGAACAGTGTGGGAGGGATCTTTGATTACGTTGCTGCTTCACCGAGGCAGGAGGACCAGTAGGATTCCCCTCCGGGAGCTGATACTGATCCAATGGGCTGAATCGCCTCCTTCTGTGTCATTATAAATGTAAGATTGAGCAATATTGGTCAGATTGAATGGAATGCAGTGTAGAGCCGGTCTCCACAGAGAATCAGAGTCTCGTGACACTTTGATCCTAGTTGAGATGCCCCTTGAATATCTTTGGTGGTCAGGACTTCCCCCCTCCTCCAGTTGGGACCCCACCCCTTCTCTCTGGGATGTCTCCACATTCCCCATTCCTCCTGCAGAATGGGTCACCAAAACCCCATGTTGGGGCTGAGTACGGTTTGGAGGTCCAGGTGTAATTCCTTGCACCACCTCCCGTGGACCTTCAATACTTGATGCCAAACAGAAGTGTCAACACGTATCTACATCCAACTCCCCTTCAAGTCAACCCTGCATAGAACAGAGGGGTGGGATGAGGAGTTTCTTCTGCCTGCTGAACATTGGGTTCTCTGGCCGAGTTGTACTCACAGTGCTTGTTGGTTCATTGAGGTTTAATTTGACATCGCTGGCACCGATTCAACATTGCGCATTAATTGACATCACACTGTGGTTGCTCTACGTCAGCCTGGTGTTGCAGTCAACACCCACGCTGCCAGCCTTATCAAAATTGTTGTGAGCACAAGATGTGTTGAAAATGTGCACACATTGTCTGTAAAACTTTGTCCAAATTAGTACACATATTGCCCAGTTGTGAGGCCATAAGTTGCATTGTGAATTTATGCAGCAGCCAGTTCTGCTGCTGATGCTATCTTGAGTCCCACAGGAGTCCCTGAGCCCTGCTGGTAGTTTGCACAAGGACTGGGTTCAGTTTTAATGCACAAAAGCAGAGATGAAGTGATAGCAGAGAATTGCGCCACCCCCTGGAGTTATATAAAATTTCAGCCACAACACCTTTTCCAGGAACTGTTCAAACAGCCAATTTGAATAAAGTAATAATGTCCTAAATAAATATGTTGTCATGACTGGATATTGTGTTTGTGTGAATGTGTTATGGGTGACGTTCTATCTGATACTGAGTGCTTAATGCTTATTGCTTTATTTCTTGTGTTGTAATAGTGTTGCTGTATGCAAGAGTAAAGTAAGATTAAAGAACCTCAGCAGCAGATCTGATCACTAACATCCTTGGGCATTTTCCGAGCTGTATTAAGAGCCGTTGCTCACTTTGGGCCTTAGATATATTGTTTCAAACATCGCAGAGCAGGGTGTGTGTTAAACAAGAATTCATGAATATACTTTGTATGGCGCTGTTGTTTAGAGGTAAGTATAGCATCTGCTTGTTCACCATAACATGGTATCACACAGCTCAGAAAGAGGCCCTTTGGCACACCAATCCATGCCAACTGTCCAGCACCCATTTACATGAATCCCATTGTATTCTCACTACATTTCCATCAACTCCATCCAGATTCTCTCACTCGCCAACACACTAGGGGCAATATGAATGGCCAATTAAATTATTGACCCCTGCCCTGCATTTTCCTTTGCTGTGTTTTGTGATGGATCATATAACTATTCTCATTGTATTTAATTACTAAATATTTAAACTCATAGAGTTGTAGAGTCATAGAACTAAACAGCACAGAAACAGGCCCTTCAGCCCAACTCATCCATGCTGACCAAGTTGCCTAATTGAGCTAGTCCCATTTACCTGTGTTTGGTCCATATCCCTCAAAATGTTCCTATTCCTGTCCTAATTTCTTTTAAATGTTGTAATTGTACCCACCTCTACTACTTCCTCTGGCAGCTACATACACACCACCAGTCCCAGCCTACCCAGCATCTCCTTATAACTCAAACTCTTCAGTTCCAGTGACATCCCTCATAAACCTTTTCGGCACCCTTTCCAATTGAATGACATTCTTCCTAGAGCACGGTGACCAGAACTGTGCACGGGAGGGAGGAGTGAATCCATCTTCTTTGGACCCTGTCACAATCTTCTTTCCCACACCTTCTGGAAACTTTCTGAAGCTGGACCATACTGTTCACAACCTTAGGATCATACTTGATCCTTAGATGCATCTTGAACTTCCTATCCACACCAGCACTATAACTACCTATTTCCACTTTCATAATTTTGCCCCAGTTTAGCTTGCTGAAGCTTCCTTCCATGCCCGGCAAACTTTCCTCATTCTATTCTCCATCAGCTTCACCCAAAGCCCTGCTGATGGTGTCCTAACTCACACCGTCCCATCCACCCAGTGCCCTATTCTGTCTCCTGGTTCAGACTGGTTAGAGACAGAGGGAGGGGAGTAGGGTGTCAGAGGAAGGCAGGGTGAATATAGGCTTGTGGAATGGGGGTATCAGGGGAGTGCAGGAACTGAGAGGCGGAGGGAGGGGACAGAGAGCAGGGCAATGGGAGATCAGAGGAGAAATGGGGGCAGGGAGGAGTGAAAGCATAGAGAGGCAGCACAGAAGAGAAAGAGAGAGGGTGACATGAGTCCAGACTGTTGGCACAGATTGGTGGGCTAGAGCGTAGGCAGCAAATCAAACTGAACCCCAGCTCAGTGGGGTCCAGACTCTATGTCTTGGAGAGCTTGAGGCTTCAATTCATCTCCCCATCAGTCTGCACATACCCGTCTCACTCCTCTCCTTTCCTCCTTACCCGCCTCCTCTCACCTCTCTTTCCCTTCTCTCTCCCCCCACCCACACTTTTCTTCAGGAACTCCTGCATCCCCATCAGCAGGCTGCGCCCTGCATTCTTAAATGTCAGGCAGGACTCAGGAAGGTTCTCTCTCCACCCTCGTAACTTAGGGAGAGTTGGGAGTGGAGGACTGGCCAGCAATGAGAGTCAGCCTCTGGGGGAAGGAGAGGTGTATGCCAGCACAGATAGTGCACTTGGAGGCTGTCTGAGAGCCTGGCTTGAAATCCAGGTGAGTATTGTAGATCCATGAACTCGGAGCAGGACCAGACTGCTCAGTCCCGACTGCCTGCCTATGTGAAACCATACAGCTAAGCTGAATCAGTTGCTTCAGAAGCGAGAGGCTGAAGACAGTCCCCTTCAAACTCACTCCAAAAGGTCAGTGAAATCTGTCCATGATCATCCTCCAGTTTTGGAGACTACAAACCAGTTTTGATGGGAATTATTATCCCTGTCCTGCAATCTGACATATATCCTGTCAGAACAGCAATGTGTGTGTTTTGGAAGTGCATCTACGAAGAAAGTTGATAAACTGCAAGTTTTTGTCCATGATGTTAACATGAGCTTCTCATTGTTCTTTGCAATATCAAATTAAAAGGAAGTTGGATATTCCAATGATGAAGGATCTCAACCCAAAACATCGACTGTTTATTTCCATCCAGAGATGATATCTGACCTGCTGAGTTCCTCCAGCATTTTGTGTGTGTTGGACATTCTAATACAGCTTTGAGAATGGTTTATAAATGATGAGACCTCATACAATTTGTGTGCATTTACAACACTTGAGATGAGAGACAAGTCTAACCTTGTCATTCATCCTTGGGCCCCCTTTACTCCCTGTTTGCACTGTTCTGTGGGGTCCAGGTAATGTTATATTCATGCGTCCTTCTATAGTTCCATCTGGGAGGTGATATTTGCCGAGCAGAATTATGACAAAATAATTTTTGGTAGATAGTCTATTTTTTATGTTGGTGGAAACTGTCTGATGTTTACTTAATGTATCTCAGAATCAATAACGAGACCTGGCTCCCTGAAGGAATCTTTAGTCTGAACACGTCATGTGTGATCTAAACTACACCTGGAGCTGCTGTCAACATCACATGGACCTACAACCCAGGTTATGGTCCAAGTGGAGAATGAGTGAGTCATTCACTTTATTCTCATGATACATGGGAGAACTTTTAATCAAATGTGTGATTCTTACACCGTCATGAATCAACTGAAGTTTATTTTCATCTTGAATCCTTAATTAAATAGGGATAAAGAAATGACAACTCTGGATTACAAAGAGATTAGCAACAACAACCTGGGCAGTTTTAAGCCTTGTGAACCCTGAGTCTATGGACACATTGCAACCAACGAGAAAGAGACAAGGCTCACTGGGGAACATTCTGTGCAGTTTCTCCAAGCCCACATAAACTGAAGGAGTCCGATATGACAACTAAGAACATTCAGTGCAGGATGTTGGGGAAGTTGCTTCCACACCCTTGCGTTGGTGACTGAGCAGAGATGGGGAGGAGTCAGTGAACCAGATGGTGCTGAGGAGACTGCAGACGCTGGGATCTGGAGCAACAAACAATCTACTGGAGGAACTCAGCAGGTTGAGCAGCATCTGTTGGGGCGAAGGAACTGTGAACGTTTCGGGTTGAAACCCTGCATCAGTATCGGTGGCACAGAGTCTGAGTTTGGCTGAGTTCTTCCACTGTTTCTTGCACCCTTGACATTGGGTCTGGTCTGCTGTCAGGGAACCCTGGCTGTGATGCCTCAGACCTCTCCTATTATCTATGGTCTTGACTAGGTTTGGGTACCATAGATTGTTCAAGTTCAAGTTCCTTTATTGTCATTCACCCATGCTATAAAAACACACTGAGGAATGAAACATCATTTCCCCCAGACTCACACAACAGAAGACATACATAAAACAGAAAACATACAATAAATGCAGACAAAAAAAATTGTGCGAGTACAAATAGCGCAAATACCAGTACTTACAGAATACAAATTTCATGCAGAGTTAGTGCAAAACCGAGCTGGACGAAGAAAATACAGAACTCAGTGTGTTGCACTAATTGTACAAACGTGTTCAGCAGCAGCTAAAGTTCTTATACGCTGTTGTGCAAACCAGGGCTTCTGACGCGCCATTTGTCTGAAACTGTCTCCAGGGTATTCAGGAGCCTGACAGCCTGGGGGAAAACACTGTTGTACCATATTCTCCCCTTCAATCAGATCATCCAGTCTAACACTGAATGACCTTATGGTACCCAAATCGTAATCCTGCTCCCCACAGTTGGGACTGTACTGTTGTTCATTGTATTACATGGTACCCATTGAGGACCATGTTTCTCCCTGATACTACTTCACAACCCTCTGCTAAATAGCATTAAATGATTAACAGGTAGAGGGTAGTATTTTGGGCATGTTGGCTTCACATTCCCAACCATCCTCACCTGAGATGACTTGGTAAGATCATCCACTTCCCCCACACATCCTTCTGTTGGTTCTCTGGGCTCCATTCCATCAGTTGCTTTATGCCATACTGGATGCACTCAGCACTTTACAGGTTAGGTTCGTTGTTCCATACGTGGTCGTCTCTTTCCTCAAAATTCCTGAATCACTTCCAGCACCTGATCATCCAGCCTGGGAAGGCTGGCTCACAGGGTGCCCTGTGACCACAGTGCATTAATTACTGCCCTGCTCTCCTTGCCTAAAGTCATGTTTTATTGTCACATGCACAAGTACATGTGTGCACAGATGCAATGAAAAACTTACTTGCAGCAGCATCACAGGCACATAGCATCAG
>JAUZTB010000074.1:14726844-14737343 GCA_034780895.1 Rhynchobatus australiae
TGACTGCAAAGTGTGTTTCTTTCAGTGTGGTCCATCCATTGGATAATTATCAAATCCACTTATTTACCATTTACTTCTCTCTCTGGTGCATCATTGCTGAACGGTGCTTGAGAAGATCTTACAAAAAAGTTACCTCGTTCAGCAGGTAAATGACAATCAGAGTAGACCACCAAACCAGAGTTCAATCCCATCGTGACAAGAAGCAATTCCACTGTCTCTGGTTCTCAGAGGTTCATCGATACTGTTAAGTGAGACATCTAAGCATTTTTATCTCAATGTTTTAACTACTCTTGTAAAGAACTGTCATACCTTCAGGATCTTCTTGATGCCATTAATAGTTGACGTGAGCAAAGATCGCACTCTTTGGTCATCATTGATGTAATCAGCATGGCGTACACACATAAACAAGATGTAAGCTGGCAGTCCAGGAATCAAATTGACAGCCACACCACGAGGCTTTAGTTCTAAAGGGTTTAAAGGGAGTATGCTTTAATTTTAGAAAGGTGGTACAATCTAACAAGCTACAGCAGTTCACCGGCACAGATCTCCAATCAACTAAGAAGCAGACATTTTGAGGAGGATGTCCTTCCCTAGGGGTAGCTAAGATTTGGTAGGGGAGCTGTGGTACCAGCTCATCCTCACCGCCCATTTTGCAGGCTGGTTACTTGATTACTAGATTACTAATGCTCATCCCTTCTGCGAATGTGGTAAATGACGAGTGATGTTAAACATCAAATCCCATCACCCAAATGTACGAATGAAACCTTCTGAAGAATGAACTGAGAATATTGACTTCACTCTTTGCTCCAATTACAGTTTAATATTGTGGAGCAATTTATATTTTTGCTTTTGGATATAGACAGCCAAGTACAGCAGTACAGTGGTTCAATGACTAAACTAATACCCAGGCCTGGACTATTGATCTGGAAACATGAGTTCAAGTCCCACAAGGGCAGCTGGGAAATTTAATTTCAAGTACTTAACTTAATCACAAATTATTTTCTCTAACATAGGAGGCCACTCCACCTTCTGGGTCTAAGCTACCTCCCAGCAGAGCAATCCTATTCCCTCTCTCTTATTTCCCTGGATTCCTGTAACCCATTCTCTCTCCCACACGTCCATTAACTCCACTTTTTGATTCCTTCACCAATTTTCTACACTATGGGGATACTTACAGTGGCCAATTAACCTACCTGAACATCTTTAGGATACAGGAGGAAACCAGAGCACCCGGTGGAAAACCAATTGGTCACAGGGAGAATGTGCAAACTTCATAGACAGTATTCAAGATCAGGATCAAACCTGAGTTCTTTAAGCCGAGAGGCTAACTGCATCACTACTGGTCTGGAAATTAAACCTTACAATCATCCATCTGGAGCCTGGCCACACTTAGGTTGATCTTCTTCCTGACCATGGCTCTTAATTATCCAGGACAAACTTTTCTTACGTAAATCTGGGGCAGCGGTACCCAACCTTTTGGGCTGGCAGGGTCATGTTGTGGTTGGGAGACTATGGACTGAAGTTGTTAGCACTTCTTCGAAAGTGACACAGGGAGAGTGCAGACACGTGCAGTGAAGACATTGCATACAAACCTTTGAGAACACTGAAGCAGGGAGGGTTTAGGACTGAGTGCTGTTAAAGGTTTCCATCCTACCTGGACCACTACTAGAAGGTCTGAAGCTGTATTTTCAAGTGGCAACCAAGTGAATCGACCCAATCCGACTTAAGTGCATACTTGCCTAGAATGAGATTCTTAATAAGCTTCAGCTCGTCATCCTTTTTGTACTCCAACATTCCCTGGAAATCTTTTTCTTTCCTTGGAATATTCACAGGGCGGATGGGTTCATCTGCGAGCTGAGCTGGAGACACGTTCTCAGTCTGGCCCACTGTACAAACACAGATTGTGAAAAGGCAAATCTCCCATGCCCTGCTTTCATAGAGGACAGCATGCATGTTATACCATTATTACTTTATAGATTTTTTTAAAACAATATGCATCACAAATAAACACATTTTAAAAATGTTGTTAAAAACACACATGCATCATCAACTTATTTCAGTGGAAGTACCAACTGGTACACCCAGCATGCAGGAGACTTTTACATGTTAATAGAAGTATTAATTTCTATAGGTCCTTTTAAAACTGAGCACTGCTCAGTTAAAACCACAAGGCACATCATCTGTATAATACAAAACACAGTTGTAAAATACTATTAACATAGAAACAAAGCACCTCAGATTCTTCTAGTTCTGGGATAAAAACTTAGGTGACTGTACATGTGTGCATCACTTCAGCTGCTGTTAAAAGTGAGATTCCATTTTTTTCAACTCAAGGTCCAGAAAAACTCATTATACACAAACAATCCATTAAGAATACTTACTCACCAAGATTACAGAAACTGCTCAAATGGAATGTGGTAAGATTCTAATTAGACATCTTACACTTCAGTCACTGATAACTATGTAGAGATTAGTCTGCTTCATGCTGGAGAACATACCTTCCAGTTCACCAATTTTCTTTGCAAATACTTTAAGCTGCTTTTTCAGCTTCCGGACAGTCTTGTCCTGCTTCTCCAGCTGTTCCATGAGATCCTGTGGTGAAGAGCAGAGAGAATACTGAATAAAGTTGCTCACTGATGTGATGTTGCTGCAGGCAAAAATTGCTGACACTCAGAGATGATCAGAATAGCACAACAGAAGCAAAGTGTAGACTGCTGGTTAGCAACAAACAAGCAGAAATCACAGTGTAGCAGCAATTAATTGATGCCGTTTCATAGAGGTGCAAACAAGGCTGACAGAACAAAAGTCTCAAGATTAATTTTCTGGTTAAGCACAAACTTCATTCTAGGATGGTCATTCTAATTCAATACAACCAGATAGCTTTTGATTGTCATAGAGTTATACAGCATGGAAACAGGCCCTTTGGCCCAACTCGCCCATGCCAACCAATATGCCCATCTAAGCTCGTCCCATTTGCCTGCATTTGGCCCATATCCCTCCAAACCTTTTCTACCCACAAACTTGTTTAAGTGTCTTTTAGACATTGAATTTGTACCCGTCTCTACAGCTTCCTCTGGCAGCTTCTTCCACATGCCCACCACCCTGTGTGTGTGAAAAGTTTTCCCCTCGAGTCACTTTTAAATCTTTCTCCTCTCACCTTAAGTTAAAAGACCTATCGGGGGTACAGTTTTAA
Source organism: Rhynchobatus australiae (assembly GCA_034780895.1). Taxonomy (NCBI): domain Eukaryota; kingdom Metazoa; phylum Chordata; class Chondrichthyes; order Rhinopristiformes; family Rhynchobatidae; genus Rhynchobatus; species Rhynchobatus australiae. The sequence continues at coordinate 14,730,038 of JAUZTB010000074.1, forward strand.
TGAGCAGCTGGTGCAGTCAGCTTGCCCTTTCCTACTCCACTTCTCAGCTTAAGAGGATTAAGGCTAGGTGTGTTAAATCATGCTTGAACATAATGTGCCTCCAAAATGTGCATATCTTTTAAATTCTTAGTAGATGCTTAGAATTAAACTGTCACCTACGTGGACAGCTGCACTATTTTAGGACTCAGGTCAAAAGACCACATTTTGATTCAATCAAGAACTGCCAAGATCTCTAGCCCCGAAGGTTCAGGGTGTCATTGGCAAGGCCAGCATTTATTAACATCCCTAATTGTCCTTGAGAAGGTGGTGGTGAGCCACCTTCGTGAGCTGCTGGAGACCTTCTGATGAAGTACACCTACAGTGTTATTGGGTACAAAGCTCCAGGATTTAGACCCAGCAATAATGAAGGACTGGTCATACTTCAGATCTGGTCATGCATGCTTCAGTATACATCCAGTGACCTGGGTGCTAACAAAGAGTCATCCAGTCTTCCTGCCTGAAGGTTGAATGGTGATAAGCATTTAGACCCATAACACAAGTCCTATCTGTCCAGATGATGCGACTGTGCAGCTTAGTATTTTTTTTCTCTACATTGTGCTATTTGCACTTACATTTGAATTGAACATTGCTATTTACTGAATGCTTGTTAATATTATTAGCACAATTATCTAAAGAAAGCCAATTTCTTTTAGACTTATTCTAAATAAATGACTTTTTTCCCCCACTGAGACCAAGATAATAGAATTAAGAATAAATTGCACGTTATAACGCTGTGTTAAAATTGATTGCGATAAAACAGTAAGGCGCTTTGCAGCCACAGTACAAAAGAGAAGGAAACATGGATTTTTCTTCATAGGTGCAAAGGCAGAGCATTCTTCAGTTAGTACTCCAGGATAGAGAAACAGTGGAAAGAGAACAACTTAGGCCAAAAACAGTGGTTTGATCTACATACAATGATCCGTTTGTAAAGCGATATCCTGTAGAACTGATACTTCATGGGGTCATCTGCATATAACTCCTCATAATACTGCAAAAATAGTGGTGAAATTGGTGCAATTACCTAAATGGTTTCAAAATTATGTCAGCAGCTTGGGAAATTGTCAATAGTTGTTTTAACAGGAGTGTTTTCCAAAGAAAGTTAATCATATTGCACTATCCTTTATCACTTAACCCTAAATAAACTGGATTTGTCCCAAGATCTAACCAGGTCAGAGTTTTGCTGGGAAAGCAATCCTATCTGGTCACGTACAATCTAAGCGAATTGGAAGACATTACGCATTGTGGATGTCAACAAAGCTACTAGAAACTGCAATAAGATTAATAATGGCACAGATGAATCGCTGCCATTTGTTGCCCTGGTTGTTTAAGAGCGTGGAATTGTGGTCTGTTTTGTCATCTGTGTGACCGATTTAGCTCTGATAAAAACCTAATTTAACCTTCTGCAAGGTACCATCATTGCTGCATGATAAGACACAGAGTATAGCAATTGGATGTCAGTGGTTATAAATAGTGTGTTTGTACAAGTGATTGTGAATTAAACATTAAGGTTCCTGCTCATCCACTTCCATAACAGAAACTCCTGTTCAACAATTTACTAACTTTGAGATTTTAAAGAACATTGTCTGTTGTGGTCAACATCTTTGCGGACAGAAAAACATTCTCATTTGTAGATGCTAAACATACAACCTAGTAAATTGTCCGTTTGGTTCTACTGGAGCCACTGAAATTGGATATCAGAAAAGGAATTCAAGCATCCATTACTACATTGTGTGGTCAGTAGATCAGGAGGAATGATTTTATGTCCCTTGAGAACTGAGGGCAGTTATTAGCTGATTTTAGTAATGACAAGTGCAGTGTCAAGTTTAATTTTTCTTTCCAACTGAAATAAGCAGCAAAAGATATTTTTAAAAAATGTCCTCCAATCCAGCGTTCTATAATCTTAGATCAAGATAAAATCATTTGAAATGAAAAAAAAACTAGGGAACTGGATTAATGGGTGTGTTGGGGTGTTAATGAAATAAAAGTGTGCTGGGTACTAATAGGAGTAACACCCAATAGTCCAGAAAGCTTGTTCGTCCAGTGTTACCAAAGTCCCTGGCATGTGCTGGATTATCAGAGTTTAACTGTATTCTTCTCTTCCTTTCCCTGTGTGTTGTACTATTCTATGGCTGAGGGTGCAAGATTACAAACATCTGCCTCATTTCAGCCAACACTGCTCTCACAGGGATGACTAATCCCAACAAAAAGGCCATCCAGTCACATGAGCACATATCCAGATCTCTGGCACAACATACTGGGACACCAATAGCCCGGTACCACGTGTCACTTATTAAAATGCTTAGTTTGGGAAACTAGTTAATGATAACTAATTGAATCAGTTTCATTATTGAATAAGGATGGATTAAGTTGAAGCAGATGCTTTCAATTAGACTATGTTAGGCATCAATTATATTAATTCATTCAAAAAAAAAGTTGTTGGAAGCTGCAGTGTCAACATCCTATTTTCTTCAGATGCAAACAAGAGGCTAAGCTGCCAACTTATTTTTTATTTCCCACTTCCTTTCAAGATATTGCACTGAGTTTCTATATTGGGGAGAGAGTCTGCAAATGAGGTGGACAGCTGATTGCAATCACTAATTGCAAAGCGAGTCAATTTGCTTTTGACCGTCAATGGACAGAACGGGAGTAGCCCTTTCCTCATCCTTCCAACACTCGCTGAGACAAAAATCTTTGGATAGATGCTCCTAATACAGTAGGAGTAACTGCAAGAAGAAATTCCAAATTGACAGATTTCATTCCCAGTATGAATTGCTTTTATTCTACACATAATCAGTGTCAGTGTGCCAGTTTAGACAAGGTATTTTAGTGCCTCATTCGATTGGTCCAAAGATGCCTTTACTTAAACTAAACGAAGAGGAACCTTGACCATTGGATCATCTCAGAGAAAAAGGACAATTCCATTTCAGGTCAGAGAGAAAGCTTGCAGAATTAGCAAAGATCCCACAACCAAGTGACCAACAATGAAACTGGGCCTTGCCAATGGTCCAAGCTCTAAATAATTGCATACAAAATTCTAAAGCATAATCATATCATGATAAACTATTATTAGTTATTTCACATTCTATGCATGATGTTAAATGACTAAAACTTACCCCTAGGTTACATAAAATCCAAAACATACACACAACTTTGAGATTCTGCTCCTTAGTTAAATCAAGATACAACTGAATTCTAAAATTTAACCCCATTATTGATGTGAAATACATTAGAACGATTGATCAAGCTACTTCAATAATTTGCCTGCATCTCAAAAGGTTTGAATAAATAATTCTGCTGGTTCTATGCATTTAATTATGGTTGTAAGCAAAGTGTTATGGCTTGCAGACTGTATATTTAGAGTAGTGTCATACAGGAAATTAGCCTGCTTTGTTGTGTATGCTGTGATGTACATCCTCAGCACTATTTGATAAAGCACGGCAATACTTACGAGATTCTCATTGGTTAGTCTGGTAATTTCATGTTGCAGGCTTGCCTCAATCCGAGCCTCTGGTGGCAGCTGCAAGTTCTGAGCCAATAGTTGCTGCTGACGATTTATCTCCTCCTTCAGATTCTGCACCTCCCCACGCAAAATCTCCAACTCATTCTCATAAACTTTTTTCTGGCCTTGAAGCTGAGATTCCAGCAGCCTAGTGAGGGAGGAGGGAAGAATAGTAAAGGCGTTGGTAAAACTTTAAAGGTGCCCTTCCAAACCAGCATAGCTAAAGCAGAGTCTGACCACTGATCAGGGCCTGAGGCTTTAAGCTACGACTGTAAGCCTCTTGGGAGAAACTCAAATGTGCGATATCTTTTAAACCTTTCAAAGTGGTACAGACAAATGGAATAAAATATGTACTATTTTAAAATTTATTTTTAAAGAAAAGTGTCATCACATCTTTATAATCTAACAATCGCTAGGGATGATGGCAGCCTTGGTAACTAATTTCAAAATTCAGGACGTAAAGTAACACTTTGAGAAGGTTTAAATGTATAAAGCAGCAATGTGACAGTAACAGCTTCAGGAAACAAGCTGCTGAAGGCACATCGAAGATTGTGCCTTGCATAGGCTTCAATCGGCTTGAAAAGGACCGTTAACATGGCGACAGTGACAGATTATTACTGCATTTCCAAAACAGAGTTGAGGAACTAGAGAAGCCAAGGTGAGACTGTGTTTAGTAGGTATTTTTTCTTGTAAGAAATTTAAAAGGTCTTTCTGCATGCTGCCCATCTTCAATGACCAAATATTGATATCTTCATTTTATCCTTGTTCAGATTACAGTTAACAGGATTATGAGGCCAGCACTGAGGAATTTGTTAGTGATTAGCAATCCAAGTCTAGCACAGCTAGCTCTGGAACAAAGATTCTTTCACTCCCTGCAATCCACATGGTTCATCGCCAAACAGCTAGAAAATGTACACTTTGCACTCAGGACATTCACGTAGTATGTCCGAGCAGGATTACTGGTGAGGCACAGTCTTGTGTTGTGGGCTCAGGTCTACCAATAGTGAAATTGAAATGATCTCATTTCATAGGGAGCCGTCAATCTTGGTCAGAATTGAACGTGGGCCAAAGGAACAGGACAGTGTTCTAACACACACAAACTGGTCCTCTGCACTCCTCCTTCACGCGAAACCAAAATAAATCTTTTATCATAAGAAAGAGGAACAGGAGTACACCATCTGGCTCTTCAAGCCTGCTCTGCCATACATTAAGATCATGACTAACCCTCTACCTCAGTGTCATTTTCCCCACACTAGCCCCATAACCCTTGATTCTATTAAAGTCCAGAAATCTATCAAATCGTGCATTGAACAAACACAACAATTGAGCCTTCAAAGCCTTGTGTGGAGCTGAGGATTTCAAACATTCACCACCTTCTTTGTGAATCAATTTCTCCTCAGCCCATTCCTCAACAGCCTATCCATTTATCCTGAAACCGTGCCCCTAGACCTCGTGAGGAGAAGCATCTACCCTGTCAAGCCCTCTCGCCTCACCTTTTTTCCCCATCCCCATTGCTCTTCAATTTAAATAAAATTAATATTTCTAGTCTTTGAAGCTTTAAAGAACTGCCACCATGAGGGTAACACTTCCTGACCCTTTCCTTAAGATCATTATTTTTATAAACAGCAGTACACAGCTAATGTTAAAGAGGACTACATTGTCATCAAGCAGCAAAGGTGCATTACTATACAGCAGACATAAAAACATTTGGTTAGAATTGATAACACACTACTGAATTTAACTTAGTTGCTAGTCTAAGCCTGGTTAATATGGCAAGCCTGCCTCCGGGTGTGAGAGTTTGAGCGCTTTTCACATTAACATGAACAAATTGCCAAAGCATATTTCTGCACACAGAAAAGGCCTCTGGTTAGTGCAAACAAACAGCAGGTCTTTAAAGGCCCTAGGGGTAAATATGGTAACCTGTTGGCTTGTTTTAACCCTTCATAAGCCATCCAAAGCTCTCCATCCTCATTCAGCAACTGGCAGTCCTGTGATGGTCTTCAATGAGAACAAAAGATGCAAACACAAAAAGGGACAAATGATGGGAATGAATATGAAATGTTAATGACAATGATGGCAACAGACAAAATGGAGACACATTAGGACCAACTGAGTCTGCATTAACTGTTTATAAACATTGTTTACTGTTTTACATATCATTCTGCTTTTGAAATGATGTGAGCCTAACTAATAATGCTCTATCTACACCTAGTTATAATTATACAATTTAGCATAAAACATTTTCAAAGTACTTCAGAGGCATACAAGACAAAATGGACACCAATCCAAAGGAAGATGGTCAGAGGTCTGGGCAAAGAGTTAGGGTGCTTAAGGAAAGAGCAGAGGTTAAGAAAGACAAGAGACATTTAGGAGGAAGTTTCAGAGGTGTGGGCCAAGATAGTAAGAGAGCCATTAAAGGTGCACTCACTGAAACATAATTTACATTATGCTGGTTTTCTTGCCTTGGGAACAATATGCAAGTAAAGAAATAAAAGGAGAGGCAGAAAATGTCAAAATAAATGGAGTAGAGAATTCTGAAAGGGAGTTTACAAAGTTTGAGAAAAATAATCACTAGCTAAGTACTGGATCATAGTAACGTACTTGGAAACAACTACTTAAACATCAAGTGAGTAATTTTTATATTAACATGGATTGTCCAAATTAACAAATCATAGTACTGGGTGAGGTGTAGAGATGGGATGAGGGTGAGAAATATTCCCTGGTTCCACAGAAACATTATAGTACTTGGCGAGAATGGTCTGGTGCTCTTGTCCTATGGGTATTTGTTGGAGGCTCTGTTCCAGCTGGTATCTGTGGCCTTTGTAAAGTAAGCTTCACACAGACTATGGGGGAAAGAAATCACTTTCTTCCAAAAATTTCCTGAGTTAAAAGGTATATTCTTCCTGATATTGTTAAAATAAAATCAAAGATCAGGATCTATTTCCAATATATCAGATTCTCTGTACCAAGTGTTTAAAAGAAGATACGTACTCATACATTCATTGTGTTTAACAAAATGAAAGAAACTCTCTTTAAATATATAATATAAATGCTGACAACTGTATTCCGCTTCACGTACTCTGATACTAGAATACTTTTGCAGATCAACAAGCAGAATTAAGAAGTTATATAAAAATGAAGATCTTGGTCAAAGTACTGCCTGCTGATTGGTTAAAACCTCATCTTAAATTCCTGCCTGATTGGAAGGGTGACACAAGACAAATTACAATCACTCAATGGGTGCTAAATCCTGATCCACCCACAGACTCCACTCTGCCAATCCCAATCCTGGGAGACTGAAAGAGATTCCCATCTACATGAGACCTCCCTCTGCTCCACATCCAATTGGATTTTGGGCGGTGCACTATTATTTGGCCAACAGCAAGAATTTTAAACATACATCAGAAAATGATCAGAGGAAAAGGAATTACTTTTAGTTTTGGAAAAAAAAGACACATACTTATTTTCCTGACCAAAAGAAAACAAAATCTTTTTCTCTTCGGCCTTTCACTGGCCTGGGGATCTCCCTATTGAAGTGATTTTGTGACACTTTGACATTCAGCATCTATGATGCACCAATATAGACAGTGACAGCCTGCCCAATGGGACAGAGTGACCCTGTCCCTGCCCAATGGGGTCCACAATGTTGCCTGCTCACAAAACTAATCCCAGTGATACAAATGCAGAGTAAAGTACAAAGGTAAGATCTATCAAGACCCTAGATATAATCATCTGTTGGCTTGTTTTAACCTCAGATAACCCACATGC
>JAUZTB010000074.1:14763021-14779474 GCA_034780895.1 Rhynchobatus australiae
GTTATTGACTTTGACTTTAATGATAAAAGGGTATCCTGAAAATTAAAAAAATTCCATTATAATTATTATATAATTTCCTATCACACTGGCTGAATGTCTCTTGATATACATCAGTACTTGTAGGCTTTTACTTTGTCTTAAAGGGAAGTGTGTTGGAGTACCGTTGCACTGTGCCACAGAATCGGAGTGCACCCACCATATCATATTGGCTCAGTGTTTCCTTTCATTCATCCGGTCAAGAGGAGATCATGTGCTTCCTCACTTAGAAGGGAGCTGAAAGTCATAAACTTGTCTGCTGTTGATTTGAGTGTAGCACTGATAGAGGCCAAGGGACCGCTTACTCCAGCATTTCTTGGAAACTGCAACACATGCTGTCACATCGATGTCCTGTGCACAGCAACTCGCAGCCTCATTTTTCAAAGGCCAGTAAAGGTTAGCTGATTCCTGGAGCTCCCATCAGTATTTGTTTGCAGCCCTTTTGTACTATATTTTTTAAAAAATCACTTTTAATCTGCATGCAACCTTGGTCAGTCCAAAGCAGCTTGAGTGCACTAGCAGCACATAGGTTCACCAGTGTGTGATATGGGAGCTCTGACACACTGTAATGCGCTGTGTCCCCACTGCATACTCCTTCCCCAAACTAGTTTACTTCCACAGCAGCCTTTTACAGTGCAGAGAATGGAGGGATATGGATATTGTGTAGGCAGAAGGGATTAGTTTAGTTAGGTATTTAATTACTAGTTTAATTAGTTTTGCACAGCATTGTGGGCTGAAGGGCTTGTTGCTGTGCTGTACTGTTCTATTTTCTATGTTCTATGACATTGAAAGAACAAAGGGTTGAGAGAAAATAGTCCAAAAGAAACTTTCACTCATGTCTGGAAATTGGTCTCACTTGTGCACCTTCTTGGTACTTAGAAGCACATGATAAAATAGGCCAAAGCCAGCATGGTTTCCTTAAGGAGAAATCTTGCCTGACAAATCTGTTGGAATTTTTTGAGGAAATAACAGGCAGGATACACAAAGGAGAGTCAGTGGATGTTGTTTACTTGGATTTTTAGAAGGCCTTTGACAAAGTGCTGCTAATGAGGCTGCTAAACAAGATAGGAGCCAATGGTATTACAGGAAAGGTATTAGCACGGAGAGAAGATTGACTGATGGCTGTGGAGGTCAGGTCATTGAGTATATTTAAAGCGGAGGTTGATAAGTTCTTGATTAGTAAGGGCATCAAAGGCCATGGGGAGAAGGCAGGAGAAGGGGGTTGAGAGGGAAAAATAAATCAGCCATGATCAAATGGCAGGGCTCAGTGGGCCAAATGGCCTAATCCTGCTCCTGAGTCTTATGGTCTTCTTTGTGTGATTTGCACATAGAAGTTAATTTGCTCATGTTAGATGTTGCTAGCACCCATTGGGAAGCTGGCCTGGACACTTAGAAATGCAACTTGCCTTTGTGCATATAAGGTTTACCTGTCATTGTGCAGCTGATGATATCACAAGATCATGTAGTGCATATTTGCCCTGCTACTGGCAGAAAATGGAGCTTTTGGGGAAACACAAAGCCTTTGTTATTAACAAACAAGAAATCCAGGAGGAAAAAGACAGTAATTAGGGGATACGTTGTCACATCGATGTCCTGTGCACAGCGACTCCCAGCCTCACTTTTCAAAGGCCAGCATTATGTTAGCTGATTCCCTGAAGCTCCCCATCAGAATCTGCAGCCTTTTTTTGTGAAATTATTCTGTTTTGAACTGCGGGCAACCTTGGTCAGTCCACAGCAGCTTGAGTCCACTAGCGGCACACAGGTCCACCAGTGTGTCATGTGAAACTCGTGTGTGTCACTGGAATGTGCCATGTCCCCATTGCATACTCCTTCCCTAAACTAGTTTCCTTCCACAGCAGCCTTTTACATTGCTGTGCTGTGGCTGGTGTGGGGAGAGTGTTGGAAAGCCTGACTTCCTTCCCAGGAGTCAGTGTGGCAGTGAAGCTATAAGCACTGCAGGTAGCTGCCACTAAGATATCCCCCTAAGAAATGGTGAGGTTTTTACATGGTTTGGGGTGGAAGCAAACCTAATCATTTTTAAAATGGCTTTTTCACCAATTTTTACATTGAATGTTACTGCATCAAAAAAAGGGTCAACTCCAATTTCTCGGCATCAGTTTCCAAAAGGCTTGGATCTATCACATGAAGTAATGAGCATAATATAAACCACTGGAATGCGGTTTTAACATTTTTATCTTTTCGTTTGTAGCAACAAAATAAAAGATAGATAGATATTTATTTATTAGCCGCATGTACATCGAAACACATAGTGAAATGCGTCTTTTGGCGTTACTGCGGATGTGCTGGGGGCAGCCCGCAAGTATTACCACTCTTCCAGTGCCAACATAGCATGTCCACAGCTCCTAACCTGTACGTCTTTGGAAAGTGGGAGGAAACCAGAGCACCTGGAGGAAACTCACCCAGACACACAGGGAGAACGTACGAACTCCTTACAGACAGCAGCGGGAATTGAACCTGGGTTGCTGGTGCTGTAATAGCAATACAGTGCAATACTTGTAACAAACACTTCAATACGTTTATAAGCTTCCCATGTCCAGTGTTTTAAAATGGCACTAAGCCAATTAAACCCACTGATTAGCAAACACTAAAATCTTACCGAGCATTTGCCACTAATCAATGGTTCATCAATGAACTGGATATACTTTTAACCAAATTGATTTAATTATTTCAATGACAATGTGCTATATGCATTTGATCTCAGTACAACTGGAAAAAAAGATTCCTGCAATTCTTCGCGCAAATAAGTTATATTCAGGGACATCATTTACCAATCTCACTGCCATCATTTGTGTCAGTCAATCTCTCTTGATCTCTATCCCGTCACAAACATTCCCTTTGTTCACCCTTCTGTGCAGCTTAAGCATAGTCCCATTCCTAACTTTCTTCCTAATGTTTCATCTACCTGAAACATTAACTATTTCTTTCTCCACAGATGCTGTTAGACCAGCTGAGCAGTTTCACAATTCACTGCTTTCATTTCTGATTTGCAGTTTCTGCATTTTGCTTTCGTTCAGCATTCAGTATATTGCTTTCAAATATTAACAACCCTTTTGGTTTATTTATAATGCCAACTATGATGCAGCTGATAAGTCTTGTCTTCGAGCCAGAAATTTGAGTCCAACAATGCAGTGACACTCCAGACGATACAGAGCTAGTGACTGACTGTTGAATGAGCTGATAAGCCATGCTCTCATTTGCACTCTTATGTTGATGTTAATGATTCCATGGTCTTATTTTGAAGACCAGAGGAGTTATCCTTGATGTGCCAGCCAGTATTCACAACTCAGGCATTAAAATAGATTATCTATTCCTTATCATATTGCTTCTTTTGGGAGATTTCTGTACCTGCTTACATTACACATCAAGAATGGCTTATATGGCTGCAATGCAGTTTAGTACATCCTGAAAAGGATGAGGCAAGTGCCGTGTAAATGTAATTCCTTCTACTGTTTAAAAACCATGACGTCAACCGCTTGGACACCAAACAAACTGAACTTTCCAGATTTGCATTACCAGTAAGAAATCTGGCTTATAAAGAAAGGATTGCAACACTCTTACCCCAAATCTCCAGCTTGCAATCTCAATTCTTGTTGGGTGCAATCGATTCATAAACATGTCCAACAGTAATGAGCAAAAAACAAACTGCTGGAGGAACTAAGCAAGTCAAGCAGCATCTGTGAAGGCAAAGGGACAGTCGACGATTTGGGTTGAGACCCTGCATCAGGACCTTTAGTGTCTCCAATAGTTACAACGATGAATCATGGCTCTCTGATACTCTGAAAGATGGTTTATTAAATGATTTCTACAATCAATCACCAATGTGAAGATCTTTCTCTCCAAATTGTGAATAAATGTGTGATGATTGCGATTCAACACCGTGGGAATAGCAGATTGGAGTCTTATGTTGTTATCATCTGACTTTCGCATACAAACATCCTGGCAGAAATGCTGAATGGAATTTCTCACCTTCAGTTTAGGAACACTTCCCGAATAGGCATCAAAGCAGAGATCATCTAATGCAGCAAAGGGAGGAAATCTGGGGTCTTCTTGATATGTAATGATAAGCATCTTTGTTCTCTGAGTCATTGCAAGATTGGTATACATCTCTTAAAAGAAAGTTCCTACATACATTCATATCTGTAGATTGATGTTCTATTGCCAATTTAACACTAGGAAAACTTGCTGCATTCACAATTCACATGTGACTGTGCACAGTAACTGGTCCAATTCACTCCCTCACTACAGCTACCAAGAGTGCACATTACTGTGAATAAGATGGTCACTGCTGCCACTAGTTTTTTATTGCATGAGCCCCTCTTTTGTTCCTGGAATTAACTCAAAGCCTCCTGTGGCTATCTGGCCACATTGCTAGAAGCAAGACTGTTTGTTCTTGTGATTAACATACCGAGAACAGAGTCCCTCTGGAGCTGAGCTGGGTACCACCAGGAGTTCTGTTATTTGTTCACTGCTGTCTTTTTGACTTAACATAGGGAGAGGATTTAGAAGTTAAAATGCCATGTTTTCTTTGATACCTTGCTTAGCTGCACAGCACAGTGAAGAATTTTCAGCTATTCAGCTGATTAATTCTGTCGCTGGTAGGGTATAGAAACTAATTCATCGGCAATCTTATTACCTAGTTGTCATTTGTTTGTGCACAGTCTGCAGTCCTGTGGAAAGGCAGTAGAAGGGGAAACGAGGAAACTGAGTTAGATAATCTATGAGGCGGACAGACATAAAATAGGTAAATAGCCAGGTGAATATGATTGTCAAGTCAAAATCTGCTGTAAACATGGAATTTCCACATATTCCAATATGTGTTTTACTGTTACTTTGGAAATAATGGCAGACAAAATCATAAACAGAGAACCCTCAAAGATATTGCATAACGTTGTATTCAGGCATGTTTAAGGATTGTCTCTGGGTTGAGCTGTCTTTTCCTTAAGAAACTGGTTAACAGCACCACGCACACCGAAAAGTACACGTTAAGGCGTGGTGCCACTTGGAAATTGTTGTCACTGGAACTCAGCCCAAGTTGTCCCAGACACCACATAACAGTGAGTGGGACAACCAGGTTCTTTCCACTTTGCTGTCATTCTTTCATACGGCCGTTTGGATTATTTATTGTATCGCGTACCAACAGTTTGTGGTTGCAAAGATGTTTACACTATTGACGAACACCCAGCCTACCATAAACGTTTTTCTAGACATGAACAGGACACATTTAAATTAAGACCATCTCTTAGGCCTGCTTGCTGAGTGAAGTGAGTACATAAATAACTTCAGACATGAATGTACTTCTTGTAAGCAGATCAGAAAATATTTACAATACTAACTTTTTTTGTAGCAAGTTATTCTTTGTCTTTGCTTCTCTTCTTCCAGCCCTCCCTCTACTACTCATAGTACCCATCTCAAAGGTGCAGAAGAGTAACCAAAATGCCTCTCCCTCCAAATTGCTTTTGTGCCTATGAAGCAGCATATGAACTTCACCCAACAAATCATTCCTGTAGCAACTTTTCATGTGAATCTTGCATTGTGCAAAGGCTGAAATACTTGTATAGCATCTTTAATGTTTAATAGTATTACAGGGAAGGGTTGGGTAATTTCAGAACGAGGTGTTGATGAAAACTGTAGACAAATACAGCTTGAAGAAGCTTCTGAAGATGTGAAGAGCAATAGATGATTGAGAAGCTCCCAACAGGCACTTCAGGAAGAATGGGATGAGATGGCTGTAGACTATAGAGGCACACATTGAGGAAATGGGAGAGCAGTGTCAGATTGCAGGCCCTAATCTAACAGGGAAAGGCTGCTGCATATTCTGTACGGAAATAGTATACAATTGGAAAAATCCTCCTTGTAAATAGGGATTGACCCTTCCAATAAGTTAATTATATTTAGGACTTGTATCGCCAAAATAATTACTGTCCGACAGGTATAGATGGACGAATTTTTTTTAAATGTAGTTGCCTAGGCTTCACGCCTAGTCAGCAACTCTAAGCAACTTCATTGGAACTAAATCTCAGAAACAGAGAACAATATGCTGATACTTCTAAGTATGTTCTCCTTCTTCAGCAGTCATTCAGGATTCAGGATGAATTACCTTTACTTCATTTGAGAGTAGAACATGCCAGTGCATGAAATCTTTTATGGTGGAGCAGCTAATTCACACCATTTATAAAATGGACTTGACAGAGCAAAGTCTTGGTCCCATGTCAAGGAGGCCTAAGACAATTGGAGACTAGGCTCTGTCACATAAATCAAGTAAGCATGTGTAAGTGGACACACACACTTGACCAAACCACATAGACCATAGCCCTAGTGAGTACATCTCCATGCAAAGCAGAAGTCTTTCTATTTCCTCACCGACCATTTTCAATGTATACTCTTCCAGAGAATGAAAATAGGACATGATAATGAAATTAACTGGAGGCAAACTCAATCAAAAACTGTTGTGCACTGAGTAGTATTCACAAAGCCAGGAGCCTAAGGGATTTAAATCCAGTTTCATTTATTTGTAGGGGTAACAAGATTAGCAAATATACATAAAATGTTCAAAGATAGTTTTCCTTTTGTTCCCTTATTTGATTCCCCTTGAGCTATTTATAAACTAAGTCTCACGCTTCATGTTATTGGTAAATTACAGGGCAATTGGAATTTAGTTTCCTGGTAATTTTTTTATATCAAATTTCAAACTGTCTCATTGTTGTTGTTCATGTTGGAACTACGTCCTTAAATTGTGATAGCGTAGTTTTAAGAGCCTGAAAATACAGAGGATGGTGAATCTGATCTCCACACATGATTCGGTGATCTGTATGCTGGGAACAGCTACTTACTCGTTTGGAGCCCAAATATTTTGATCAATCCTACTGCAAAACCATTTTGAAACTGGTAACAATGTGGAAACAATGGGTGAAGCCTGACTGAAAGCAGGTTCACGTGTGGTATTGGAGGATAGATTAAAATCTAGCTGTCACATCGAAAACAAAGAGTTGGAATTATTAGGTCCTCTTCAGCAGGGAGGGATGTTACTGGTGGAGTACCCCAGGGATCAGTCTTGGCCCTCATTTGTTTACTATTTACATTAATGACCTGGAGGAGGGAACGAAATGTAAGGTTTTCAAATTTACTGATGGTATGAAAATAGGTGGAAGGGTATGTTGTGATGAGGACATTGTGATTCTACAACGAGATGTACATAGATTGAGTGAGTGGGAAAAACCCTGGCAAATGGAGTTTAATGTGGGGAAAGGTGAGGAAATGCATTTCGAAAAGAGAAATCAAAAGGTGGATTATTGTCTAAATGGAGTGGGATTGCAAATGAGTAAAATTCAGAGGGATTTTGGTGTTCCAGTACAAAATGTTAGCAGGCAGGTCCAACAAGTAATTAAAAAGGCAAATGGCATACTTGTCTTTATTGTATTGGAATTTAAGAAAAGGGAGGTTTTGGTATAGTTGTACAGGGTGTTGGTGAGGCCACACCTGGAATAATGTGCACAGTTTGGGTCCCCTTACCTAAAAATGAGTGTTATGGAGGACAGATCATTAGATACATTTAAGGTGGAGCTAGATAAATATTTGAAAGATTGAAGAATTGAGGCTTATAGGGAATTAGCACAGAAGAGGTATTGTGGCCAGCATAGATCAACCATGATCATATTGAATGACAGGGCAAGCTTGAGGTGGTCTACACCTGCTCCTATTTTCTTTTCAGGCACGGTAGTGTAACGGTTAGTGTAACACTATTACAGCGCCAGCGACCTGGGTTCAATTCCGGCCACTGTCTGTAAGGAGTTTGTACATTCTCCCTGTGTCTGCATGGATTTCCTCCAGGTGCTCCAGTTTCCTCCCACATTCCAAAGACGTACGGGTTAGGAAGTTGTGGGCATGCTATGTTGGCGCCAGAAGTGTGGCGACGCTTGTGGCTGCCCCCAGAACACTCTACGCAAAAGATGCATTTCACTGTGTGTTTCGATGTACGTGACTAATAGATATCTCATCTTGTCTTATTTCTAATAACTTTAAGTCCAAGTAAATTATCAATGATTCAAAGAGATTGAGAGACATGCATGTAGCATTTAGAAATTAAGTGCCTTTTGTTGGCAGCTTAACTCCTACTTATTGTACATTGGCTGCAAAAAAGCCCTCTTATCTAAGTTCACTCAGCACAAATTCCTCCAGGTTTTCCATACACTGAAAAACCACAAGACTCATTTTTCCCCTCCCAATATCTGCCCTCAATAAGCTTGCCTCTTGATATGCTTTGTTAATGTGCCTTTCAACCTTCAAAGAGCCAATGAACGCAATGGGGATGAGGAAACTTTGACAGTTTAAACTCAGGAATGCACTGAGTTAGACACTAGTCTTCAGTATCCAGATTCACGTTGCTGGGATTAAAGTCTCTTTTCCAGGAATTAGCTTGGGCACTTGTGGACAAAGAGCTGCTTGGCAATCTTACCCACAGGCCACACAGAAATTAGAAAAACACCAGCTCAGTTTGGAGGTTCTTCTTCAGCTTTGGGTCAAGGTATATTGCTGGGCAGAGTTGAGGGAGATTTTCTCCCTGTGCAACCCTGATAAAGAGGGCTGGCTGGATGTTACCAAACTGGAAAATGCATTTCATTCCGCAATACACACAGAACGCTGGAGGAACTCTGTGGGTCAGGCAGCATCTATGGAAGAAAATAAACAGTCGACGTTTTGGGTCCAGACCCTTCATCAGGACTGGAGAGGTCCCAAAACGTCAACTGTTTACTTCCCTCCTTGGATGCTGCCTGACCTGCTGAGTTCCTCCAGCATTGTGTGGGTTGCTCCAGATTCCAGCATCTGCAGAATCTCTTGCCTCTTTGTCTTGCATTCAACAATATCATCTCATGTCAACAAATACAGCAAGAATACAAAAATAGTGGGATAGCCCTATTTAACAGCAATTTCTTCACATAACTGTGACATAGTGTTATCACTCTTAATTGTAACTATATCCTTGTTGCTTTCTGATCCTCCTTATGGATTTCATTCTGAACCACAGAAGCATTTGCAATGATGGCAAAGAAATAAGTTATGAGAGCAGGTACTCACAGCTTTGTATTGTTGCCTTCCCCGGAAGCCTCGGACAAAAGACTGGATAACAATGGTTGCTGACCGGATACGCAGGAACTTCTGCCGAGCAGCATACATGCGCTGGTACTTTTGGATGAGGATTGCTGCCCGGGTCCTGCGGAGGAATTGAGCATAGCTGGAACACAACAAAAAGGTTGCAGTTATTGAAAGCTTGAGAGGGGGGCAAAATGCAAGCCTGACAAGACAGATTTAGGTTAGCTGTTTAGTGGTGTACACGGACAACTGATGTCCAGAACACCAAGAGAATTCTCCTGCTCTTGCTTAACAAGCCTGAACTTCAACCTGAGACACAGTTTGGGCCTCTGTTTAATGCATCCTCTGAAAATAGCATCTCACACTGTACAGAGCCTCCTCAGTATTGCCTGACACATGCCTGAACCCACAATGTTCTGTCTTACCTTTGGCCAAGGTCAATATCAACACTCAGGAACACAATCAACTGCATCACTATTGCAACATTATGGATATAAAAGGAGTGAATATTCTAACCACAATGAACACCAACTTAGTTCAAATTTTCTAAACTTTTCAGAGCAGGTGAGGAGGAGAGAGGTTTTAGAAATAGATTTTCTCATTCATTTTAAATGGCAGTTTGGGAAAAAAAGGTGGGAAGAAATTATGAACAATGGTGCATACAACACAGACATCCAAACCACTGAGAACAAACCATCAGTTTCACAAGTTGGTCAGCATTAATGCAATACTGCACTCAATAACAGCATAAAAACCCTTTAGATCACTAGAACCTGTCATGAACAGGCTTGTTCTGACTCCACGAGGAAAATATTGTGAACTCTCCAACCAGCTCAATGAATCTAAATCTTGAGGCTGCAAAAAGGAATATACAATGCAATACATTTCATATCTGATCAATATACTATCCACTGAACACAGCTTTTAATGAAATATTCATTGGAGAAAGATTCATTGACATTGGCAAAAGACAGAAAGTTGAAATATTCATGACTTAACAAATGAATTAATTATTTATTGCATGTGCATTGCTCTGCCATCAACTTGAGTTAGGTTGTCAAAGTGACAAATTAGTTATCTGGGAAAAAAAAGTTTTGGGAACCAAAGTAACTGAAGCTTGAACCTCTCCCATTGTGGCAAGATTTCTATCCAGCAATTTCTCGATAATTCACTCTTCTTCCATTTAGATCTAAATGAGGTGGTGTTGAAATGTCTATCCTCCTTGGTTCCTACACCACATAGTCACACAAGGGTAAGTGGGACTAATTCAACCCCTCTCTCTGTGGCAGTTCTGACAGCTCCCACATGAGGCTGAACAATCACCTGCCATCCCTCTCTAAAGATGCAACCAGTGTGGCTCATATCAAGGGAAACTTAATTTGAAAGGCATCATACCATCTGGCCTGGTAGCCCCGCACATATCGCTGGATCGTAATTGCCGCCGATCGCATACGCAGATACTTCTTCCGCTGCAACCAGCTCCGAATCGTCTTCTGGATCCTGATACAAGCGACACGAAGCTTGTCTGCTCGGAGCTTCTCCAGGTAGGCCACTTGCCCAGCACGAAAGAAAATCTTTGTTTTACCAAACTGATACTTGTCCTGGTCCTAAATGAAGAGCATTAAATTAGAACAGTGCGTTAGAGACGGAAATGTCTTCAACCAAAAAAAAAGCCTGAAACAAATTAACCAAGCACGTGGTGTGACGATCTCCTATCTGACCAACTAGATACTCACATAAATGACCTTAATTAATCAGCTTAATTAATCTAACGGGGTAAGATTTAACAAAATTGAAATCTTGCACGATACCTTCACAGCTCTTGAATTAAACCAAGAAATCTCTTGAAGAGGTTTTGGGTTTAAATGCTTTCATTTCCTTGTTCAATAAATTAAGTACTAACCCTGTCCTCAGCCAAAATACTGAGGGTACATCATGAACAAGTGTGTGGCATCTCTATTTTAAATCCATCAATCATGTACCAAGCAATTCTCCTAATGGAATATTCATTCAAGGGAGATTCACAAACACAGACGAAAGCATATGTGCACATTTTAACAAATTAATTAAATTTATCTTTACAAATGCACTGCCCTAGCTTTATGTTTATACTTAGGCCAAGAATGTGTCAATCTATTTATGTTGAGACAGTCATTTTATGCTAGGAAAGTTGAAGAGGTTTTACATTGGTGACAGATTTACACCGTCACTGACCTATTGACTCCCCTAGGCTGGCAACTGACACACAATCTTCTATGGCTGTGGAAAATATCTTGATAATAAACTAATTATTCTACTTCTTATTAATGCCAAACTTTATATTTCCCTTTGCTACCTACATTCATACCAATACATTCACTGATATTAAAAATCCTGAACTGGATTTCCAAATTAAGTTTGGAAATTTGAAAATGTTAGACAGCATGGTCTAATTATATGGTCTAAATGTGTTACAGGAAGTAACAATGACACATAAAATGTTTGCTATATAAAAAAAAGCTAACAACAGCTTAAAAGAGAGAACTTGCCCATAAATAGCTTACTGCACTGTATCATACTCTTCCAGGAATGTAACAGCAATTAGGTGTTCTAAAGGGACAGAAGGGATCACATTTAGTTGCTCCTCACATGGTATAACCCCCATCCTTCCTGAGCAGCCATAATTTACTGCAGAAGATTTACTCACAATTAGAAGATCCTTTCCAATCCTTGCTGCTCTCATACCCATCATGGATGTAACCAGTGTTAGAGGAGGCAGTGATTTTACACGTAGTACATAATGTATTTGCAAACTTGTCAATTTACTAAGACTAAAATTACCTGCAGATTATTGTCACACCACATGGAATGTCCAATGAACACCAGCTATAAACTTTGACACAGACCATTTTAAGCATTGATCACTTAAAGTTTTAAGCAAACAGAAACTTCATTTCCAGGAATTAATGACTGAAGATTTTTAAGCCCAAACTCACTTCACCTAACCTCTGCTTCTGCATTTAGTCTCGAGACTCTCTGCAATCTGGTAGGAGTCCTGCACTTTGGGTTTTCACCAATGCACCTCAGTGTAAGCAATAAAAAGCAGCTTGAGGGACTGTTGCTGCAAACTTTGATTAGACTACGAGTTTTACAAATGCTAAAAAAACATTTAAAACTTTCCATGTTACAGCAGCAATGTTGACAGCTGGGACTGCATTTGCAAATGCAGAGTGGAACCTCAGACCACAGTAGATGTTTATTTGGTATCTAAGGATTTGTAATAAGGTCCTCCTCAATTACTGGCCAGGGTTTTAAATGCTCATCTCTGATCTCACAAAAAAATCTAACCACTCCAGCAAGAACTTCCCTCTTCCTAAAGTCAGCACTAAGAGATATGTGGCATCCAGCAACAGTAATACCATTAAGCATGATAAACAGCCAACAATTACAGGACCACAAACTAGGATGTGAAAACACTCAACATTTATATAAAATTTTAACTAAACATGAGGTTAAACATATCTGAAATACAAATTTAATTTTTTTTTAAATTACTGTCAACGGTTATGGAATTTTGAAATAGTTTTGAGGGAATTATCTTTGGGGCTGAAACATTAAGTTGTGATTATGGCTTAGAAATGCAACTGCATTCCATGCAACAAATCACAACATCTTCAGGGATTCGCATAGCAAGAACTGTTGATAAATACCCAAAGCTCTTAATGGTTCACAGTTTTCTCCAAATTACCCTGCAGAAGGATTACCCTGCACTCCCTGTGGTGGAATGGGGAAATACAAATAACAATGCATGTTATTCCTTCAGCTGCTACATGTGCATTCTTCAAAGGATGCTGTCAGATTTTTTTTCCCCCCATTGTAGCACTTAGCACCGATAACCTCACTATTATTTTTCACTGCAAATACCAGGCTTTTGCCCATGTGGTACATCTGCAAAATCGAAATGGGCAACAGAAATGCAGTAACTGGTTTTAATAATGAAGTGATTTAATTTCCATTTATTAGCTGAAGGAATGTGCTTGAGGACAGCAGCAGGCTCAGGTGTGAATTGGCTCACTCCCCTCTTCCTTACTGGGTGACAGCACCCAGTACTATCTATTCCACCTACCGACCCCCCACAAGCACATTTATCTTGTTGTTTTGTTTCTCCAATGTCCAAACATGGATGAACCACAAGCTAATCATATAAATTTTCAGCAGATTGAAGCAACCGTCTTTGGCTTCCACCACAAGCTCCACAATCCTCTCACTAATTCAACAGCCCCCAATTGCTAACTGGTGTCCATGGGTTCTTGTACCCATAACATTTGATTCCATGACAAGTTTAAAATGAAATGTTCGCTGTTGAAGTACATGCCAACAAATTTTACAGGGGAACAAGCAAACAAAAACACATAGCGAAGAATGCAGCCAAAGCTGTGGGTATTGAGCAAAGAGTTTCAAGGGGTTAAAAGAATGATTAAAAAAACCTTTACACTATCTTGGACTATATTTTTTTTCTCTCTTTCAATCTTGCACTAGTGTTATGTTTTTATTTTGTGTATGTGCAAGTTATGTATAAGGTATGTTAATTTAAATTTACGTTACTAATGTTTGTCCTCATCTTGTAATGTACTGTGCTGCTGTTGATAAAAAGCATTTATAGCATTTATAGTTTCATAGCATTTATACCCTATATCTGTAGGCCTACTACAGCAATAAATTTGAATTAGGAGATGGAGGTAGAGGCATTTACAGTGTGAATACAAGACTTCACAAGGCTGAACGTCCAGCCACCACTGGTGGATAATCAACACAAGATACCAGAGGAATGGACTGCAGTTGGCTAATGAAAGTAGTGGTCAAGTTCTGAAGACAAGATATGAATTTTAATTTGGAGGTACGATAAAACTCCATTAGAACACGCTCAGGATTTTGATTGTGCTGAATTAGCAAATTTTACAGACTATTGGATGTTATTCAAATATTAATACCTCAACACATTTTTAATTCACTTGTTTTAGATGATACATAGAATTATAAAAACTCCCAGTGAATCTGGTAAGTTTTAATGTTCTCTTTAGCGTGGTAAACAGGATCACAGTCAGCTTCAAGGTAGCAGGCAAATCGAGGCCCCAGTGTGTCGGAAGGGAACAGGGGAATTGGAGCCCAAGTGAGTGGAACAGGAGCGTAGAACATTGCCTGGTGAGCCAGATGTCAAACCGTCAGGATTTCCGATTGGTTGGATAGCAGATTATCAGAGTTTTATGCATTGGAGGATTGATGGAGGTCAGAAAGGAGAAAGGGAAGTAGTAGTTAAGAGCAGGTTATATCATGCATGGTAGAGTTTTGGACATGCTGAATGTTACAGATTATAGTGTGGTGAGGAAAGCATTGCCATAGCTGCATCTTTCTCTGGACTGTGCTCAATTTATTTTCTTAACCTGAGGAGACTTTTTGATGTTGGTGGCATAATATATTGCAGATGGGTGTTAACAGCACCAGGTCTACAATCACACAATAAAAGCAGGTACCTCGAGAAGATTACAGAGTTACAGAAGGATCGTGCCCCCAGCACAAATCAATGCATTTGTGCAGAAGTGAGGGGAGAGAAAAGCTAGCTGATTTTCACATGAAGATCGAAAGCTCAGGAATCAGACAGGAATGGGGGGATTGTTACAGATAAGCTGGATGCACATTCTCTCCTCAGCAGTACAGTAATCCTTATGACTGATCATTACTATATAATCAATGAAAACATTAAACTCCACTGCCGGGAGAAGTCAAAATACAAACTGGAGGAACAGCACCTCATTTTCTGCCTTGGGACCTTATAGCCTAACGGCATGAGCATCAAATTCTCCCACTTTACGCAAAACACACCCCCACCACCCCCCAATCACACTTCTTTTCTTCCCTTTCCTAGCCTCGCTCTCATTTCTCTCCTCGCCCATTTTGTTTTTACATCCCTCCCCAAATGATGCACCTGCCTCCTTACCTTTGACCCATCTTCTGGTGGATCTGCTCTCCCCTCCTCCCCCACACATGCCTATCACCATCTCTTACCTGCGATCACCACCCTATGCCCACCCTCTTCTGTCCACTTATCACTGCCCTGCTTTTCCCTCCTATATATTGGGTTTCCCCTTTCCGTCTTCAGTCCTGAAGAAGGATCCTCGCCTGATATGTTGACCGTCTGTTTTTCTCCACGATGCTGCCTGGCCTGCTGAGTTCCTCCAGCATCTTGCTGTTTTTTCAAAAACATTAAACCTGCTTTGAGCTTTTTAAGGAGAGCAATGATTCAGTTTGTAAAATACAAAGGTTTACCTTTATTAACTTCTCCAGGACATTTTTGCACGTCAGTTTTTTGTCACTGAGAACATCTTTTTGCTTCATCAGGACACGATAACGATTGAAAAATTCTTGATAGGTCCATCTGAAACACAAAAAAACTCAATTAACTTGTGCAGATTTTCAACTTCAGGTTTGTTGCAAAATTGCACCAGGTGGAAAAGGTGAACAAACTCCTGAATTAAATGGTTTGAAGCAGAGGAGGACGGAGAGCAGCTCAAGTGCGATTTCTGGATTTCTTCTGGACAATTAAAATTACCTTGATGGGAAGCCTGCAGCACTTATCCTGATGGTTTCCAGCACACCACAGGCTCGAAGCTGTTGCACTGCTCGTTTTGGATCAAACCTACAGAGAGATATTTGGGACAAGTTAATTTTGGACATCTCTCCTCAATATTAGCAGATGGACCAGCCAAACCAGGCTTGAAATTAAAGGAATTCAAATTTTAGAAACAGACAGTTAATAGAAACAGAAAGGGGAGGAGTAGGCCATTCGGGCCCTCCTTCCTGCTTGACCATTTTCAATGAGACCACTGCTAATCTTCCAGCTCAGTGGCACTTTCCTGTACTAATGCCAGACTCCACTAATTGTTTAGTATCAAGACATATACTGGAGAAAAAGACAGAAATTTTGGTTTTAACCCAATCATGACTGCAGCTCTAGACTTTTACTAGAAGGTTTTGCACTGGACCAAGTCCATTGAAGAGCATGCTCTAATGCAAGGCTAAACATCGCTTTACAGTGAGCTGGAACATATAAGAGTAGCAGGCCTTTCGGCCCACGATGTTGTGCCAAATTAAATTAGTAATCAAATGCCGAACCAAACTAATCCCTTCTGCCTACACAATGTCCATATCCCTCCATTCTTATAACATCCATATGCCAAAGAGCCACTCGAATGCCTCTAGTATATTTGCCTCCACCACCACCCCAGCAGTGCATTCCAGGCACCCACCACAGTCTGTGTAAAAGAAAACTTGC
>JAUZTB010000074.1:14852768-14864653 GCA_034780895.1 Rhynchobatus australiae
CCCGTGGAAGGTACAGCCTGATCAGGGCTCCCATTTTGCGGGGGCCAAGGTACAAAACTGGGCGGCAGAGGAGGGGATCTCATGGCTATTTCACCTCCCCTACCATCCCCAGGCATCGGGCCCGATCGAGAGGATGAACGGCCTGCTGAAGGAGATGATTCGTACACTGACACCCTCCCGCACACTGCAGGGGTGGTCAGGAATGCTACAGCAGGCCATCGATCAGCTGAACACATGGCCCACTGGCCAATGGGGGTCTCCACTATCCCACCATCTGGCTTACTCCCTACCATTGCGAGACCCCTAATCCCCCGGTACCGAGGACTCTGGTAGGGTCTGGGTCCGTCAGCCACAAAGCCCCCCTCAGAAGGGATAAGTCGTTGCGCGTGGTCCAGGGAACACTCGTTGGGTTGCGATTCTGGGTCAAACTAACCTGTCCTGTCTCCATGCCCGACACCTGACCCGCTGGGAATGAGTTTGTTTCCCCCCTACAGGACGATGGCACTGCTCCCTCTCCCTTCTGTCTCCTCCTGCTGACTGTGATGATTGATGAGGTGTCTGCTCAAACTTCCCTCAAAATCACCCACGGATCAGCCAGCACCTCCAAAGGCGGAACCATGGAGCACCTGGAACGGTTGAATCTATCTCTGAATCCCAGCACATGCCGTTGAAGCCTTGGAATCGACGATGATTCCTTTGGCTACCTGTCAGAATGGACTGTTTACATGGACTCTAGTTTTTTTTAAGTTTTCTTTTTATCTCTGTTGCGTTGGTGTCGCGCGGTTCAGTCTCCCTATCACGTCCGTCAGGTTCGTTATTTCTGTGTTTTTGGGGGGCTGGATGGTAGTTTTTAAAACTACCTGTAGTTTTCTGTAACTACAGACCACAACAGACTAGATGAGCAATTCCTTAAATGAGATTTCGTGCTTTGATTACAACTCTGCTTCTTAAGCAGACCCTCTGCATCAAGGATGACTTGCTTCCTCTCGAGTTCTGTGGGCTTTCCAGGTGGCTGAAGGGATCTACACAAGACTGATGCAGGGTCTTGACCCAAAGTATCAACTAACCCTCTGCCTCCATAGATTCTGCCTGACCCACTGAATTCCTCCAGCTGTTCGTTTTTTTTGCTCCAGACTCATACAACTGCAATCTCTTACGTTTCCATTTTCCCTTCACTTCATTGAAGGAGTCAACAGTAATTTTGAGGTCCATCTCCAAATGCAGGTATCATGTGCATATCATTGCTCCATGACAGAGGTTAGGGTCATCTCGAACTGACAGCAAGAGATGACAAAGACTGAATGGCTTCCTATTCATCCTGGAGATAAATTCCGCTCCAATAGGAAGCCAATTTGTGGGGAATTATAAATTTGATGATTAGTGACAAAACTGATGCAACTCAGAGTACATCAGTAGACTGGGTATTTTGGTAAAATGACAGCAAAAGGAGTTTAGTTAATGATCAGTAATCAAGCTCAGTAGATGGGAGGGAAACACAAGCACAGAGAGAAAACAATAATATTAAGTATCATTGTGATCATGCTTGTTTCAATCGATATTTTCTAATGCAGACCAAGTTACTGATGCTTCTAATTTAATCTGAAGTGTTAGCAATCCAAGGTAAATGGCTCCACAATTTTTAAAAGAATGCCATCTGTATTTCACTGACCAGCTAACAAAACAGTGAGCTTCTTGGACTGTATTCAACAACATCCACATGACTTGGACCTCTACATTCTGTATCAGCCCATGTTAGTGTCCTTTGACCTCTCTGGTTGTTAAAGCCGTTATCTTTTCCACGATGTCCCTTCAAACCCACTTCTCCATGTGAGAGAGGACCAAGGATGACTCTGAATGCTGGATGGCACAAGGTTAGATACTGTCTCTGCCAGCTTAACAGTGACCCAACACAGTGGAGGTGCACAGAATGCACCAAGCATTTCTGTTTACGTGGAGGTGTATTTTTGACGTTGGTGACTCGCAGAGAATAAGATTGCGCAGTGAAAATGAAGAAGGAACATCATCACTTGATAAGAGGCAGAATAAGACTCACACTCTTTGCCGACGATGTGGGGCTAAAGTACTTCAACTGCAGAAATCTACCTGCGGTAACTGTGCCAAGAGACAGAGGAAGTATTACTGGAGTGTGAAAGCCAAAAGGAGAAACACAACTGGCTTGTGTCACACAAGGCACCTGAAGGTGTTTCGGAGGCTCAGGAATGGATTCTGCGAAGGCACCACCCCAAATCCCAGACATGCTTCTTCTAGCACTGCAGAAACTGTTGGTGTACTAATTTAATAAATAAAGCTATGGTTTGGAAAGTTTAAAAAAAAGATTAACATTAATTAGATCAGGGTATTTGTCCCTTTGCAAGGATAACCAGCAGGCTGACTCAGTGCAGAGACAGCTGCAAGAAATCCAAAATACTGGATCAACAATCAACGGGAAGAGTACACAGGCAGACCATTCACTGACTGCCCTTACACACCCTTCATCTTTGTCGCCAGCGTAGATTGCAATGGGTTGTCCCTGGTATCCATGATTAGTGATACAGACCTGCTGCTGAGCACGATGTGAAACAATGGCTGCCTTCTTTATAAATGAGCACAACGATAGCATTGCACACATCCGGCATTATTTTGCCCTGTTACAGAGAAGCCCAAGGACCAGTTACCATGCCAACACTGAGCTCAGTGTTCACAGATCATATACTGTGTGGCTTCACTAATCAGTTAGCAAAGAGAGTCAGTAAACATTAACAAGAGGCTGCAGTGTAGCATATTTTACTCATGCTAATGCAGTGTGAAGGACAAATGGTTCTTGGGCTACCTCACGACCATTGTACCTGCTGGTGGGCTACAGTGGAGGTGCCCAAGGGAGGTCTTAATTTTTGACTTGTGAGCCTCAAAACAGCCAAGGCAATGGTTGGTAGACTGCAGAAAGACAGCTTGACCACTGGGCAAGAGGAAAACAGTAAAATGGCCAAGGATCCCACACAAACTGCTGGGCACAGATCCCTGCTGAAAGTCCTTATTTGTAGTGAGTGGCTGGGAGACTGGTGTGGTGGGCCGGTGGGTGCACAAATGAGGGAAAGTACCAGCAGTTCCTGGATATTTCAGTCCACTGCTTGCAAGGAAGGAAGGGAGAAATGCAAGGAGGGAAAGAATGCGGAGATGATACTAGAAGCAGCCACACAAATCACTGGAAGCCTTCCTGCAGAGGTGTAACAGTCAGCCTCGGCACCCTGCAGCCTCCCACTGTACGTTTCCCACTTTACTGAGCAAAATGGTTTATTTTCACCAATTCCTCACAGAATTACCAGAGCCAGAGACAGCTGCAAGCTGGATTCCTTATGATTGTAAAGATAATTTTGCCCAAATGATGTGAAGGGAAGAATGACTAGTAACAGAGCACTTCTCACTTGGCTGACTGCACTGGGACACGACAGTAATAGACCCTCAGTATAGCACAATCCCCAGAGCTCCACAAGTGTACTTATCGACATGGAACAAGGCAGAGGGTGAGGCAGCAGCACCCAACCCACACCAAGTCACACACAACTCAATCACCTCTGGACTCCCACGGACAGGTGGAAGTCTGGCTGCCAAGAAGCCAGAAGACCTCTTGATAGTAGAATCCCATTTTAGATGAACAACCTGCCATCTCTTGATGCTGAAATTAATCATTTGGCTCCTGACTACCTGCCACTGATGGGTTTAGATCTTCTGAAAAAAATCCTACACATGGGAAAGCTCAAATGCTTTGAGTTCTTGGCTAGCTTGTTACAGTTTAGGAAGGGTGAGCAGCCAGAGGTCCAGCCATGCTGTCAGGCACAGGAGCAGAAGGTTGGGTTTCATTGCTATTAATATAACCATGCAAATAAAATCATTTAAACAACGAACTCTTGCTCTCCGAATCTATCTTGTTATAGCCCTTACACTTTATTTCTCTACCTGCACTTTCTCTGTAACTGCAACACTATATTCCAAGTTCTGTGTTTCATTTTACTACCTTGATGTATTTATGTATGACATGATCTGTCTGCTTGGCAGGCAAACAAAAGCTTTTCACTATATCAGTATATAGTCTCAGTATATGTGACAATAATAAAGCAATTCCAATATTAATTGCTCCTAAACACATTGTCCTTGGATTATAAATACTCCTTTGTTGGCAGTACAGGCCAACAGTCAGGAATTGAAATGTGGTAATTCAGCTCCAAACCAACCTCCTGCTCTTCCCTTCACTTTCCCTCAAGCTCATCTCTGCCCCTTAATGAAATGGAAGATAAGGAGCCACCAAATTGGTTCCCAACCCAGCCACTGGGAGGCACAGTGCACTGCAGTCATATGGGAGGTGTAATGCACCGAACTCTGGCTCACCGGACAGCATCCAGAGTGCTATGCTTGGCAAGTCTGTGCAGACTGCACTGCAGAGTCAGGTGTACATGTGGGCTGGGAATCTGCCCTCAAGAAGACTACACCTTGAACAACTGCAGTCCTTCCATTGACGGCATTCCACAACATGGGAATGACAAGAGCAGGTTTAACACAATATGGTGAGGATTGGGTTGGACTTAGGATCCAACATAAAAACATGGCGGCAACATGCCATGGGAACAATTCTATTTACCAAAAACTGTAACCAGGTCCTCATTCAACTCTCTGAGTTGTGTTTTTGTCAGCAGAGTCCTTAAAACTATTGTGTCACGTGAAAAACCTCCCAATATGTGCCCAGCCTGTGGAAATTACCATTGCTAACTCAAATACTTCACCTCAATGCAGGAGAAGATATTGAGATCACCTGTGCTATAGACTCTGCCACAGAAACTTTTGCAGGAATGATGAAGCAGAACGTGTACCTTCATGTTCTACAGAATTCATTACCACTCCCTGCAGTGCATCTCACACTCCCCAACCACAACTCACTCATCTTTGACATCACAAACTTGCACTGGAGTGTTCTGGAAAATTACAAGTTTAACTCACTGAACTTCTGATCGTGGTGGGGGAGGGGGGCTCTCAATACTGGAGCCATTATTTGTTCTCTCAAAATAAACCAAGTTTCAACACTTTTAATTTGGTTTGAAGTCCCTCTCATTAGTTCCAAACTAATTGATAAAGTCAATCACCAAAACTGGATTCTGACCAAGCTTTAATATGTTCTGTAGAATTTTTTCAACCCCTAGATTACCAGCAGACAACGGATTACAAAAGGAAACAGATTTAATTAGACACCAGGAATGTCTTAATGTTGGCAACAGTTTGACTCCCATACCACTGATCTTCCCCTGAGGTGAGAAAAATTGGTACAACTGAGAGATGTCTCACATTGTTTGTTGAATTTTAAACCCTCACACAAAATAGTACATAACATCAACTCTAATTACTTTGGACAGGAAGATGGTTCAGTGGTTCCAATTGAAGCTTTCAAGCAGATCTTTCAATTGGTCACTGACCTTACTGTGAATTCCAGAATTCACAACTTTTAATACCAATGTTAAGTACAAGTTTATGTTCTCATACTTAAGTGAACATATTCCTGTTATATAATTAAATTACCTTGAATGAGAATCAGCAGATATGGGCTTGTGCTATCTTCTGATTAGCTATATTATCACAAATTGGAGTTACAATGGAGATTTTACTTAGACTTAAGGGAAAGTAAACATGCACTAATTATCTCTGCCTACACTCCTACACCAATTGAAAGACCATTCATCTCTCCAGCAACTTTCATTAATGGGTCAGGTATCCCTTTCAGTGGTGAGGGAATGGCTTTTCTCATCCACCTCACTGATGAATTCTTGGGACTTGTCTCTGGATATTTCTACTAATCTGTGATCATTGTGGTGTCCTTTACAAGGACCAGTGTCACTTGTGAATAGGTAAAGCAGCTGCAGAGCTCTTCAACCAAACGATCACTGATCCACGTAGAGTCTGAACCAAGAAATTTTAAAAACTGGAAACACAAATTAGATGCAAACAATATGGCAGAATTGAAATAAAGATTAGGAATAATAGTTTAATTATAATAAAGGTGGTATTAAGCGATTGAAATACATCTCTTTCATTGTCACTGGGTTAGAATTCTGAATCTCTTCACCCATCACCCACAATCTGAACAATGAACTATGGCAAAAATGAATATAAATTTCCAGTATTAATCTTGTGCTTCAGTCATGAGCAACAACACTTACATTTTCAACACCAGAGAGACTGTTCAGTACTTATCCCTCATTCCTCTGTTAGAAACTCACTCACTCCTGAATAAACCAGCCCTAACTTTCTCAGTCATCCTTTTTGGGAAACAAGTAGGCAACTATTTCAAGAAATACCACTGCGTTCAACTCAGGGATGCGCATACAGGCAAGGGTTGTTGGAACAGTGCATCTTTCAGCAACATCTGGATTTTCACAGACTGTAGAAGCTGTTATCCAATTTATCCTTCAGTAACGTGAGCATCGATAGCCTCATCGTTATCATTACAACAAGATTCAGGTTGGTGTCTTCAGAATGATGAAATGAATTAGTGCCCTCCATCCACCTGTCTCTGCTCATGACAACCAACAGTAGCCAGGATTAGCATTTCATCATTAGTGCAGGAAAGGAACACCAAAGTTAACGTTATTACATTTCTAGATAGTTATCTGCTATATGCAACAACTTTACTGTTCTTTTGTTCCTCTTCTCTCATTCTAACTACCTTTAATCTATCAACTTGATGGCTTCATCTACAGTAGGTCTGGCCTCACCTCAGAGATATTCACATTGCTCTATGAATTCCTCCCGTAGCTTCTCGGAAACTTAAAGCTAACTTGTTTTCTCTCTCAGTTCTGACCACCTGAAAATTTAACTGCTTCTCTCTCCATAGATGCTGCCTGACCTGCTGAGTGTTTCCAGCATTTTTATGTTTGTCAGCTGTGTTTGCAAAAGAGAAATGATAGTTAGGACAGCCAGTGATATTTATTTACAAGTCATTCATGTTCATTAGGTGTTCTACATTTTAGCAGTTCTCCTCCCTGCCTTCTCACCTTGCCGACCTATCAGCTGGTTTGATATGAGGCCCAAACAGGCATAGGAGGGAGTGAACCAGAGATAACAGAGGTGAGGAAGGAAACTCCAAAACACACACTGAGGGTCAATGATGGAGACATACTGCACAAAAAACCCATATCAGTGAAACAAAAGATGCAGCCAGAAATACAACCGACACAACTAGTGTTAAAATAGGTTTGCAATGCTTGGACAGATAGTTCAAAGGGGTGAGTAAACTCATATCTATGTCAGCAGAAGTTATGTTGGATTGTAATCTTACATAGTTCATGACAAGGCAATGCTATTTGCAAACCACACCCCAAAATTCTTTCAACAAAGATCCCCACCCAAATTGCTGACCTAACATTTTCAAACAAGTACAGACTGAGTAGAGTTTGATGTTCCTGATTTCAGCTTCCTGGGATTAGTGGTTTCCATTGGCTCCAAAGTAACAAATCAAGCAAAGTATAAATTCTAAGTGCCAGAGATCACCTGTTCATCTGCAAACACGCAGGTAGCTCAGTACATAACACTCGTCCTCGGAATCTCAGAAAACAATGGATTCTAATCCTGTCAAATGCAGGCCAACATTCCTGTGTGGTAGAGAGGGGATGTCAACTCCGTCACTGATATCACCTTTCTGGAACCACGGAACTTCCTTCCCTCAGGTAAATGAAAACCATCCAATCACATGAGGGTGGAATCCTCCCCAGTGTCCTGGATATTTTCCCCTCAAACTATATAATTAAACAGATTCAAAAAACAAACTGTGGGAGGAACTCAGTGGGCCAGGCAGCATCTGTGGACAGAAATTAACAGTCGATCAAGACCCTTCATCTGGGCCAGTCCACAGATGCTGCCTGTCCCACAGAGTTCCTCCAGCAGTTCGTTCTGTGCTCCAGGTTACAGCATCTGCAGTCTTGTCTCTTCATTAAACAAATTACCTCGTTGTTATTATGCTGTTGCTGCTATTAAACTACACAGTTTTTCACAGTGACAACATTTCAGAAGTATTTCTGCACTGCAGTGTGCTTGGGAACATCCTGGACTCTCAAAAATGTTACACAAGTGCCACGCAGGTATTGGATAAGTTGCCCTCTGACTGATGGAAGGATTTTTCTTCTATCTACACCACTGAGGACTCAATCTTTCATTGGGCTAGATGTTTGGTGTACCAAACAGAGAGTCAAGCAAATGATACCACTTTCGGCAGGAACATACATACATAGAAAATAATTGCAAGCAGAAGAACATTCAGCCCCTCAAGCCTGCTGCACCCCTCAATAAGATCATGGCTAATCCGACCACAACTTCAGTCCAGATGTAGGGTCTCGACCGTCCATTTCCCTCCATACATGCTGCCTGACCCGCTGAGCTCCTCCTGAATCCTGTGTGTTGCTCCAGATTGCAGCATCTGCAGTCTCGTGTTTCCACTATAATCTCAAGAGCATGATGGAATTCTCTTCATTTGCCGGGATGAATGAAGGTCCAAGAAGCTCAGTACCAGAACAAACAAGCCATCTTGATTGGCACCTCTTTCCATCACCCAAAACATTCATTCCCTCCACCTCTGCTACACCATAGCCACAGTGTGCATCATCCACAAACTGCACCAAGTTACTTGCCCTGGCTACTCCAACAGCACGTCCTGAATCCACAACTTCTACCAATAAGGACAAAGGACAGTAGGTTCCTCTGCAAGTTATAAACACCATCCTGAATTGAAAATATCTTTCTATTCGCAGGAACTCCCTCCTCTGCAGCTATGCAAATACCTTCACCGGAAGGACAGTAGCAGTTAATGCAGTGGCTCCCTACCACCTTCACGGAGCGAAGATAACTGCAGGCCTTGCCATTGGTACTCAGATCCCCAACAATGAATAAGTAAACCAAAAATGTTCTGATGATGCAGCCTCATCCCCAGAAGCAGTGCAATATGAGGCCACCTAATCAAGGTAGAGCAAGCTTGTTTCTAGAAGGATGCATCAAGCTCATTCGAGTTGCCTGGCTTCTACAAACTGGTGAGGTTTCAAACCCGCACCATGGGGAATCTTCTCTTCAGGCAACTGCTGGAAGACACTTTGGTGGCTTTTGTGTTTGGCAGTTTAGACAAGCACACAAGCCCTCCCTACAGTTTGGGAATCTCAAGCCCACACCAGGCTGGCTTTTGAAGTCATTTCAGTACCACGACAGCCTCCACCAAGACTAAGCATCCTTTACAGCAGAAGATAACTGGCTGTTCAGCAACAGTGATCTTAATAAGCTGGCTGGGCAGCCAAATACACTGACAGCAAATTAAAAGCGCAATCATCATGTAGCTAATACTTTAAACATTTTAAAGAACACAAAATAAAAAGCAGAACATGCACATTGGGTTAAAATGGAGTCTGAAATAAAAAAAATTAGTTTTATTAAAATTTGTGAAGAACGATTTATCTGAAGGAATAACAATCCCCACACACACACAAAGTTAAGCAGTAATTTAGGCCTTAAACCTCATGCAACATAATGTAACTTTTGGAATATTTTACACCAAGTTCAAGAATATCCCAAGGCTTATCAATGCACTGCTTCTGCTGCAAAACACCGATCATTGTGAAGGAGCAGAGAGAGCAGTTGCCGCATTGCCACGTTTAACTAGACATGTGCGTCCCAGAAATTGCTGGCAATTTGAGGAAAATGATCAGGAATATTGTCTGCTACATCAAAGCTCATGCCACTGTGTGACTGGAGTGCACCAGATCTCATAACCTTCCGAATCAGGCGCACAAATGCAGGGCCAAGCTCAACACTTCTGACTGTAATCATCAGCACACTTTTGAGATAAAAGGAAGTGAACACAACCCCAAAGTCTGCCTCTTGCATCCTGGCTCCACTCCCAAATGCACTGACGTTGAAATTTGCTGGTATGACACAGGAGGTTACACCTCAAAGTCACTCACTCAAGAAAAGGACAGATCAGGAGCTGAGATTGTTAAAAATCTGTTTAAATACCAGTCAGAACAGATATCACAAAGGGCCCATAAAACTATCAATGTGTGGAATTAGTTTTTAAAAATGGAATAAGTAGGCAAACGTTGAACTGAGCGAAGCAAGCACCATCTGCAGAGGCAAGTCACCCATTACTCTTCTCACCACCACTTCCAATGGATGGTTCAGGAGAACACAGCTGGACTTGTGCCAGAGCATAGGGTTCAATGCGGAATCAAGTGCCCCCCCCCCCCAATTTACCATTTATTGCCTATCATGATGGCAAAAAAATAAGGTGTTCACTGAGGGCAGAGGGATGGTCCAGGCCCAGCAACAATCCAGCAATAGATGCACAAGTCTTTTCATGTTTGCGATTTGTTTTTACTAATGCAATGAGATCATCAACACCACTCTTAGTCTTCTATTCTCCAAGCCCCACAGGAGTGGCAGCAACACCAGGCTGCTGCTTGGGCTTGCCTACCTGTTATGACTGCATATTTGGAAGAGGTTGGGCTCGGTAAAGTTTGGAGGACAGAAATTATCAGAAAGCTGAGCGAAGATTTACACAACACCATCCTGAGTAAACATCAACCCCACCCAGGAGACTACTTGACAGAACAGCACATTTCAGGGAAGTGACAGCCCCATATCCAGCGATAAGCAGCTTGGTGATGCAGGGGTTAGTGCTGCTGCCTTATAACTCCAGAGACCCAGGGTTCAATCCTGACCTCAGGTGCTGTCTGCATGGAATTTGCACCTTTTCCCTGTGACTGTGTGGGTTTCCTCTGAATGCCCAATTTACCTCCCACATCCCGAGGATGTGCTGGTTGGAAGGTTAATTGGCTGCTGTAAATTGCAGGAGGATCGTGGTGGAATTGATGGACATGTGCAAGGGGTTACTGGGAAATGGGATTGATGGATTCCTCAGCTGGCACAGACGTGATGGGCCAAACAGCCTCCTCACAAGTCATGAAAAAGGTGAAACAAAATGGGAGAAAGATGTACACAAGAAGGAGCGGGAGTGAAGTGTGGAAAAGCAGTTGGAAATATGGGTGGAGAAACGGCAGTTGTGAGAGCATTGGTCAGGCACTGGAGAACTAGTTCAGTATTCTTTGCAATCCCAAATCAAACAGATGTGACTCATTTGATAACTTAAGCCAGACAGAATCACTTGACAATGAAGCTTGCTCTCGGTGCTGCTTTGTAGAATACGCTTAGAAGCCTCAAAGACTCAGTGACTGCCTGAGGTACAGGACTGTCCTCTGAACAATGAGAATGCAAGGGTAATGCCAAGAAAGATCCCCAGTGCGTGCTGAGGAAAAAGGTCAAATTAATCTTCTGTTTCTCAGACCCAGACTGCTGTTATAATTCAAGCTTCCAGCCTTTGCAAATTGTGTTTGGTTTGATGTTTACTTTCTGTCGATGGAGAGTTCAGTGGTAGGTTCCCTTCCACAGGACAGGACGGTCCGCAACGTGACTCTGGGGCCCAAGCAGCCATCACCGCCAATTAATACAGCATAGATTCTGCTTCGGCCGACAGATGCTTTTGCTCAAGTCTTTAGAATGGGACCCAGTACACCAACTCATAACGGTTGGATACTTGGCATACATGAAGAACCATTTCAGACCTCTATCTTTAATGTTTCCATTCTGATCAAAAGAGTGTAGCAATATCCCTGTATTCACAAACCAACAACTCCAAGATTCCTGATTGGCTCCAATGCTGAGCCTCTCCTTCCCCACCCCAATCCTCCCAGATCTCGACATGGAAGAGTTAAATACATCGACACCGAGTCAGATATCTGTCTCTTCCTCTGGGGAGCAACAGTGACTTTAAATAAAATGGGGGAATTTATTGCTTTAGACCACATGGAGAA
>JAUZTB010000074.1:14928567-14939096 GCA_034780895.1 Rhynchobatus australiae
AGCTTTAGTATTCAGTATTAATTTATATTCATTATCATTGATGGACTTGGTATTAGAGAAATATAATTGCATAAACACAAGGCATACACAGAGAATCAGTAACTCAAGGAAAACATAAATTACCTATGGGTAACTTGATTCATGGCAGACATTTAAATGCCATTTGGCATCATTACTTATTTTACATGAACTTGTTTTTCTCAATTTCCTCAATGTATAATTTCCAGACAAATTGAACGTTTAAATCATGTATGTTAGGATGTGTAAGTTTTTAAGTTTAGATTGATGCAAATGACAATTTCTTCCTAAAACTTCACAGATCATGCTATTGGTAACTGTTGCAAATAAATCAAAGTTATTTTAACCTTTCAGTCCTACTTCCAGTTCCTAGAAATATGCAATGCCAAGATCCCCATTTATTCCGGCTGTTCGTGCATGACAAGTTCAACAATATTAAAAACACCTAAATGCTAGAAATTTCAAAGCCATTTTCTGGGTGGAGGCAATCAGACCAGAATGTCCGATTTTCAATGGTTTATTTAAATAAGGAAATCAAGACCATGTATAGCATGCAGAAGACAAACTCTACGTATATGGACAAACCAGAGAAACTGGGGTTTTGATACATTAGGCTTTCTCTAAGGGAACTAGGAAGGGTAAGAGAGGATCTGATGGAGATGTTGCAAAATTTGATAAAGTTTACAAAGGAAAATAGAGAAAAAGCATTTCCATTGTTTGGTAAATTGGTAGAGATGTGGCATGAGTTTATGACCTCCTTCAAAAGAACAAAGGCTGGGGTTGGGACAATGTATTTGTGTGTGGTCACTATCTGCAACGTTGGTGGTGACAGAATCTATTTGGAAAAGAAATATTAACACGTAAGGGTAAGAGAAATGGGACCAATTGAAAGTCCTTATTGAAAGCTTACATAAGCATAATACGCTAAATGTCTTCCAACTACACTGTAGATCATTTTCTAAACTGTTTTCTAAAACATTTTCTTGAATTCCCATCTAGTCTTGGAAACATTTAAATTCCTTTTGAGATACTGTGAATATTTAAAAAGCATTGAGGTTCTGAAAATTGCCAATGCTGTTTTCAGACATGTATTTATAGAGCCATATTATTCTTGAAAGTAGGTGTAATAGACAATCTAAGTTGTGAAGTAAAGGAAGGGTTCTGCACTGTTCTCTGAATCGTCTTTCCTATGTTCTCCAGTAAAGCCATTGCGTTCTCCAGTAAAAACATCATCCACACCAAACAGTCAACAACTCATCAGTAATGCTATGGCACTGCTGATGTTTTCTTTTAAAACAGCTACACAAACTGTAAGCCTGCCAACAGCAGAACTGTGAAATGGTAATACTATGATAGATATCAATAAATCCAAAAAGTCTTCAAAACTCATTCAAAGGAATTTCAAAACCCAAGAACAGTTCTTGTATTCAAACAAAAAAAAACCCTCTTTCAAATGATCTAAATACTGAATCAATTGTTTAACCTATTTCTTTCTGGATGATGCATATGCATTACTAATCTGTACCTCAAAGTTTCCAAGCAGGCTTAGACTCGTTGCGGGTGGAGCACTAACACTCAGCTGCTGCTTCCCTTGGTCAGCATCATTCTCTTGTCTTAAATACTTCCTCTGGCTATAAAGAAAATGAGAACACGTCATAAAACCAAGTAACCTTGCCTTTTGTTGGGTGGAGTCAATAACACAAGGAATCAAACACTGCTCATTAAATGCAATAAGTAAAAGCTGTACAAACAGAGTATTTTGTTATAAATAAACACAAGAAAGAATATTAATCCTTAATTAGTTCAAATAAATGGCTAATATTTCTAAATCATGGGTTTCAACATGTGCTTTCTTTCTCCTTAAAACTGTTTCCCACAATCATGAAATCAGTGCAACAGAGATGACAAAGTTCAGAATGTACCACCTCTATGCAAAATTTTTCTCCCTTCCCCTCCTCCAGTTTGCAGTTCTTTCCATTTCTGTACTTTCCACTGGGGATACTTATGCAGGGAATAAGTACCGATTTCTTCGGCTTTAATGAGCATCTTTTTTGTGCAGAAGTACCAGGTCAAAAACAGATGCCTCAAAATGATAGGAAAAACACCACTCTGACTTGCCAGCAGATGGTGCTCAACTCCATTAGCAGTACTTAAAAGCAAGTATATAACACCAACATTGCAGAACACCAAGTTATCTTCTTAACACTGACTTTGGCAACCACATTAAATCTCTCTTGTAGAAAGGTGTACATATAGATCAGGGAAAAGTCTGACGTGGACTTTTTACTAAATAGAGTGCTGCAGGTTGCAGGTGTTAAACCGCATTGTTTATCCAGTAATGTTACAGGACAGAAATATGAAATTTTTATTTGGGCACTAATAGATTAAAATATATCACAATGAGAAAAGTGGCATCAAGACATCCAATTCAAATGAATTACATATTATATATTATAAGTATGAAAAAGATGAGTCCAATGGCACATGGGTAAGTCATTCTAAAATCACCACTTCACTTATAGCTTTGTTTCAAAGTCCCTTAACTAGAAATTGTAAGTTTAGCTTGTTTAGGGAATTTAAGGAAAGGAGTCAATGGAGCAAAATGATCTCAGTTAAAAGAATGATACTTAAAAATAGAACATAGCTAACCTAAAATCATGAAATGCAGTTCATTAGAGTTGCCTACTAAATTTGGTAAGCATCTGTATCAAAAGCCTGTCACTTGATTACTGATGAATGCCACTTTTTTTTTAAACTGTAGAAAAAGACACAGAAATACCTTTTGCAAGGTACCCCTTTTAGTCTTTGCAATGAAGTGTCCAGGTCAAAGTATCCCGATTGTTTTTTTCTTGGTGGAACCTTGGTGTACAACAAGATAAATTCTATTAACAATTTAGTTATGCTGATTTACAGATTCTTTGACACTAAACCATACCTATGATTGTAATAAACAACATTCAACAATAAACCTTAGGTAATACAACAGTAGATTTCCAGGGAATCAAGAAATATGGGGTTAGTGCAGCAAAACAGGGCTGAGGTAAAAAAAAATTAGCCATGATCTCACTGAATCACAGAGCTGTATGACAGCCAAATGACCTATTCATGCTTCCATTTTTTGTTTTACATACATAAACACTATATTCTGATGCTATTAAAATTGTCCCAAACACACAACCCACCAGCATTTGAAAACAAAACCAGATTCCAGAGACACAGCAGGAACAGTATGTCAATGTATAGTTTTGTTTGAATCATATATAGAGAAATAGAGTTTTCAATGTTTTAAAGAGTACATTTATAGAAACATAGATGTAGGTCATTCAACTCCACAAGTCTTTTCTATCATTCAGTTAGATCATGGATTATCTGTAGCTCAATTCCATTCACTGGCTTTTGGTCTATGATGTATCTGTTAATCGACTTAGCAAGCACAGATCCATGAACCTTATACTTGGAGATTTCAATTGACACAGCATTACAGTCTCTTGTGGGGGTGCCGGCTGAGTGACTTCTGGATTGCTTCCTGATTGCGTCCTAAATGACCTAACTCTAATTCTGCCCGTGTTCTGGATTTCCCTCACCAGAGAAAACAGCTTCTCTGTATCTACCTTAATGAATTCCATTATCCTTTGAAAGACCCAGTTAGATAATATGTAAAAGGTATGCCTTTGTCCTCATGATTTAACTATTTAAGCCCAGATTTCAGTCTGGCAATCTACACTGTAGCCCTTCATAATTACATGCATTTCTATATATGTGCATGAAACAAAACTAAGTTCCCCAGATGGGGACTAACAAAAACTTTGTACATTTGAAACATCTCTCCCTCATTATTATACTCCAATACCCTTGAGATATTGGCCAACATTCCATTAGCCTTTTGTTCTTCTGCACTATTTTAGTGATTTATGCAAAGGCTTAATCTAATTCTTTTGGTCTTCAGCGAGACTTGTTCTCTCACCGTTGGCATTAACTGAATTCTCCTCCTCAGATCCAAAGTGATAACCTCATGCCTCCCACAGTCTATCGGGACTATTTTTTTCTATTCATTTAAATCTTTCTACTTGCATGTACACTACTTGTTGCTTGTAAACGTAACTTGTTAATTATAAACATAATTTTATTCTTTTATATACATAATGATGAAAAGTTAATGCTCCAGTACCAATCTCTGGGAAACATTATTCATCACATCCTGACAATTACACAATCGCCAAGAGATAGAAGACTAAAGGCCAACTGCTCAAATTTGGAATTGAAATAGATAGGTACTTGATGATTGGCATGGTAGGGTGATGGCCCTGTATCTATGCTGTATGATTCTATGAGAGCACTTACTTCCTAATTAATGTAATGACATTTGTAATATTCCAGTTAAGAAGCTAATGCAACTGTAATTCATACATTTACTTTAACACTTTCAGATGGACGTCAAAGTCCCGTGTATCTTTGGTCCCATTACTTTCTCTATGATCATTTTTGTTTATATGAAATCCAGTTCATATATTTGACAACTTTTGGTTCACTTTATAGCAACATTTTATCCTCTTCTCTCGTAAAATTTTGCTCACATAACAAAGACAAGTCATGTGAGAAGCCTGCAATGTTTTGTCTTCGTTGTCTCCACTGCAGCTGTTTTGATGGGTCAACATTCTCTTTAGCAGTCCCCTGCTCTTAACATATTTATAAAAGATTAGTTATCCCTTGATGCTAATTCATCCTCCTTTTTGCAACCTTTTGCTTTTAACTGTTTAGCCAAGTTTACTGTAGCCAGTTCTTTACTCATCCCATCATATGACACTCTTCCTTTATCTCCTAAAATTTGATATCAAATTC
This sequence comes from Rhynchobatus australiae, assembly GCA_034780895.1. NCBI lineage: Eukaryota > Metazoa > Chordata > Chondrichthyes > Rhinopristiformes > Rhynchobatidae > Rhynchobatus > Rhynchobatus australiae. The sequence continues at coordinate 14,933,425 of JAUZTB010000074.1, forward strand.
GATCAGCTTAATTACTTATTTTAAAATGGTTTGTTATCGTCAGATTTTTGACCAATTTATTTTCGCTATATAGTCATCATTAAAATTTAGCTCTGGCCTACTTCATTGTCAGTTCTAAAACACTGTACTCTACAAAACTATCCTGAAAGCATTCTAGGAACCCACTGGCATTATTACTTTGGTTCAACTTTCCTCATTGTAATTGAAAAGTAAAGTTCTTACAACATAACTTTTTTTTGTTAATGTTTCTCTGATCTCTGTATTTGTACATGGCCCAATAATGTAATTCATATTAGGAGATCTATTCTTGGAGACTGAATATGGAGGCATCCTCCTGTCCTGCATGGAATTGCCTGCTCAAAATATCACTGGAGAGTACCTAAAAACTTAAAATGTTTTAAACCAAGATTAAATCATGTTTGTTTGCCAAACATAAAGAGCATGTTAAGTGTGAGCTATTTCCAGATTTTGATAAATAAACAACTATATAACTCATGAATATCAGATTTTGTTAGCACTGGCAACATTAACAAAACACTGAAAAACATCTCTACCAGAGAAAAAACACTATATTTATTCTTGATATTCAAAATCATTGCTACACACGCAGTAACTTACTGTTAAAATGTACGTTGGTATGTGAAGCAAGTTATTTAAGTATGTGAAGGAACAAATATGCTATTTTCTTAGGGTGCATATGTGACCAATTTCAATATAAATGTTACTAATGGCAATGGAGTTTAATCATTCAAATCTTGCTTGTGTGGTTGCAATGAAATAGCCCTGTACCATATAATTACATCACTTCGAAACACAAGGTCTTAATGTTTTACAATCCTCCTAAAATAAAGCAATAAGGAAAATTGCTTGAACCTTTATATAGCTAGAACTGAAGCCACCCGTATTAGTTATGTTTCATGGGTGTCTCAAGATATAAAGTACCCAATTTTAATATTGTCAAACTGATTATAGTATTTCAATTTTGTAAAACTTTCATAAACATTCAAAAGCTGTAAATTAAATTCTTACATTAAAAAAATTATACCATCAGTGTTTAACTTACAGGACTTGAATGCAAGGGTAATCCAGTACATGGATGGAAAACTTTTGTTGAGATCCCATCTAATGAACGGCGATTTTGCTTCTTCCAAAAGTTACCAGAAGGTCTCAGTGGAGATTTTGAAAAACTCTTCTGCAAGGAAAACGTATATTACCATCTTAAATTCAAATTTTGTTGTCTAATATATTTTAATAGGTTAATCTCAATTTAGAGTCTTCTGATATTTCCAGGAAATGTTCTTTATTGGGCTTTATACTGGGATATTACAACTGGGAAATATATACCATAACTCTTTATTTGAATCTACACCCCTAATGATGACTCCTCTCTGTTATTTGGAAAGGATAAATGAAGTGAGCTTAAACAAAATCAAATGAACCTCTAATTTGCATGACGACCAGCAGAAAAACTGTCCAAATATAACAAGATACAACTCAAACCCACTTAATTTTGATTAAAAATCCACCCCAGCTCACTCCTCCAGCAGATTTTTCATTTAGCTCAGAAGGACACCACATGTTCCAGCATGTGGGTTTGAGTTGGATGCAATATAAAATCCTAAAACTTAACCCCCACTCCACCCTTCTGGTATTAACGGAGGCAAGATGGAATAACAGATGATGGATCAGATCAGAGATGGTAGATTGGTCAGACTTAATCCCCTAAAAAGTAAGTTTTCCAGACCACTTAAAGCAATGAACTAATAAGAGCAAAAGACAAATGGATCCAACAGATTTGTATCTCAGAGTCTTAACACTTAACCACTGGATCCATCTTATTCCAACATATGCGATGATCTCCCACTGACTAGACTCTTATAAACAACCGTCCCTCCTCTTGATTCCTCCAATGTTGTCTCTCTTCCTCTTCCTCCTCTCTGTACCCCAGCTATGGTTTGATGCTGCCAGCCTCCCTTCCAATAGCCCATCATATCCTCAATCTTACTACACACAACAAATGCTGGAGGAACTCAGCAGGTCAGGCAGCATCAGGCTTGTGCCTCAGTCTTACTATCTGCAATAGGGAAATATTAAATCACGCATGTTTTATTTATTCATTGATGAGACATGACCGGCAATGCCAGCATTTATTCCCCATCTCCAATTGCCCTTTAAGCTAGAAGTCAGTTATGAGCTTTTCATGGACAGTTATTGTCAGGAGGCAGGGTTCTGCATTGGCAGCAGATTGGTATAAAACCTTAGTTTGGATATTTTGTAAGGCCTATTCTCTCAAATGTTTCAGTGAATGCCTCAATGGTGATTGGAATTCAGCCCGAGTGTGAGCATACACATACTTTAACTGTGTACTGTAGTTCAATGACTGAGGTTGGAGGGACGATGGCTTTGGAATGAAGATGATGTAGGCTGGAAGGTTTACTATTTATTCTCTAGGTTAGCTTCAGTTTAGTTCTACTTCCTGTAGATCTTCTATTTTCAGTGGGAACCTCATTGGAGATGAGGTGCAGCACTGTAGCAAGACCAAGAAAATAGTTGGGATGATAGTGCAGCCTTGCCCGACAACAGGTTTCACTGAGATCGGGTCTGTTAGTTAAGTTCACAGTTTGTGTAACATCAATGAGACAAATTTTTGCAGGCAGCCAAATCTTACAAAGGTGTCAGAGTCCCTCTCAACTGAAGAAGGTAAAAGCTTTCCAAATTAAAAACATGTATGGGGGTTAATTCTGCTCCCTACATATCTCTTGAAAGTTAACACATGGTGAGGATCATGTCCCTTACGTCTCCACAGAATAGAATAGAGAAGAATCCACTGTTATTTGGGGAGTGGTGTGGAGAAGGACACAGAGGCTGCCCCTGGGGATGACTATTTTCCTGTGGCAGACAGCACGGACAACCCTTTGTAGTTACCCCAATTGGATTGGTTTCCTTTCTTGGAGACAGTCACAATTATGGCATCTCTGAAGTTCCCAGGCATGTCCTCCCTTTCAGGAAGTGAGAGATGAAGTTGTGAATTTGTAAGTAGTTTCACTTTGCTCCCAAGGTTTTAATTGTTTTTCATTTGTCTGTTGACATCTTGTCTGTCTGGGATGGATTACCATGGGATAGAATCAAAGGACACTCATGTCAAGGACAAAGTTATGGTTGAAGAGTTCTTCAAAAAAAGTGTTCCTTCCAGCAGGCCCCAACTCCCTCTTTGCCCTGGTTTAACTCTCCTCCATTCTTTGTTCTCAGCAGTTGGATCCTTGGGTGTGCTTGCTAAATGTGGTATTGACACTATTGAAGAACCTGCATGCTCTCTACCCACTCTGTTCTTTAGATCATCTGTTTCCACTTAGTATTTGGGCATGCTTGCTGTCAATAAGGGACCAGCGTTTTGCTTAAAAACCAGCAGTTTCGTTTTGAACTGCCAGCTTTTATCAGCTAACTGGGAAATGCACAAATTTTGCCTTTCACTCAACAGTGCGCCAATGGCCACCTCATTGACTCTAATGGAAGCTGGGAAATCTGTCCACTAAAGCCGAACCAGGTTGAGAAGAAACAACTGTGTTAAGAAGGGAGAGTACAAAGTCATTTCATTTTATTTGATTAAATTGCATTGATTTAAATTATTCTTTTTCGTTGTGCATTTTTTGTATTTTAGACCTTTAAAAATATACTTTTTAATAGAAACTATTAACACATTAGCATTGAAGGCACTCAATCTTTTAATCTCAAGAACAGCTTTGACAGCCGCTAAGCCTGGTGATTTGGGGCCTCACTGGATATCAAGGCCATTTTAAATTCAAATGATGTACATACATATGTCCATTCTTTCAAACGGCAGAACTGATTTCCTCTCTCTACTTTAGTATTGTTCTAATCAATCTTGTATGTTTTTGATGACATTCATTACAATAATGAGGAGATATGGTTATCATATCAATTGATTTTTATGTATTTTCTGTCTAATGGACAAAATCGACTTAAGGATGTCTATAAAACACAAGCTGTTCACTACCTGGGGTCAGCCTGTAATTGTTTCAAACACTGAAATATGTGGTTCACTCTACTACTTTTCTTCAGGCTAATAGTCATTTTTGTTTTGTGAATTTGTAAAGTGCCCGAGAATAGAGATGGACAGGTAGTTCCCATATGTCAACAAGTAGCATGCAACTCGTCTTCAACAGTTCTGATTGCCTGTATTATCCAGATGTTTCAAGTTATTTTCAGTCCAGTTTGAAACAGCTGGGAACTCTGAAGGAATGTCAAAGGAATTCATTGCCTTACCTGTTCTCCAATCCACTTGCACTTGTAATATTCATAAAGGCAAAATGTGCTAAATAAGCACACAATGCTGTATGAACCACACTTAATAACAATGAACAATGATTATAGCACTTTGAAGTGTGCCAAAATACTACAGGAGCATTGAAAATACCATTGTGATAATATATACAATTGATATAAAAATTGTCTTAATTAAATAAATTCAAACAACAGTAGATCTAATTTTCTCATTATCACTTGTAAGGTATAATATTATTTTGATTTCTTACCAAGACTTCGATACCACCAGAAGTCATCATTCTCAAGCAACCCAAGCAGTTTCATCTACAGTTTGATTTTAGCTTTTATGAAGGTTCTCCAAGTCAGGGGTGTAGTGGAATAGTCTTGGATTGCCTGGAGGACTGCAGCTTCAAAAACACTTGGGAAACTTGACACCTTCCAGGGCAAAGTAGCCTGTCTGATTGGCACCCCATCCAACATCTTAATACTGCAGTCCCTGCATCACTGACACATGATGGCTACAGTGTATACCATCTAGGAGATACATTGGAGTAGCTTGCTTGGATAACTGCAATGCATCTTGCAAATATGTAACTTCAAGCAAAAAGGATAAAGGCCGCAAACACACAGCTATACCGCCACTTGCAGTTCCCTATCCATGTCGCATGCCACCATGATTTAGAAATACAAAGTCATTCCTTCATTGTCACTGAGTGTGAATCCTGGAACACTCTCTCTGACAGCACTGTAGAAGTACCTTAACCAGGAGAGCAGCAGTTCAAGAAAGTTGCTCAACACCACCTTCTCGGGGGCAATTAGGGACAACAACGGAATGGCCTTGCCAGGAGCACCCTCCTCCGAAAAATTTTAAAAATGTGCATGTGTACAAGGACTGGGACTTAGCATCTCTTTAGAGAAAAGCTGAACAGCTGAGCAACATCAACCAAGCACTGCAACCCTTCCTAAGGAAAAGACTTCTTTGAGATGGTGGCATACATACATTTTTCAGCAGGTAACAATATTCCATATAAGTAAATAATAGGTAGGTTCAATTAACAATTGGAGAAAGTTAACATGAAATAACAATGAATAACTATACCAATAGTACCTATTTCTTAGGAGCTACAAGAGTCCCTACACCTCCAAAGTGGCGTTTGTGGCATTCATGCATGTGTGTGAAGTTGCTCAGATCCCACATGTTAAGTTCTTTACGTACTTGTTTCAAATTGTAAACCTCCACAGGGAGTTACGTGCCAAGCACCAAGGAACCTTTTACTGACCTTTTTTGCCAGTAGCTCCTGGATACGAGTGCAGTAATAACTATTCATAATGCAATACACTGGAGATTGAGCAGCCAACATACAGAGCAGGATATGCAGGTAAGAGGG
>JAUZTB010000074.1:15002832-15012911 GCA_034780895.1 Rhynchobatus australiae
CCTCACTACAGGAAGGATGTGGAAGCCATAGAAAGGGTGCAGAGGAGATTTACAAGGATGCTGCCTGGATTGCAGAGCAAGTCTTATGAAAGCAGAATGATAGAACTCAGCCTTTTCTCCTTGAAGCAATGGAGGATGAGGGGGGACCTGATAGAGATATATAAGATGATGAGAGGCATTGATCGGGTAGATAGTCAGAGGCTTTTTCCTAGGACTGAAATGGTTGCCACAAGAGGACACAGGTTTAAGGTGCTGGGGAGTAGATATAGGGGAGATGTCAGGGGTAAGTTTTTTTTACTCAGAGTGGAGAGTGCGTGGAATGGGTTACCGGCAACGGTGGTGGAGGCGGCTATGATAGGGTATTTTAAAGAGACTTTTGGATAGGTACATGGAGCTGAGAAAAATAGAGGGCTTTGGGCCTCTAAGGTAGGGACATGTTTGGCACAGCTTTGTGGGCCGAAGGGCCTGAATAATGCTGTAGGTTTTCTATGTTCTTAAATAACAGTCAACATTAGCTACCCTGCAGTCATCTATAACCTCATCTGTGGCTAAAGATAATAATACAACTATTTTTGCAAGGGCATCCGCTGTTTCTTCCCTAGTTTCCCGCAAGCTCCAAGGATGCACTTCGCCAGGCCCTGGGGATTAATCCACCTTAATGTGCTTTACAGCTGCCAACATCTCGTCTTTGGTAATTTATAAATGGTCCAAGCCATCGCTACTCATTTGCCTCAGTTTTATAGCTTCCACGATCTTCTTCACAGAAAAAACTAATGGGAAATATACATTAAAAATCTCACCCATCCCTTGTTGTGGCTCCACGCATAGATGGCCTGATCTTTAAGGGCACTTGTTCTTCCCTTAACTACACCTTTACTGTTAATATACCTATAGAATTTCTTGGGATTTGCCTTAACCTTTCCAGCCAGATCCATCTCATGCCCATTTTTGCCCTGCTGATTTCCCTCTTTTATACTCATCAAGGGATTTGCTTGATCAACAAACACATGGATGGAGCAAGGTGAGGGGAGGGGAGGGTGATGGTTGGAGGCAGCTGCTGGAGGGAGATGCTGCTGCAGGAAAACAAAGGCCTACCAGTGTTGGAATCTAATGTAAAAGAGGTGATAATGGGAAAAATTAGGGGAGAGCTGAATGGCAGACGGAACCAGAACCAGATGGGGGGCAGGGGGAACATGTTGGTGAACTGTGTGTGTGGTGCATGGACGGAACCGGGATGGGAAAGGGGACTAATTTGGGTGGGGGGGAAGGTAGGAAAAGGGAAAGACGGGGAGGGAGGGGGAAAAGCCTGAACTACGGGGAGGGTTGTCCAAAACTGGAAAACTCAATGTTCATACCACTGGGTTGTAGACTGCCAAGGTGGAGTATAAGGTATTGTTCCTCTAGTTTTTGTTGAGATTGCCCTGGCAGGGAACAAGGCCGAGGATGGACAGGTTTTTATGGAAAGGGGAATTGAAAATGGCATGCAGTTGGGAGCTCGCGATGGCCATTGTAGACAGAGCATGTGGAGTGATTAGCGAGTCAATAATCTTCATACTTGATGCTATCCAACATCTTGTGCCCACCTGATTATGAAGCTGGTGTTAAGACTGAAGCAATACCACGGCCAGCCTCTTGAAACCACTGCCTTGCATATAGTGGTGGTGTTCTGTATTTTCGTTCTCAAGCACTTTACAAGTATGTTGAAATTATGGTTAAGCAGTGTAATTACCTTGGCAGTACTGTATGTTATCTATTTATCTTCTTAATGGATCGATAATGCATTGTCCTCAACAAGTAATCTTTACAATGAGGAGAGATTCTGGTTTAAAGAAGTGTTTATGAAACCATCAGATTCCTGGAGCCTCCTCCACTCTGCTAATCTTTCATTAGTCCTTTTTCTATTCACCAATCCCTTTTTAAGATTTCCTCTATCATTGTTCTTTGTCCAGATATTTTCTCACATCATGCTTCCTGTACATATCAGTTCTGCCTTTTAACCATTTCCTGATTTTGCCCTTCCAGCTTAGCACTCAATTATGTTTTGGCTTTAGCAGTTTTCCTTTGTTCTGTTTCTTCTTAAATGCTATCCATTTGTAGTACCTTACAGCCTCAAGAAATGATTTTATACCTGAAATGTCATCAGTCATGTTTTCTTGCCAGATGGTGTTTGACCTGCAGTCTCCTGCATTTTCCACTTTTGTGTAAGCTTTTAATTTTAATATCAGGGGATCAGTCTCAGTGTTTAGTTTTCTGTGTTGGCACTACTGCATCCATTTTTCATATGTCAACAGTAACTTCATAAATTCATGAAAAAAATTTCATTCTGTTGGCAAGATTGAAATCAGGTGAAAATTCAACTGCTGGCTCAGAATTTGAACTAAACAAGTGCCAATGTAAAAGTGACATTTAATGAGCAAATCTATTTTCTGCCTGTAATAAATGTTTTTAAATTTTTTTCTCTGTAGTTTGATGTTTTTAATTAAGAGATGGCATTAAACTGAATGTGTCATAGAACTGTTAAGTGAACAGTTGATAAAAAAATCCTATCATTCACTCCACTATCTTATCCTTCTCTATTTGCTGAAGCAAAGAATGTTAAAAGTTAAAATGAGACTGATTCCAAATGAATGCAAGTCTGTAAAACGGCATATTGAAAGTTGATAAAGTTGGGATAAAGACTTCCTAATGTATCTTTTTAATGTTGCAATCCAATAAAATTGTTAACATTTTCTCAGGAATCAAAAAGCCAAGCACTCTCTTGTTTGAAAGCTACATGCAAGCTTCCAATATGCTGTACCATGTACTAGTTGATGGGACAAAGGTCTTCAAGTGTGCTGTCAAATTCCGGTGCCCACCTGATGATGAAGTCACTGTCAAGTCTGGAGCAACGTCACATATTTAATAAAATGAAATCTTGTTATCCCCCAATTTTATTGTTTTTAAACCAACGGGCTGGTGAATGTGGGCCCTTGGGAAATGTGAGCTGGATCGTTAGGAGTTTGGACATTTTGCCAGCTACATTTTCAAATGGAAGGGATTTCTTTGACCAAATATGAGTAAACAGCCAGGCATTTCATTATTGTTAATTTTGCTCCTGATGTACATGTGCAACAGTTGTTGGAAACATTTTGTTCAGTTCAATTTAAATCTGTTGTTTTAAATTGTGGAAGGATTGTGGAATTGTTCTAATTGTGGAAGGATACATTGAAGTCTTTACATTGGAGGCCAATTTTAGTGAAGTATGATTAACCCTATATACTAGAGTTCAAGGATTAGCCCATCGTAATTCACTGAAATTAACATGCAAAACAATAAAAATGAATAGTATCATATGTTTTGTGCAAAGAATATTTCCAGAACAAATATATTTTACTAACTTAAAATAATACTGTGGATGCTGGAAATCTGAAATGAAACTCATTTATTCTCACCTCTTTGCAAATGTTATTATGTGGCAATGCATTTATCAGGATAATTAATGTCTTTTCCATATTTACAGGTCAGACAAATCAGAGAGATTCGAGGGCTATTTCCAAATAAATTGCATTGCAGTTTTGTAATAGACTTAAACATTTTGTATTATTAATGTGCATCTCTGACATGAAAGTTGCAGGCTTAATAGGACCTACACTTTCAAGGGTGAACTCAAACAAGGAGTGGCATTTTTGGAATATCAAGTTATAGCGCCATTAGCAATGAAAACTGGCGAACAAGGTACAACTGCAATGTATGTAGTACAGTGATGTAAATTGCAAAAGATCTTTTTCTTCCATTTTGGGATCATGTTTATTCACTGACAACAAGCTGAATAGCTTGCTACGGATGTACCACCCAACAAAATGGTTTTGTTCTGAGTGGAACCCACAGTTAGTACCAACCCTTATAGAAACTGCTCTGCAACTTAATTGAGACCTGGATAGGCAATACAAGTTGTATTGTAAATTGCTGGTATACTTGATCAGGAACTTGGTGTGCAGATTAATGGACAAATGAAACTAATCTCCAGGATTTTTGTCTTGAGTTGCTACATTCTCAGTTGCCGTGAATATGGTTGTGAGCTGCTATGTCATCTGAGGGATGATGCTCCCAACAGCTAGTGGTTTGTCTGGCTACTACACAAGATATTAAGAACCATAACCTGAGATTGGAATTGACTAAGCTAGATCGTGAAGGCCATTAATAAATAAACTAAGTGGGCATTCCTTATGACAATGCAGGATTCTGATGGTACTAATCAATAATGAGCAAATTTATTGAATTGTTGAGATTGAATTTATGACCTTGGGCTACATAATCCAGTATAATAATCATTACACCACTATACCCAATGGATTTCTTATCCACAAATTGCTGACCACAAGTCAGGATCAGCATCAAACTGAAAAGGGCAGCTGGAAAGTTGTATGCATGGCATTTATCCAGTGCTAAATACATTTTTTTCTAGAAGAATAGGCGATTGTGATGATTTCCCTATCAATTCTTGCCATTCTAGAAATTTGACCGGGCTGGGAATTGGTCTTGTGAATGGTTTGATTTCTGTTTCAGATGCACTTGGATTGATGCTATTCCTTGTGCAGTGCTCCTACAGAGAATTGCTCAGGAAGTTAAGTCACATTGCATTAAGTTACACTTGCTATTGGGCATTCTGAGAACAACCATACATTAATTTTCCTTCTCCTTAAATCATAGACTGAGACCCCTACAGAGGTAGGTTTTCTTATTTTCCTTTGCAGCTCCAAACTCCAAATACACATTACAGCTCACTGACTCATTAATCTCTCCTCAACTCAGGCCCTAACCCTCCCCCTCCAATCACCAATTGCACTCTGAATGCTCAGATTCAATGATATGGTCTCTGACCAACAAACCTTTGGTCCCAACAAACAAACACTGTGGACCACCTGGACTCAACCCTGGTCAAGATCTCTCCTTTTTGAATTCGGCAAAGGAATGCAGGTAATGATCACCCAACCCTTTGCAATTTGATCCTTCAGCACACATCCACCAGCACCAATAACCTTTTAGATAAGGATATTGGGCAGGAAAAGATATATTAAGGCAGAGTTCTATGTGGACTCATCAGCAGTATTCCATCAAGCACAATACCTTGATGTGTACGTTTGCTTAAATGTTCACAAAGGACTTCCATTTGCAAGCTCCAGTGGAGAAAATCTATTAGGCATTGGATAGAGTGTTAGAGCAAGGATTGAGGCAGGATGTGGTAGAGAGGACTGAGAAGAGGGGTAAAAGTTGGTCAAGTAATGAGGTGAGGATGCAATTGTAGGGATAATTCAGGCCTTGTAGGTTTTGGCAGTTAAACGAGAAGAGGAGAAAGGGTGGAAGCAATTACCAAGTCACTTATGCTCTCCTACCTAACAAGATGATGCATGCCTCAGATCCCACAGTAGTTGACCAGGTAAGATCAGATCCCTTTTAATTAGCATTGAAGAATCCTTTAGAATCTTCTGAGTATACACATCATATGAACAAGTAGTCTTGCACAAAGTCCAGAAATGGGCTACTGAGGCGCTAAGTATGAGAGGAGCAATACACAAGTGCTGGAGGAACTCAGCAGGTCAGGCAGCGTCAATAGAGGGAAATAAACAGTCAACATTTCTGACACCCGAAACGTCGACTGTTTATTTCCATCCATAGATGCTGCCTGACCTGCTGAGTTCCTCTAGCACTTTTTGTGTATTGCTCCAGATTCTAGCATCTGCAGAATTTCTTGTGTCAAAGTATGAGAAGAGTTTGTTTTTAAATAAAATTCCATTGCACAGTCCACTAAGATATTGTGTTGTGCAATATAATTTCTATTTGATTTTTATTCCAACTTGTTACATCCTGTCAGCAAACTGCATAGCATGACTGGGGTTAAGAAGAGTGTGTCATTCTAGTGAATGATTTGTGACAAGGATTTGACTTGAAACTTGGAGAGGTCACATTCAATTTACAGGCAAGTCCTGGTTTCACATCTAGACAACACAGCCAAATGTCCAACTGCTCTTCACTTTATGAACTCTGACCTCCATTCAACCTTGATCAGCTGACTTCATATTCAATGAATTCCCTGTAATCTAACTTTTGCTCCATGCTCAGCCAACAGAAAAGTTAATTTGCCACAAACAATGGATTGTTTATTGCTCCAACTTAGCATTATGGAAAGTGAACAAAAATATATTGGTGCAGCACCAACATTTTTTTTGCATTGGACCAGGCAAAGAAAGACAAAGCAAATAATTTCTAACATGTGTATTGCTTCCTGCAATTCGACTTAACACTCCCTAATTTCAATTAATACCGGAGGGTGGATTCACTAACAATTGAATGATTGCACGTGCAGAATCTTGCCCATGAACATTCATTGCAGGACAGATTTTCTTAACCATTTTAATTCCATCCATTCACTGTTGTTAAAAATGGGTCAACCTGCCCATAGTTAGACCAAAATAATAACGTTAATGAAACACGGAAGCCTTCACCACCAGTGGCACTCTGTTTCTGGAAATCGAGGATAAGGGTACCATAGAACAGTATACTTCTGGCCCTGGAGATGAGAGGGCTATGTTACTGCTACAGGATTACTTCAGCTGCAAAGCTGAATCTAAAGACTTTAAAGTAGATGGAGAAGGCACATTCTAAGCTGCAAAATTCAAGATAAAATGTTGTCTGTATTCCAATGCATTTTGCTGGTTAGGCCCAATTTTATTCAAATAAGATTAAAAACATTTAACTGAATTCAAAACAGAGCTTTTAACTACAATAAAACATGCTGCAGATATTCTTTGATTAGTATCCAAAGTATGCCATAATATTTACTTTTAAAATAACATTTGAAATTTAATGGAAAATTAGCTCAACACATTCTAACTATTGGGGGCAAACAAAGGATTTAAAGTGCAATTCATAAAACAGAAAAGACATGAACACATTCAATCAATGTGATGGTCCAACTATATTATAAATGGTTTTGAATTTGGGGAAAAAAAAGAACACATCCATCAGGTTTCTGAAACTCAAGTTCATTTGAAAAGAGACGCATGGAATTTCTTACATTTTCCATAAACAAATTAAATCTTATCCAGTGACAAAGTGACACTTATGCCAGATTAATGTGTACGTACTATAGGGACCAAGGCCAGGCTGCACAATAAACAGAAGAATCATCGCTACATTTCCAAGTTACAATCTGACAAGATGGTCTGACCCAGCAATAAATTTATTACAACTCTGGTTAAGCAATTGGAGCTTACACATAGCACTTTCAAAAGAGATGTACATTGTAATTTCACAACATGGATGAAAATTAAATGATCAACTTACTGGCATAACTCCAATTCTCCTTACATTGCAATGTTAACACTTAAAATATGAAATACAGCACATATCCGATGATCCAGTTTCTTTAACCTATAATGCCACTATGTATAACTTAGTAGATTAATGCAATGCCAGTCTTGCACAGGTGTTGTGAATTTCAGATTACTTTTGAACACGATCATTGCAGGTAAATGCTGACATCATTCAGCTGCTTGGGAGGCAAATTTAATCCTCATTCAACCACTCTAATTAATGTGACTTAACCTATTTTTGGAAAGAAGTTGTAAGTTCCGTATCCCATTGGGAATTTCTGAATGGCACATAACAACATTTACCTAAAGCAACAATAAATAACATCAAACTGAAACAGAAGGCTGCTTAGAGGATAATCATTTAATGATTTAAGATTGGCTAGTCATTTCCATTGGATTCATTTCCCAATACCCTATGTCTTGAGTAGCAAGGGCCTCCCCCACAATGCTGGTCTCTATTCTGATCATGTTTCGCAGTGGCTACAGATGTTACACATCTATTCAGACTTTATAAGTTGTAGTGTCCCACAACTTATTTTAAGGTTAAGATTCAGATATTTCAAATAACTTTCTTAATTTTATTTCCTTCCAATCTTTTCTCTCCAAAGTTGCTAACTCTTCACTAAAAGAAAAGTTAAAGTCTGGGAGAAAAATTTTGGTTCATATTAGAGACTGCAGATGCTGGAGTCCGGAACAAAAAGCAATCTGCTGGAGGAACTCAATGGATTAAACAGCATTTGTGAGTGGAAAGGAATGATCAGTGTTTTAGGTCAAAACACTGCATCCAAACTGAGAGTGGAGAGGGAAGATGGCCATTACACTCTTCGCTGTAGTTCATTCTGTGGGTGCAGTCCGTCACTGCACCTTGCATATTGCCATTCTTCATGTGAACCTAAGCAGTGATGGTTTGAAAACTTCAGAGGAGAGGATAATGACATGTGTAAACAAAGCTTATGAGTATTTAGATCGGACTGTGCCACTGATTTCAAACTGTTTGCTAGGGAGCTACTTGTAACCATTGAGGAGTAAAGAGCAGCACGATTTCTTTAGAAATATTTCCTAAAATAGAATAGTTAAAGTCTGGGAAAAGATTTCAGTTTATATTAGAATCTAATTGAAAATCAGATGATTCATGTACAAAGTTATGAGAAATTTGGGATCCAACATTATTAATAAAAGCAAACATTTAACATCGACCTATAAGTAATTTGAACTGTGCAGTACTAACATGCTAAAAATAATCCAGTTTTATCCAATTCCATTAAATCTTTTCTTTAAAAGTTTAATCACCTCTGCTGATATTTTCCCTTTTGCCTTTACTATTGCATTTTTACCTTTATAAATAATCCCATTGGTGTTTAATTTTTTGTCAGATTCACTATCATTGCATTTCAATCTGTAGTGAAGAGTATGAAACTGCAGAACAAACTATGTTCCATTTATATTTTCTTGGTCAGCATTCACTCATTTTACCTCGTGAGTGGCTGACTGATGGGTTCCAAGAACCTGCTTGATCCCAGATGATTTTATACAAAGCCCCTGTTTCATTCCTGCATCAAATACAGTCCATAGCAATGGCAACTGGAGGGTGCAAACTAAAGTTTTCCTTTTTGCTTAAAGCCACACAATTGAACTCTTTCACTTTCCTATACTTACTTGATTTATTTTTGAGAGAAATAGGTAATTTTTTGGTGTAATATTGCAGCTAGTTAGATTTCTAATGAGGATTGAGGTTGTAAAGACTGAAGGTTTTAATAACTTGATGATAAAAACTTCACTGCAATTTGGATGAAAGATCTAACATGAAAGATCTGATCATTTTAAGCACAAATGTTAAGTAAGTAATGTTTGTGTTTTTTCTTGATCTTTTATCCTGCATTAAGATTCTGTTTACCAAAAGATTGGGGATGAGGGAAATTCAGATTTTTATGAAATACAAGAAACATTTACGTAACATGAGTGCAATTTGGATAAAATCTATTGATCCATTGAAAAAGATTTGGGAATTTTAAGTACAAGTTTAAACCAGTAACTGGAAATCAAAAAACTGCCAATGATGGAAGACTAAAACAAAAACCTGACCTGAAACTTTGACTCTGTTTCTCTTCCCACAGATGCAGCCTGACCTGCTGAGTATTTCCAGCATTTTCTGTTTTTGTTTTAAACCTGTAACATTTGTATGTTTGCTTGATCTTTTATCTTGTTTTCAGAGTCAGTTTACCAGATTAGGCCATATCCGCTAACTAACCACAGCTACTGTTCAACTTAATTCTGTTAAACGTAATAAGAGAAGATTTTACCACTTCTGCTGATTTTTCATTTCTGTGTTTGCTATCATCATATATCTATTGCAATGAACTTCATCCATTTATCTGAAGTAAAAAGATATGATAAAGAAATGTGCGACAGTTATAGCAGTATCTGAAAACAGAAAATAAGGTAACACAATTGGACATGTCATAATTATGCTCAACTATTATGCACAACTGCCAAAGAAAAAGCAAGATGCTAAAAACATTCAGGTCAGGCGGTATCTGTGGAAAAACAAAGAAATACATTTCAGATGGCCTGAAACGTTAACTCTGGTTGTCTTCCCATAAATGCTGCCTGACCTGCTGAGTATTTCCATTTTTGTTTCTACTTCAGATTTCCAGCCTCTACAGATTTTTGAGTTTCATTAAATGCAAAGCTGCACTGTGTTTGTGTGAAGGAAAAAAAAACTGATGA
>JAUZTB010000074.1:15047677-15065468 GCA_034780895.1 Rhynchobatus australiae
GTGACCACCCCCCCCCCCCCCGGCTCTGTGTACATACAGGAACAGTTCACCTCCAGTTGAATGGCCTATTGGGAAATACCTGTGGAATAATCACTCCGGCCTGATAGTGCAGAGGGACTGATACAAGAAAGGTCACAGCGCACCAAGCAGTTCAGCACCTTCAGGCGGAAGTTGTCTAACTATCTGCATTTTCTTTTATGAACATGTAAGGTATAGGAAGGGAAAGTCAGTCACTTTCAATTAGCCTTTGTCTATGGAGTTTGAAGAAACTTCCTCAGAACCAGAAAAGAAAGCACTGTTTAATCTCAAGATGGTCTAATTTTGTTCAGGTGTCTATTTATGGCCTTTAAACACCACAGCAGTAATCGTACTGTGGCCAACATCTGTTAAGTAGCAGAATAATGTGATGTGTTATTGCACTATAAAATAGCAACTGAACAAGTGCATTGTGACAGGATATCCAATTCATCGCTGCATCTATAAGTACAGTATAGTTACCTAAAGATTGCCAGATTTAGTCTCTCCAGGGGAGTAAACTGCTGCAAAGTATATAATGATAGACAACAGTCACAATGTGCATCATAAAGACTTTCAGCAATGAATTTACTGCAGTTCCCTGCAGTTTCTCCAGTGATTCCAAGTAGATCAGCAGAATAGAAATTCCTAGCAATAGTGACTCTTTAAGAAAGGTAATGTGCACATTTCCAGTGATCACCAGCTTTCCAGTGCTTCCCTGCTGGTTTTAATTGGCACTGGAGTTTCCTGGCTGGTCCAGATGTCTGAGGTCACTGCTCCTACACCAGGTCCCTCTGCAGGTGGTGACAGTTTGGCTGCCTGCAACATGCTGCTGTTGAGGGAATGAAGCAGCGATTCCATTTCAGGGCACAAAGCATGAATCTCCCAGGCAACAACATCAGCCACGGCCTGGCACATCACGGCAATGCCCCTCAACTGATCGGGGTTGCCCCTTCCACCAGCTCTGGCATCAACTGCTTGAATCTTGCTCAGGGCAGCATCCAGGAAGCCAGCTGGTACTGGGCAGCTTTGATTCTCAAGTGCGGTTTGTAATTCTTGCTGGTATATCAGCAGAACCTCATCTGCAATCAGAAGGAAGCAAAGCCTCACTAAAGGACGTCAGCCATTACTGCCCTTTACATTTTCTGTCAGTCTCGGTGGAGGCAAAGGAATTTCCTCCTGAACCAAACTCCTGTGATTGGAGATACAAGAGACTGCAGATACAGGAATCTGCAGCAAAAATCAAACTGCTGGAGGAATTCCAGTGAAGTGTCCCCAACCCGAAACGTCGATGGTCCACTTCCCTCCACAGATGCTGCCTGATCTGCTGAGTTAAACTGCTGGAGGGATTCAGCAGGTCAGGCAGCATCTGTGGAAGGAAATGGACCATCACTGTTTCTGGTTGAGACCCTGCATCAGAATTCCTCCAGCAGTTTGTTTTAGCACTAGATTCCAGTCTTCTGCTCCTGTGATTGACTACGGATCAGTACAATTCCCCCCACCTGCCTCCTCACTCACTCAGCAGAGATATCCAGGAGTTGGGGAGCTCCGCTGTGAGAAGTGTTCTATACTCCCTGGAGTTTAGAAAACTGAACTCACTGAGCACAAAAAACTCGTAAGAGAGATGCGGAGAGGTGGACTTCCCAATCGGAGGCAGCACCTCCGACCGTGCCGCGATCTTCCACTGCTGCAGTCCCACATTGGCACAGAATTTGTCCTCGCACCTCTGGAAGGGGAATCAGAGGGTGAGAGCATTACCTCTGCACCACAGCTGCTGTGAACCTGTCTGAGGACATTAAAATCCCTTTGATTGTTTGCCCAATGTAAATCTGATGTATTGATTAGTTTGTTTCCAAAATTCTCTTTTTTGTTAATATGTCATATTTGGAATTTTTTAAAATGATCCCTGCCTATCCTTGCCCTATTGATTTTTTACAAAATGATCGCATTTTAAAAGTACTTCACTGGGAGTCCAGGTTATAAACGTTGTTGTAGAATTGATGCTTAAGAACAGAAGGAACAAGAACAGGCAGGCCACTGGGTCCTGGAGCCTGCTCCACCATCCAATAACACCAGATTGAGTCAGTCAAGAGCAGAGTAATTCTCCTCTCATCCAACACCACTTTCTCACTCTCTCCCCTGTACCCCTTGACTCTTGTAGTCTAAATATTGTCAGTTTCCACCTTCAATACATTCAGTGTGCACATCTCCAAAGGTTTGTGAACCTACAGCCACCTTTAATGAATCACCCCTTATTCTGAAACTATGGCCCCTACTTCTGATGCCCTCTCTGGGGAAACATCCTCTCAGTATCCACACTGTCAATCCCCCTCAGAGTCCTTTATGCTTCATTAAGATTGCCTGTCATTCTTCTAAGCTCCATTGAGTACAGACCCAACATGTTCAGACATAAACCCCCTCATCCAAGGAATCAACCCATGCGAGCCTTCTCTGACTGCCTTCAATGTAAGTCTATCGTTCCCTAAATATGGAGACACAGCTGTGTGCAGTGCTCCAGGCGCAGTCTCACCAGTTCTATCGATCCTCTAGGGTGAATGCATAAAACCCTACAGCACAGTTTTCAGGAGCTGAGGAATTCTCCTGTACAATGCATGAGCACATTGCTGCTCGTGGGATCTTGCCATGCATAACATGCACGCTGTGCTTCCTGTATCTGGGACGTGACAGCATTTCATAACTGGTATCATATGACTGTCGGGTTGTTGTGTACCAGCTGCCAACTGAAGTCATTGGGACAGGTTGTTGCTTGGCATTCCTGGCCAGGGTTATGTCACATGATGCACAGCAGGATAAAGAGAACAACGTTCCCAAATAGGGAAAAGCACCCACCTACAACCTTACCCAGACTTGCTCCAGTTGTCTCGGTGTCATTCATGTTTTCAACTGATAGGAGTTCCTGAGTGTAAAAAGAAATCTGCTCAGTGCACAACTTCTCCTAATGTTCCACCGTCCAATATAAACAGAAGTGGAACAAAACCTTCATATCAGAAGTAGAAAGTGGTCACAGTGGTTCCTTCGATCATTGGTTTCACTGAATTGGCCTCAATAAGGTATTCATATACCACCTTGTGTAGCTGACAGATTCGGGGTCCTGTGTTGCTTTCCACAAAGTAGCAGTGAAGGTCAGAAGGTATTGTTCACGCCTCCACACACTTTTGAACGACAGCTGCTTTTTGTTAGAAGAAGAATGGGAGAACCAACTCTCTGATTAGGCCAGTGAGTAGTTGAGTCATAAATATCAAGTTTGACTTTTAGACTCCACTGAATTAACACATCTCAAGTTCAAACCGCTTTTTGAGGATAGAGTAACTTCGCTTCATTACCTCAGCTTGGGATGAAAAATAGGCCAGCTTCTGTATTTATGCATTTGTGAAGCAAGGACTGAATTTCATTATAATATTCTACTACCACCACCAGTCTTAACAGTAACCTAGTTGTCGATGCAATCCGAGTTCACAATGCAAGTGGTTACTTGAATGAGATAGTAGAGGTATAATTGTCTCCCTTTGGAAATGAGGAAAGAAAAAAAAATCCAGTGGTTTCAATCTGAGAAGCTTTGAAAAATGTGGCTTTGTGGCAAAATACAGACATCCCAAATGATCAGAGTTCTCTTCCAGGGACTGTGCCACAGCATTTACACTGAGGGTATTTCTAAATCAGATTGTTGACTTCTTTCTCTTCATTCTTTATTCATTCACAGGAGCCAGTGTCATTTGCAAGGCCATCTTTTGTTACCCATTCTTAGTTGCCCTTGAACTATATTAATTGTTTGGTTACTTCAGAGAGCAGTTTAGTGTTAACCATATTGCTTTTGGGTCTGGATTCACATATGGGCAGGACAAGGACTACAGATTGTCATCCCAAATGAACATTGGTCAAGCAGGTGAGTTTTTGGGACATTCTAGTAGTTTCAGGAATATCATTACTGGTAGCAGCTTTTCATTTCAGATTTATTTATTTAAATAAATTTAAGTTGCCAGGAGCTGTGGTGGGGTTTGAACTCAGGTCTTCAGATCATTAGTCAAGAACCCTAGATTATTAATTTAGTTACATAACATCTGCACCATTCAGTTCATTTTTGTTTAAAATTTCATTATGTATTTGTTTTTAATTGTGGTGTGATGTGTTTTCACTATATTTATTATGATATTCCCTTAATTTCTTTTTAAAATGTTTTATTTTAATAAATTTCAACAGTTTTTAGATGTCTTTCTGAAACATCAACAACATGATCCATTGGGGCGGGTTGGGGGGCATGAACTCAGCTTTTGCTGCACCAACCCTGGCCATCCTTTGTGGCTGCTGCACTTTATGGAAGAGCCACAGAGTGGAGACCTCCAGCCTGGCCCAAGCTGCAGATGCCACGCAGGTAGGCACAGACATGACAGTAGCAAGGGAACTGAGAGTGGGTGACAGGTATGATGGAGCACAATGACTTTATTCCAGACTACATACTAAACCAACTTTTATCTCTGTGGACATAATATTGTAAATGGGCAATAATGTTCTGACCAAAGAATTGCAAAACATCTCTGACCTACTTCCATAATCCTAGCAGGTTTTCTCAATTACAAAATTATGTCCATTAATTTACTTAATGTTATTTGTACAGTTCTGATTAAACTCAGGAAATGGCTCCAAGTTTTTTAATCAGCCTTCACTGATAAGAATGTTTAAATTCCACCTTCATTTCAACATTAAATCTCACTATTAAAATTTAATGACCACGTGATGTCATATTGACTTCAGTGCAGACTCCCCAGTAAAGAATTGTGTACAGTGCTCACCTCCAGAGGGTTTCACTCTGTTGAGTTTTGGTTAAATTCAGATTGAATTCAATCCACATTGATCTTTTAACTGCAGTATCAATAAGAGGTGAAGCTGCCTCACACCAATACTATGAATTCAGTTTTAATGCACCCATAAATAGAACATTGAACTTTAACAACAAACAATCTGCTCGGGGAACTCAGTGGGTCAAGCAGCATCTATGAGGGGAAAGGAATTGTCAATTTTTCTTCCCCTCGCCAGATGTTCCTCACCCTGCTGAGTTCCTCCAGCAGATTGTTTGTTGCTCCAGATTCCAGCATCAGCAGTTTCTTGTGTTTCCATTGATTTTTAACAATGCTTTCATTTTCTTCTGCATACATCAACAATTGATAATTTTACCTTGTATGACTTGCTTGCAGGTTTTTTTCCCACATCTGAACTGGAACACACTAGCAGGAAGGCCAGTAAATCCCCATTACATACGCCTAGACATGGTCTGCTTTGTTCAAGGATGGATTAATTTTCACAGAGCTTCCAAAAAAATTCAAGGACTTCCATTACTCTGGGAAATGGTGCTGAAATCTATCAAATGGGTGCTTCAAACTATGCAGATAATTGTGTGGTGTTTTCACCTGTGAGATGAATGGTTTCAATCATGATTTTTCATTAATTAGCTTTAGTGAATAACATCAGTAAGCAAGAATGTACAAAATTTGTTTGCTTATGTCAAAAACACACAGAAAAAATGTCAAATTGTTTCCCATTTCTAGAACAGTATTATGTGAAGTTTAGGAACTAGTTTGCATGATATTTAAAATAATAACAGAAAATGCTAGAAATACTCAGCAGGTCAGAATGCATCTCTGGGAAGAGAAACAGACTTAATTATTAACTTGACTTCACTTCCCACTGGTGCGGCATGACCTGATGAGTATTTTTTGCATTTTCTGTTTTTATTAGAGATTTTCGGCATCTGTAGTTTTATTGATTTGCATGTTATTTGTCTGATCCTTTTGGAACCAATTGTGGTACAGATAAAGACAAAGTCAAATCCTATGATTATTTGCTGAATACATCTTAGGAGTTACTATTAATGTTTTTTGTCAGTAAGTACAACCTATATTACTGAGGTGGATACAACTGTAAATGAAAGGCGAACTTATTTTCTGGATTCCTTACATGTTCCTATCCATCACACTGTTTTTTTCCTGTATTTGTGTATCATTAGTTTTCAGTGCTGTACAGTTTTGACAGCTTGTGTCTAATGATTCTGAAGCCAGAACTAAAAATTCAAGTTACTGTGATCAGGTAAATGATCAGCACATTAACTTGCATTTAGGTTAATCTTCTAAATAAGATAAGATATTTATTTATTCATCTCATGTACATCAAAACACACAGTGAAATGCATCTTTTTGCATTACTGAGAATGTGCTGGGGGCAGCCTGCAAGTGTCGCTACTCTTCTGATGCCAACAAGCATGCCCGCAGCTCCTAACCCATTCGTCTTTGGAACGTGGGAGGAAACCGGAGCACCTGGAGGAAACCTACGCAGACATGGGGAGAACGTATGAAACCCGGGTTGCTGGTGCTGTAATAGTGTTATGCTAACTACTACATTACTGCGCCGTGTGGGCAATTATTAAAAAGAATTCTGCCCCTTGTCTGTCAACTGAGTAGAATTTTGGGTGTTCTCACAACCAGCAAACAAAAGGTGTGGATGTTGGAAATTTGGTATAGAAAGTGTTGAAAATATGTTTAAGCAAAATCAATGAATGGAAGAAAATATTAACATTTTAGATACATGACTGAATTGTTCTTATTAAGGATCTTTGACAAAAGTTAATCCATTTGACCCTTCTTGTGTTTCCAGCATTTTCTGTATGTATTTTACGTATCTAGTCCTATATTCTTAAGCGGTCACTCAGTCTGTACTTGATTTGTCCAATTGTGAATGTCGAATGCAGTTCACTAGGTTAGAAGAAAAGTGACTGAGTCACTACTTCACTTGGAAAGACTGCTGGGCCCTGGTTACTGCAAAGGGAAGAGATAAAAGGTTGCGTATTGTATCTTCTGCAGTTGTATGGGAAAGTGGGGATAAAAGGCGAGTAGTTGCTCTCACCTCCTTTCTTTCTGAGCAGAGCAAGGATAGAGTTCTCCTGGTCCTCAACTTCACCACCACCCTCCACTTCCCTCTGCTTCAGTGAGATTCCACCTTCAGACACGTCGTTTTCTCCCCTTTCACCATTTCGAAGGGACCATTGTCTTTGTGACTCACTAGCTCACTCTTCTGTCCTCACCCACCACTTCCCTTCTAATAGCACTTCCTCAGGCAACCACAGAAGATACAACACCTGTCCTTTCACCTCTTCCTTTTCTGCCATCTGGAGATACAACAAGTCCTAATAAGTGAAGCAGCAATTCACTTGAACATTTCCTATCTTGGTGTTCACAATGTGGCCTCATCTACACTGGAGGAACCAAACACAGATTCAGAGCTTCCATTGCTGGCCATATTAATTCTCCATTCTTCTCCCACTCTGACTTAGCTGTCTGTGGTCTCTGTACTGTTATGATGAGGCACAATGAAAGCATGAGGCACAGCACCTCATCTTCCATCTGGACATATTTCAGCCTTCTGGACTCCATATTGAAAATATAACTTCAGGTAGCCCACTCTCTCTGTATCAGGACCGCTTTAAGTTATCAATTTATGATATTGGCTCAGTTTGACACATTGACCAGCTTACCTGGATCTTAATCAGTCAGGGAAGTGGGCCAAGGAGTGGCAAATGGATTTCAATACAGATAAGTGTAAGGTGATGTATTTAGGAAAGTCAAACCAACATAGGACTTAGACGGTGAATGGCAGGGCACTAGGGAGTGGAATGGAACAGAGAGACCCAGAAGTGCAAGTGCATAGCTTGTTGAAAGAAGCACCACAGGTAGACACAGTGCTGAAAAAGGCATTTGGCATGTTGGCCTTCATCAGTCAAGGCAATGAGTATAGGAGTTGGGACATTATGTTGCAGTTGTACAAGTCATTGGTGAGGCTGCACTTGGAGTACCATGTACAGTTTTGTTATAGGAAAGATGTGGTTAAACTGGAAAGTGTGAAGAAAAGATTTACAAGGATGTTGCCAGGGCTAGAGGGCCTGAGTTATAGGAAGAGGTTGGCCAGGCTTGGTCTTTATTCCTTGAAGCATAGGAGAATGAGGGATGATCTTATAGAGGTTCATAAAAGCATAGATAAGGTGGATGGTAGCAATCTTTTCCCCAGGATAGGGGAGTCCAAAACCAGGGGGCATAGATTTAGGGAATGAGCTGCCAGAGGAAGTGGTTGGGGCAGGTACAGTAGTAATACTTAAGAAGCACCTGGATAGGTACATGTAGAAGTGGGGTTTAGAGAGATATGGGCAGAACGCAGGAAATTCGGACTAGATGGATGGGCACCATGGACTGTTGGGCTGAAGGCCCTGTATCCGTGCATTATTGCACTATGACTCTATGACCTCTACAAGTTATACCCTTAACAACCCTGGCCTTATCAGAGATATTCCCTTTGTCCTATCCATTCCTCTTCTATTCTGTCTTACATTAAAAACTAATTCATAACTTCAAATTAATTTGTTCTTTGTCTTCCTCCATTCTGATAACATTGTTTCTCTTTCCACAGATTCTGCCTGACATGTTGAAGGTTTGCAGCACTTCCTGTCTTTTTGTTTTAATTTGGACTACCACCATATGCAATTTTTCTTGATTTCCATTTGAAAAACTTGACTCCTGCATAGATCCTGGTTTTGAATACACTCGACCTCCATAGGTCTCTAGGGTGGAGACTTCCAATGATTCACAGCACTCTTAAGGGAAGGAATTCCTCATAATCTCAATCTTAAATGGTTGACCCTGAACCTGAAACTCTGTCTTCTACTTTTAGGTTTAGAATTCCAGGATTCAGAGTATTTTGCTTTTGCCTTTTGATTCCATATAGTCTTGTGTTAGAGCAGCCAAACTAACTTATAGTAAAAATAAATGATGCAATATGAAATTGGGCTATTTTCTACTACTGACTAAATTAACTCACCTGGAGAATTTGCACTGACATTCTGGGGTTGCAAAGAGTGTTGTTCTACAGAGGAAGAAGATTCCATTGGAAGATCATGAAGAATGGTAGTGCAAGACCTGGTAGCAGATTTTAAACAGTGTATTATTTGAATAACATTTTAAACAACCTTTCCAATCACCTATTAATTTTGAAAGTTTTTGTAAATTCTTTCCAAAAGATGTTGTAAAGTCCTAAAAGCTTGTTCATTTAAACACAATCCTAATAATATTTCCAATAACTTACTAAAGAGACTTCTTAAAATCTTTCCATTGCCATATTTTTTCAGAAACACTTTCCAAGTTTTTACATCTTAAAATCTTCACAAAAGTTTATCAATTTGGAAGTTAAAAAACTTGCTAAAAGTTTTAAGAGATCGGTAAGTAGTTTCTGTGAATTTCTAAAATGTTTTGGAGAATACTTACGTACTGCTTACCTCTTTGAGCAGTTCAGATTACTTTTGGGGGATATACTTTCTGATCTTGTTGGCGGCTCTGGGTTTGACTGTGTAATGTGATGCCAGTGTTTTGTCCCTGAATGAAATTACAAAACAAAGGGAAAGTCACAGAAAATTCTAAAATATTTTATTCAAGTTCTTGCCTGGAAAATTGCTCAAGATGAGTGGACAGACTTTAATGAGGTTGATGTTATGAACTCCAGTTAAGTAAAATCAGAAACATGCATTTAGTAGTTCTGCAACACCCCAAAGCACCATCCAGCCAAAGAAATTAATATTAAATGTAGTCAATGTTGCAGTGTTAGAAGTTGCCAACATGCACACGGCAGGATGCCACAAACAGCAATCTGACATTGACCAGATAATCCACATCTCTGGGCAAATATTGGCTAGAACTTGGAGGACAATCTCACTCCTTTTGTTTGAATAGTGGCATGGAATCTTTTGTGCCTACCTTAGAGAGCAGATGTAGCTTTGGGATAGAGTCCCAAGCCAAAAACAGCACTTCAAGCATTGCAGCGCTTTCTCAATATTCCGCTGGTGTCGGCTTGGATCTTGGCCTCAATTCTCTCGAGCTGGACTTGTATCTATAACATGATTCAGAGACAGAGACATACAACACAGAAACAGGCCCTTCAGGCCACCAAGTCCGTGCACTTACACCAATCCCGCACTGATGCCATTTCATTCTCCACACATTCCCATCAACTCTCCATGGATTCAACCACTCATCCACACACCAAGGGTAAATTAGTCGCCAATTAGCCTACTTTGGTGGGAATATGGAGCACCCAGAGTAAACCCACACAGTCACAGAGTGAATGTACAAACTCCACAAAGACATCACTGGCTGTCAGGATTAAACCCAGGTCACTGGAACTGTGGGACAGCAGCTCCACTGCCTACTGTGCTACCCCAGAGCACAAGTTGCTGTAGTCTGAAATGAAGCTAATTGTAATGGTTACATTAAGAGGGGGGAAAAAAAGCAAAAGACCATATACATTTAAAGTGCTGGAAAATCCAACATTTTATTTACTACATTTTGTGACTACATAAACGCTGAAACATTTTAACACTGAAAAAGCATGATGACATCATCACTTGCTTTTTTGCTTAGCAAACACAGCAGATGATATTGCACGGCATATAGTGAGAACATTAGCAAAGCTTCAAAACTAAATTAAATTTTCTTAACGCAGTACAGGAAAGATACTTAGAAACAAACCAGAATAATGCCTATTGCATTACACTCGCAGCTAGCACAAAAATACATAAGAAGCGCTTGACTAAGAGAAAGATTGACAAAATATCAGCAATAAACTGTAATCATATACAAGAATCACTTAGTTGGAAATGCAGATGCAAACGCATAAACTACTACCGCTTTCTAATTTGCAAAATGTCAGCAAATTGTCTTATATCAAAACCTTTTTTTTAAAGCTTTTCTGATTTCATTGCTATGGAAGAACTTCCTCTGGCTCTTGGAAGAGATACTATTAACTATGCACCCTTCACCTGTTGATTGTCTTAGGCGCTCTCTTTTAGGTATTAACTCCAAGGCAATCTAACTTGAAAGCGGAAGTGCAAAAATGCCGTCCAATTAACTTCTCTCGAATCAAGGAACAATAAAGCTGAAAGTGTGCATTATTGATGACAAGAAGCACGGTTGAACTTCTTGGACAAAAGAGGAAAGAGGTTGTGTAAATCCAGTCTGCAATGCACCACCAACATTTGCTGTTACTTGTTGGTGATAACTGTTAAATCATTAGTCGCAGTATGTTATTATCATTGAGAAATTACTAACGCAACTCCATCGGTTGCTTTGTATATTTGATCGTTAAACTCGCGTTATAACATATCTTGGTTACATCCCGTGGTTTACTTCATTCCAACGATGTATCTGGCAATATCTTACAGCTTAGTTTATTAGTGCAGTTTAAAATTGCGCTGTATATTGCACGCTTGGAATTTGTTTATATAAAAAAATCACCAACCCCACACATTTTCAGTTTATTATTATTCTAATGTCTAGGAAAATTCAGCGGACTAAAGGTAACATCCAACCACCTTGTTTGATATAATTGTCAAACTGGAAGAGATTAGTTAAAAGTTCCCGATTAATCAGTGGAGCTCATTTGGATGATCTCAGACTCCAGAGTCTAACATCACTATTTATTATTAGTTAAATAAACATGTTCCCGGAATGCAAGGACTACCAGAGAGAAGTTATTGGTTTAAGAGATAGATAGATAAATACAGGTTAAAATGCTGGTAAGTGCGTCAAATACAACTTTATTAAATAATATAAATCACGGTTTCAAACGTACTTCAGTACCTCTAAGGTCGGATATTACCTTTCTATATTATATCCATAACTTCGCTGGGATCACCACTGTTCCAACAATGCTGCCTCGCAGGCAAATACGCTTCAGGAACCCTTGGCGATTTGGGGAAATGTGAACCAGCTGAACTATCTAAGTCACGATCGTGTCCCCGAAAACTGAACTTAAAGTGGGATAATGGTTTCCAGCATCAGGTTAGGTTGCCCTTAAAGTTCTTCGCCTTCTGCTTTCTATGCCCGTGCGAATGACAAATTAAAACAATGCTCAGACTTCACAAATCCCAGTGCTTCAAACATCAAACAATTTTTAAATTCTTTGGAATTGCGGTCCTCCTCGAGGAAAGACCCTTCCTTAGTATATATTTTTAAAACACAAAAAGAGACTTTAAACAAATCTTACAAGCCTTCTAAGTGACGAAGTGATAACTTCCGTGATAATTGAACCTTTTCTTGGCATTTTAATTCGTTGGGATCTGGCAGTGTTTGTAACATTTGAAGTGTCTGCAAAGAGATTTCAGACGATGTTCGACTCTGCACCTCTACAGCATTTTTTTTTCCACCAGCTTTCTCGGAACACGAGAACAGAACTCTTTACCTGCAGATTGTATCAGAAAGCTTTGGTTGCTTTAGGAACCTACTATGTACACTATCTTAAAGATGCACAGATACATAAATTAATACAAAAATCAAAACAAATCTTCACATAAGACAAAATGAATTAAAACAACAGCACACGAACATTTTTGCAAGAAATACTTACACGCATCTTAGCAGAGAATGGCTTACCCTGTGAAAACACTATTTTTAATATAACACAAAAACCCAGTTCAATTAACAGAAAAGTTAGGTTTCCCCTCAGAACCAACAGCAACCAACCCTGCACTACCACCTCGTCTTCAAAATACTTCTTCCTCGAGCCCATCAGAGTTCTGCCAAATCTACAAAATAAATAATTATAAAGCTTTGAAGTAACGTTAACAATTATCAAACTATTAAGTTCTGCCTTATCACATAGACTCTCTATACAACATAACCCTAAAGATTTATTACTATGAGGTATCTTGAGAAATTGATAAGGAATGCACGGCCTGCGTTGTGTGAATACTCTAGGACGCAAAAAAGAGCTTTGGTAGTCAGCAAAAAGTGGAAATATCCTGTGGTATCAAAGAAAGTTTCATTGCATGGTTGCATGCAAAGCACCACGGTGAAAAGTTATTCCTTTTTTTTAAAGTAGTGGCCTTTCTAGAGGCTGAGGTATTCAAGAGTAAGGTGAGAAGAGGTCAACAGCGGTTTAACACTTTGGTTCAAGCAAGGCACTCGTCCTATGATTTTACAAATTTTGCAATATGTTTGCCTATAGCTTTTATGAAGAAAACTTCACACTGAGTGACAGTTGAGGGTTTAAGGAAAGAACGCCGAGTAGCCCACTCACGAAGGCCGTGCAAGAAAAATCTTTGGTATTCTTTGGTATCATCAATGTGATTAAAATCACGAATGGAAATCGAGTGAGGTAGCGTCTTTGGTTCACACTATAAATAGTAGATCTTTACACATTTTTACACGTGGAAGCAGCTATTTTACCTTTGCTTCTTTGTCTTAATAATAGTAAATGATTACCAAATGTATCGTAAAGCTAACCACACCACAAGAAACACAAGGCCAGAATATTGTTAAAATCCGGATTATTATCCATCACAATGGCCTCCTGCGTATGAACGCACCTGGCTAAATGTCACCTTTGAAAAATCACTAGTTCATTCTCTTTGTGCGAGGAGCCTCCTTTAACAAAAATAAAGCTAGACAGTTTCCTTTGGTCATGGTGGGAGTGAAAGGGAGGCCTGTATGGGAAGGACGTTTATAAAATTCAAGTTTATAGCGGGAATTTAACAGTGGTAAAAAGTCACTCAAGGCGTGTAGAATTACGAAAACAATATCTGACAGAAATATATATTTCATATCACCGTGACTTCAAGGGTGAGTGACTGGTGCACAACGAGCAGTCAGAGAAATGACTCCAAGTCAGACTACATTTGAAACCCTAAATATATTCACAATTGTGATGTCCATTTTTAAACTCAATTATTCCCACAAATAAACACAGACATCTTTTCAGAAGAAATTCCCCAGGAATTTATCTAACAGTTTCAAAAGGGTAGGTGTTTGGTACGAAGAGGAATCCTTGCTGAGCGGAAATACTTAGTGGCATTTTACTTTCAGGGAACGAGAGAAAGGCGAATTTCTTACATAATGCAACACACCCACCCCTCCACACCTCGTTCTGGCTGTAGCCGCATTATATAACCTACGTTTTAATTATATCTGTATTTAGTGTGATCCGTATTCGACAGTGACTCGGTAAAACGTTGTTTTAAATCTGTCAAGCAAAATAAACCTTAAAGTGAGGACAAAATAGTGGGTTTTGCTTGCATATTAAGTTGGACTTGAGGTAAAGAAGTTATTTTGATGGGGGGTTGACTTGAAACGATCGTTGTTACAATGAATAGATTTATTCAATGCTCGACAATTATTTATGCAAGACTCGTGTCATTTACTTTTCTCAGAAATGTCATGAAAGGGTCGTGGCAGAATAAAGCACCATCGCGAGTAGTAGGTTTGTTAAGTCCAATTAAACGTCAAGAGGCCGTTCCTCTTCCAGATCTTCGGCTGACTTTCTTTTCGAGCATACCTACTCCCCGCCCGAGGTACAGGTGTTCAATCATAAGACATGATATTATGTGTGTCGTGTGTCGTGTCATTGACCCCATGAGATTGCTCCCCAAGTATCTTGTTGATACCTTGGCCCACCTCATCTGATGGCATGGATATGTGATAAGGTATCCCGAAGACGGATACTAATACAATTGATCGGTGTAAAAAACAAAATGGACTAGTTTTGCATTGTAGCTCGCCGACAAGTGCAATGTTCCTGAATAAAGAGTTATCTTTGGTTCTTTAGCAGAATTTTTTAAAGCACAAAGGGTAATATGTAACTGCAACTGGGTGACTGAAATGTTGCATCCTGTCAAGAATAAGTCATATCTTGACTGAAACCTGAAACATACTCTTCAGTAGCCCAGATTTGTATTCTACAGAGTTCCATCTCTGTTGTGTTTCACTATGGAAAACTAACCTGAATCATATAACAACTTTTGGTGTTAACAGCACCGAGCAGTAAAGTGCCTCCCTTTTCATTGGTGCATCCAACCAGATGGCTTTACTGTCAGCATTTGGTCATTGGAACTTAGGAAAAGCAATGCTTCTACAGTACTGACTTCCCAGCGTTATGCGCTCTACTTTCCCCGGTCCATGCAGACCATTGTGTGCAGATTTACTTCCATGAGGGACAAGAATCTAAACTCGCTTTGAAACTTGTAATGTTGACCAATAATTTACATAATTTCGCATACTCCATAATGTATATTTAATGAAAGGGAGTTTGTAGTTTTTAAAAAAGTTGTTCGTTTTAGAGTTGATTGACCAATAGATTAAACAGAACATATAAATTATTATTTTCTAACATATAAGGTGGGGTAACTATTTTTTAAAGAATTGTGTTACAATATTCGTTTTGTAGGCCGCAGAGTATTGTAATATACATTGCATGGTACTAAAGCAGTTTAATAAATTTACCCTGAAGCATATAGGGCAGTCGCAATGGTCTGCGGCACTCTTTAATATGTGATTCTTGTGTTAAACCTAGGCGAATTTGATATTGCTGTTACTTGTGTAAGTACAGGCTGGTACACCTGACAGATGTGTCGGCAACAGCCTGCGGCATTGATAACTGATTTTTTGTATCCCTGTGTTCAGTGGAGTATTCATTCAATTAGCATGTTTGACAATGCTATCCCCAAATGGAAGCTTCGTTACTTCCTTGCCTCTGCAGCAATGTGGATAGCAAGGAACAGGGATAAAGTGAGTGATTCCCATCTGATTCTGCGGTTACTGCCACCTTTCTGTAACGTGGAAAGAAAACGTTTGCCAATAAAATGCCATATCATTAATTTGGTGTGCAAAATATATTCGAATAGAAAATAGTAAGTGGTGTATTTCATCGCAGATGAACGAAGCTCCCAGTACAACTATGATTTGTGCTTCTGGCGAAATCTCCCTGTCATTTATCCCGCTCTTTGTTATCCAACAGAGTTTTCATCTGCAATACTGGGGTTGGTGTTATAGAATGGGTTTTTGTTTTGGTCATTAGCTGTTGCATTTCCTCGGCCTGTGATACAAAGAGAATGTACTAGTGTGAGGTGACAGAACAGCTCTCACATCGTTGAACTGTGCCCAGAATTGGAGCTTTCGCGTTCAACCAGCAAAGAGCTCGAATTCAATCACATTCCAAATGTACACAGAACGACTCCACAATTGTAAGGGTCGTGCCTGAGCACAACCCACAGACCAGCCCCTTGCAAAGTTTTCTGGCCACTGGCACGTACACGGGTATTTCTACAACATACACCTTGGTTGGTATATCCGAGGAAGTGAAATGGGTCAATGTTTGAAATAAAGTTCTTTTCATGACGATGCTCCCAACGACTTTACTGCCACACACACTGAACGATGTTGGATGACGAAGGTGTACGGCCAGCGGCTTCATTTTTTTTGCAAAAGTCATAATAAAGTGTTGTCGAACGGAGTCCTAATGCAGGTCAATTAAGTCTTTGGTTTCGTTGGGCATATAAATATTATATTGTCTTTGAGTTCATTAATTAAACCTGCTGCCTGGAGGTCCTGGTCATTGATTTTAAAGCTATTCCACCGAGGTTTAGTCCGGGGTTCTCCTTCATGCTTTGGTACAAGTGCTTGATGAGGAAGATGAGTTGACTGGGTTGGAGGTGCCGTCATCCTGCCACTTATCCAAACTCCTCCGACGTGCGTTCATAAAGAAATTGCTGACGGTGCTCAGCTCCAAGCCCAGCTGCTGGGAAATGGTTATTTGCAATTCTTTGGACGGACGCTTGTTTTCTTTGAATATTGCGTGTAGAGTTCTGCGCTGAACATCCGTGAACACCAGCCGAGGTTTCTTGGGCGCGGCGCCCCTCTCTTTACCATGCTCCTGCTCTTTTCTTTTACACGCTGCAAGACAGAGACGTAATATTAATCGATACCCACTCAGAACGCCGGAGAAAATACCAGACAACGCCAAGGTGAGAAACAGATGCAACGATCTAAAACAAAGACCGGGCTGCATTATTTGGACCAGACTTTCTTAGTTTTCAAATAAGATCCCAATTAGTCATTTAACGATTGGAGATTTCATTCACAAGGAGCTATTTGTCAATTTCGGGTCGATGACTGACAACAATTTAAATGTAACCACTTGTGCGTGATTGGGGTTATTGACTACAAGCAAGTCACCGCCAAAAGAGGTCTCCGGAGCAACATTTAAATATCTTTATACATGTGTCCAGATCAAAATACTCTCAACATGAGATGAAACATTAAAACAAACATTAACGAGGAACAAACGTCATATCAGGCCAACCAACTCGTTCTCATTGTTAACTCTGCAGTTATTTTCTGTGTTACCTTGTCTAGAACCATCTGACTCCAAGTCCACGTCCACTTCTTCGGTTCTCTCCCTATCCAGGAATTCGCCCAACTCTCTCGAGTAAAGCTGCCAGGTTGTGGGTGCCCTGTACCTGGCATCATTTTGTCTCCCAATCTGGCTCCCTTTATGTGTAAAAACAAACGGACGCCGGAATTTGATTTGAGGGTGGATAGATTTTTGTTGTTGTTGTTGTTGTTGTTGTTGTTGTATGGTGAAATAAACCAACTGGTCAGAGCCGATGAAGATACGGAAAGTATGTGCGCACACGATTAGATTCCTCAAGACAGCGAGATGAAATTCAACTATGAATCAGTAGATGGCGCAGTTCTAACTAACTTTAAATCTTGTGACTACTCTGAAAATGAACTACATACAAGGTATTAGAGACAAATTCTCGATTGACTTGATAAACACAATTGTTTCCTGCAAATTGAGATCAACGCCTTAAAAAGAGCATTATTAACTAGCAAACTAAATGAAATGTTATTTTTATAGTTTCTGTGAACTGCACCAATTGTACCAACCGCCTTCA
>JAUZTB010000074.1:16141969-16153985 GCA_034780895.1 Rhynchobatus australiae
CTTGTTCAGCTGTCTACAAATGGCAATGACCATATTTGGGTAGAAGTGGAGGGGGCCAAGGATTGATATTTAGGGGAATTTTTGAATGAATCTTTTAGTTTTCCATAGCACGTTTTCTTGCCAGAGCAAAATAATTGATCAATGAAAGGCCATGGTAAGTTGTGGTCAAATGCATCAGGTGCAGAGTTTGAGTTATGGGCAGTGGCATCATAACATTCATGACTGCACTCAGGGATAGTCAGTTTTGAGATGGATCGTAATCAGACTGAATTGTACCAAGCCCTGCAATTTCTCATGATTCTGAATGTTGCCATCAGGATAGGTATCACCTGTGAAGGTAAATGACTCATTACCATAAATTTGTAACAGCAATAAGTAGTCTACAAGGACCAACAATTTGAAGAGAGTGGCCTATCCTAATTTAGAAGGTATGCAGAAGTAGAGACAGTCAAAGAATGAGGTACTAAAATATAAAACCAAGGGATGTTTTCCAGTCAAGGCTATGCACAAGTACACTCCCAAACTTCACTTTGCACAGCACCTGTAGACAGCCATGAGTAACCACAGTAGCAATTTGGGCCAATATGCTAGATATACTTTTAGATCATCCACAAAATTACCCAGAAGAGAAAAATGGGAAGCTACAATTCAGACATTTGTTTCCTGCAGCCATCAGTACATCCAATTATTTAACCGTTTGGCAGCTCAGGCAGGAAAAGAAATTAGAAAACAGGATGTCTGTGACTTTATCAGATGCTATCACTGGAACATTTGACCCTGACCAGATAACAGTTTGTTAGTTCCTGGTATTGTAACTACCACCCAAAAATGTACAATTTAGAAGCATGAAAGGCTGTGCCTGCACTTCAACAGAATAGTTCCATATACTGCACTTACGTTTAATTGAAATTAAAACCCCCATCTGATGCGATGAAACTGAAAATGTACAACATGCTACAAAGTGGCTCTGCAATACAGTGCATTGCAATCAGTTTGGTTTAAAGGGGTTTATTGTTCAAAATGTACAAAAACATTCACCAGTACAAAATAAGACCAAAACAAAACCTGAATTTCTGCCCCCTTTTGATTCAGTAACTCATTGATAGTGCATCGTAAAATTGATACAGAAATGGGACTGGTACGGCAGACTTAATCCTCTTAGAAAGTGACTATACCACCACCAAATCTCTAAACCCAACCCCTGGTTCCAATTAATCCTTGCATAACAATGTTAGCATCTGAGCTGCTTCCAGTCATTTACAGGTCTTCCTTGTCCTTCTTCTTCTTCTTGGATTTCTTTTCTTCCACCACAGCAGCCAGAGGATGCGTAGATTCTTTCTTCAAGTAGCTTATGAAGTCATTAACTTCACGGCCTCCCTGGATTTAGAACACATTTGTCAGTATTTCACACTTCAGCTAATACGATTAACTAGGATTTAAACAGCCATGAGAATTTATAGATTTAAATTTTAAACCAGTCTTTGGTTGAGCAATGCAAAATATGTTAACGTAATCAAAGTTCACTTAAAAGATCTAGGTTCAAAGTAAACACTTGCCCTTTCCAAATCCATCTTTGCCCTCAAACCAAGTACATCAACCATACACTCACAGTTGGGAAGTCTTGGAAACAAAAGTTAGTACTGAAGATGCCACTGACATTATCCCTTGCCATACATAAATGCTCAAGTGGCTACTGAAAGCACAGTGAAAGAATGGACTTTATAACTAAAGATAACTCTTGGATAGAAGAAATGTGCATGAAAAGGACAATCTGTTGTAGCCAGAATGTTGTATGGATACTTTTCAGGGGGAAAAAATATATCAATGTTTTCCCCCCAGTGATCTTCCACAGTTATTGCTAGAAATTGATGTCCTTGGTCTGTCCATAATTGGATGTGGAACCAGCAAACCAACAAATACTTCTTAATGAATTATTCATATTGAGTTGGTGGGTAAGGTACTAATAGATTGGACATAATCATGAAACTCCTGAACAACATTAAATCTATTTAAGAAATGTGAAAATCCAAAAGGAATGTTCAAGCTTAGGTCTTTCTTGCTACAACATGAACTGATGCAAGTTCATCTGTTATTTTAGTTTTTGCTAGACATTATTTACAGCAGCTTATACATCTTGTTGTAAGAGTGTGCACAGTGTAAATAAAGCATCTACAAATGTGTGACCAGTAACCCTTTACTAAAGACCATGTGCAAGATTACATTTTAAACCTGAAATTATGTTTGGGTATCTGACAGCTTCTGCCATGTTAATAAACAGAGGAAAGATAACAAGAATGGAGGGCAAAAGGAGACCTAATTTGGTACAAGTGGAAACAGTACAGCACCCAACCACGTTAAGCAATCTGGCATGGTTAAGGTCATCCAACAATGCCATTCAGCACTACAATTATTTTGCCTCTTACACAAACCTGCAAGTGTAAAATCCTCTAACTCCATACAAGTGAAACCTTTGCTGATCTTTCTGTATCATGTTTCAAGTCACTGTAAAATAACATAGCTGAAGAATGCATGGGTACCAACGCCAGGCTGGTTACTGGTTTGAAAATTTAACCCATTCTTACCCATGCTCAAAAATCTAGCAATCCAAGAATACTTGTCTACTTAATAGGCAATTTGAGTAATCACAACTTGGAGACATTACTTGTGAACTGCAAATTTGGTGGTGGTGTGGGGGGCAGGGGCAGGAAAGGGGAAGAGGAGAGAGGTGGAGCAGGAGATCTCTTCAAAAAGGTCCCACAGAATCTCTGGCAGTGGCTTTGCACTCCAAGTCATTGGCAAGATGAGCCAGAACACCTCATCCACAGATGGCTGAAAGTCAAGAAGAGTCAGACTCTGCCAAAGAGCAAAAGTTAATTTCAGGGAAAGCCCTATCCCTGTGTTTGGAAAGTAGCAAGTCTAAAGTTCAGAAAATAGGGAAAGTTAAACATTGCAACTAAAACCACCCACTATATTTATAAGAAAATTTGCCTAGAACACTCTTCTGGGGGAAAAGTGGAGAAATTCCATCATCTGCATCAATGTTTCAAAAGTGGTGGCAGCAGCATTTCAAAAAGTCCAATCCCTATAATCCAAGCAGGATGTGCAGGCAATTTCTGATTCTTAACATAGATGACATTTTGTGTGGCTGTTGTGCATGGCGTACAACTTTGTAGCTTGCCATTTATTATCAGCTGGTTTCTGAAGAGATGTTTGATTTTTGAAACAAAAATATCCTGATACTCAAGAGTCTTCTGCTATTAGAAGCAAACTATTATGCAACTTATCAGCTATGTGGAAGTGCTCGATAGATGGCAGTTTCCCAACTACTAATTATCAGAACTGATAAGGAGAGTGGAAAGGATACAGAGGGTTGGACACAGACAACTGAAATTCTTTTGTCGAATGATATAACCATCTTCCAATAGAACAATGATAGAAACCAGAATTAGCAAAAGTTAAGCTTTCATGCCTTTGCCATTACAATCTTTGGCAATAAAACTGACAATGCAGTCACCATTTTGTTACAAATGACTCAAAATACTGCAAAACATACCTCGTATTTCTTTGGACTCTTCTTTTTACCCATTGGTGCAAAATAAATTGTGGGGAACCTAAATATTAAAACAAAAATTCAGAAGCAGTTCCAGATAGAGATTTAATTTAAAAAGAAAAATTCCCATTTTTACTGCCCTTACCCTTGAACTTGATATGGTGAAGGCACATCATTGGCTGTAGCATCCATTTTGGCAATGACAATATTGGAATCACTGCTCACCTGATTAAGAGCATACAACAAGGTATTAAAAAAGTGCTAAAAGGTCCACTTTCACAATCAGATCAGACAATAGAAGAGATTCTAACCTTCTCTGCAAGCTCTTTGTACTTGGGCTCAAGGCTCTTGCAATGGCCACACCAGGGGGCATAAAATTCAATCAAGACATCCTTTGTTTCATCATTTACAATGTCGTCAAAGTTCTCAGCTACAACAACCTGTTAAAAGAAGAAAGTTTATAAAGCAGATGAACAGCTACAGGAATGAACAACAAATTGACAAAATTAAACTGAGTTAATAAATCTTAATAAAAAGCTGGCACCAATAAATGGTGAGCTTGAAACATTCCTCTTAAAAATCCTCTTTATTCATGAGTGTTCATGGAAAAAGCCTGCTATTAGTTACTTTGTATGGTTTCACAGCTCCAAATCAACTACAATGTGGCCTACTCTCATCTACAAGAGCCCAGCAAGCCAGCTCCAGAGAAATTAGGGATGGACAATAGATCCTGGCTTCATCGGCCAGACACTTCAAATGATTTGCAAACCAAACTGACTGCTATATTAATTCAACAACTACATTACTTATTTCATCCAGCCACCTCATTACAAGATGGTCATAACTCGGGGGAAGAAATCCACTAATTCCTGTCAAGTCTCTCAAAACACCCATTGGTGGGTACCAAAAGAAACAAAGCTAGTTCTCTCAGAGTACATCAGAAAACATGAAAATTAATACTCAACATTATCAGTATAATTTGCAGCATTGGATAGTATAACTTCAGTACTGATAACTTTAAATATTTAAAACCTAGTTTAAATTCACTTATGCAAGTTAATTTTGCTACCAAGCAAATTAATTTTCACATAAAAAAATTGAAGTTTCAAGAGACCAACCTTCACAGGACCATCATTGGTCTCTGGAACTGGCTCAGACTTCAGGTAACGTTTCAATTTACCAGCGAAGTAGTCCTCAAGAAAACGCTCCAATGCTTTTCCATCACGCCTAGAAACAAAAAAATCTGAACATCAACTTACAATATGTTAAATGTTACTTATGGAGTACTAATTTAACAACGTCCACAGTGAAGCACTGCACAACTGTGATCAAAATCTATTATATTTGGATCCATGAAACTTGCAACTAGCTAATCAGCAATCACAAGACCATGGGCAATTCCATAAACAACTTTTAATGTACCAGTAGAGAACAATTATTTTTTTAATTGTTTAATGTAGTTAATATTCTGCCACCAATTCAGTAATTCCCATTACAGAAGATTATGTTAAACCCAGGGGAACCCAATTATTCTCAGGTTAGAACATGGGCTGTAATTGTTGGCAATGCTTTCAGTTCAACATGCAGTGATATCAAGTAGGCATACTAGCAGTGTGTGCAAATGCATTTAAGCCTCATGAGAACATGGAAACAAGTTATATCTGAAGGGCGGAGTCCTGCTTTGTGGTTAAAGGGTAACACCCAATCTGGGCAGCTGCCAGACCCAGAAGCATGCATCTTCTTCCAGCAGAGGCAACCTTTAATTTTATAATATTTATGATAGTTCACCACCTCCAGACTGCTAATGTTCTAAAGGAGCCCAAAATCATCTGGTCCATCTCCTTCAATTACCTGATGAGACTTCAAACAATCACTCACCTCAAATCATTCCCAACCCCATGAAGTCTTTCCCCCAAACTCACTTCATCCGATTTCCAGAACTCCACAATGGTGCAGATTTCATCATGCACGATACTATAATCCTTTCAGGAGTACTTCCCTTTTGCTGACAAAATTTAGACTACCAGCCATAACTTAGCACCCTTGTGTTGAGTAAAGTAGCCTAGATTTCTACACGTTCCTTGGTTACATTTACACAGCCACCCCAAGCTACTTGATTTGAACTATGTGTTACATCATCCAAAGACAAGCTTTTTAAAATCCAACTTCACAAGATAGAGAAAAAGAGAAATTGATTCAAAAAAATGCTAAATTTTCCATTTCACACTTCTCCTAAAACAGAGACTCATGACCAAGACACTTAACCACAGAAGATAAAACTTCCATGTCTGATTTATGATACTTACGAGAACTCCTCTTGCATCACATATTTTTCATCTTTTGCCGTTTTGATAGCAACTACAGGAATGTCACCACTGACAGTGTCCAAGCCAAACTCTGAAAGTTCATGGCCGAAGGTTTTATGACTAGCAACAGCAAAGCGCAGCTTCTCACCAGCTTCCAGGAACTTCTGAGCAACCTTCATCACTCTGTACAATTAAAGTCATGTGCACCAAGTGGGTTAATACTGTACAATGAAAGAAAATTTTAAAACATGAATTATATTTTTCAATAACTCTTTTCCCAAGAGGGCATGCATTTAGGGGAAGGGGTGAAAAGAACTTTCATCCCGTGGAACTTCCAATCTGGAATGCACAGTCTGATTGGGCAGAGGAGTCAAGTATTCTCAAAGCATTTAATAAAATGAGCACATGAATCACCAAGGCATCGAAGGCTACAGGCCAAGCAATTAAAGAGGTATGATGGTTGGTATGGATGTGTTCGGTCAAAGGGGCTTTCTTTGTTATATGAATATGATTAAACCCACTCCAGTTCCATCATATAGGGGTTAGTTCAGTTGAGAGAAGTATTGCTAATACCTGTGTAGCAAAGGCCAAATTAAATAACTGCACCTCTCCTATCCTCAACATATCAATTGCTCTTCTACCATCTCCAACATTACAATTTTAGTGCTCCCAACTGATAAAAGGAGATATTTTGGAAAGCAAATCCTAACCACCCTTCCTCCTCAATCCCCCTTTCCATCACCCAACACAAAACTAAATAAAACTGGTAAACAACATGGATTTCAAATGGGGCTTCTGACCAAGCATCAAATAGAGGACAAAAGCTGTTTGGTTCACCCAAGTGAGCATTGTTTAGAAAGTGATATTAGTTGCCAGAGAACCTGAAAATACTGCTCAGTCTCAACATATATAGTGTATTTAATTTGATAGTCACACTTTGTTTCCGGATTGTAGAACCTGCTCTAAGAGCAACTGCAAATTATTTCTGGTATACCCCACGAGGAAAGACTCTGATGGTTAAATTCAGAATTGACATTTACAGCCAAGGATGCTTTCAACATTGATCATCCAAGGATGTTTATGAATCAGACTTGAATCCAAGTCGAAAATCCCAAACACATACCTACATCCAAGTACATATACAAGTTTTGTTTTAGGCACAGTATAAAGTTGTTGCAATTATACCTTAAAAAATACAAAAAGGAAAAGCTGTATTAAGATTTGAATCATTACTAGCACTGTCATTATCAATTAATTGGAGGGTCAGTTAAATTTCATTACCACCAAGTTTGGTCAGATTCAATCTAGAGGGTGAGGGCAACAAATTGATTCAAGTTTTACAAGTTTAATAGTGAAAATGTATAAGATTTGATAGGATAGCACAATAAAAATGAAACTGAACATTAGATATTGTAAACATGAAGCATATTGCAGTGTAAATAAACAAAAGGCATTTGAATACCTGAACCATCCAACTAGTTTTGCCATGAAGCCAGTACCTGTTTCTCCAGTAGTTGGAACCCTTTGGATTCTTTTCATAATCCACATCATAGTATGCTACCAGCAGGTCCTTTCCCTTTAATTGGTCTTTATTATCTTCAGTCATAAAGGGGCAGATACCAAAACTGCAATTGAACATTGAGAAATTAATGTATTATTTACCAAAATATTTGTTACACAATGCTAAACCAAAAATTACAATGGACCTTTTTTTTTAAATTTAAACTTGTAATAAGATTACATGCAAAGTTGCATGCAATCAATTACCTATGCAACCATGATGAAACATTGGGGTAGAGCTTCAACTAAACCCAGCACTGTTCTACATCTACTGCCCAACAGAGATCACTCCCAGGTCCACCTCCCCATACTGTCTCAGAATTCCTTTCCCAATTACAAACCCTGTGATTTCTATTCTTTTTCCTTCGTCTATCTCCACAAGCATTCCAGGAAACAAAAATCATGTGCCTATTGTCAGTCTTAAAGTCACTTACAACATGCCAAAATATCAGATTACTGATTAACTAAATACCCAATCAAGGGAAACAAGAATTGTATGAGAGGATTGGAGGGTGATGAAAATGGCATCTGTTTTAAAGGGGGAGGGTATAAACCAGGTAACTGCAGACCAGTGGAAGTTGGGAAGATGCACATCACAGTAATTAAACACAAGAGCACATTTAGAAGTTATACACAAATGTAGTGAATTAGGAAACAAATTTATACGAATGAAAAGGAATGTTCTGGTTTAACAGATTGACTTGTGGCAAAACACTCACTTCAAAAACTTAAGACCAAATTATAAAAAAGTAGCAATATGCATAAGATGTAGGAATAAGTGGATTATTTCTTTCTTCTGATTAGTGGTGCAATTAGCAGGTAAAACAGAAAAAAAAATGCAAATTTTACACAATACAGTACATCAAAAAGGGATAATAATCCATCACAAGCCATTTACTGGATTTTCCCCTTTCAACATGAGTTTTGAAGCCCATTAATGTGACCATAAACATACCACTATCATCACAGCATTATTTTTTTTTCCTCAGCAGTAACAGAAGAAATGCAATGATACAGACATCACTATAAAATTTAAAACAAGATTTGAACTTACATGTTGTCTTGAACAAATTTTTTTATTTTTGCATTTGAGAACTTTGCCTCCATATACTGCACAGTGCTGCTCTCAAATTTGTTTGCTAATATTGGAGATCGGAACAAAATAATGCCTCTATTTAAAAAACAAAATACTGGTAGTTAGATTCATGATTAGCAAGACAACTTAAAAGGGATAGTACACAGAGATTCAACACAATTTGCTATTAAATTTACTT
This sequence comes from Rhynchobatus australiae, assembly GCA_034780895.1. Lineage (NCBI taxonomy): Eukaryota > Metazoa > Chordata > Chondrichthyes > Rhinopristiformes > Rhynchobatidae > Rhynchobatus > Rhynchobatus australiae. The sequence goes on from JAUZTB010000074.1 coordinate 16,150,660, forward strand.
TTGTTATCAAATGTTTTATTTTTTGGAACTGAAGTGTTTGAAATTCTTCAGAAATAGTACCCACTGTCCTATCTATCATGAAGCGTAGCTGTTGAGATGCAACTACATTTTCTTTCCAACAGCTAGTGAAGTTGCAAATTTTCAGGAGAATTCAGTGACTCCCATTTTAAAACATTTCATCCTTCAAATCAGTCCTACAATTAATAAATAATCAACTTGTGTTTCAAGTGCTAATCACCAGGTAGAGAAAAAGCCCTGCTCTAGTGTGAAAAAGCTTATATCTACCCAAAAAACTGGAGTTGAAAATTATTTGCAATTCCATGCAAGCGAATTATTGTTTTCATCCAATTACAAAATGTGTAAGACAATTTCCCTTCCCCACCAACTAATACTACAAAGTTAATGATTTTGTTTTATTATTTATCTACTGCCCTGCAGAATATTTGACAAGGGTTCAAAAGTCAAATAGTGTCCTCTGGGCTGCTTTTCAGTCAAAGCTAGCATGTTTATTCATACTGCGCAATTGTTTGTTTCACATTTCCCATCGTGGCATGAAAGGGTAGGCTGGATTGCTGCCCCAATACATGCATTTCTAATGAAACCAAATCAATCACAAGCGATTGAGATGTTTAAGCCAGAACAACATGACCTTCTCTTCAAAAGGTCATTGCCCACAGATCTGTTTAATGCCCATCTGAACTTCAGCATATGATACCAACTCAGTAATATATGGAATGCTAGTGTAAATTTTAGTGTTCATGTTTCTCAAGGGTTTCATACTCAAAACTTTCCAACTCAGAGCCATGGCTGACATTCCATGTGTTGGTCATTACAGAGCAAAATCCTGTAGCAAGAGCTTGCTTCCCATTCAGTAAGATGATAGCCAAACAAACTTCAGGTCTACTCCCTTTATGTCTATATACATCAATTCTTTTCGTGGCAAAAATTAATGCAGTAACACATCCAATGACTCAGCAGAGATACTGAATTCCAAAGAGTCATAACCCACATTACAATTTATGCTCATCTCAATTCTGAAGAGTTCCAAGATTAGTCCCAGTTCAAGATTTGCCCAATCATGGAAAATCTACCCTCTAGCATAATCCAAATAAAAAGAACACTTCTCAATTACAACTTATGAACTAAATTGCAAAATTTCTAAAGCCAAATTCTGGCAGAGCGAGTTTTCAGATCTGAGTTACCATTGAAAATTATATATCGAGAGATAAAATGGTCTTCCACTTAGAAAAAGATTAGGAAACTACTCAAAAACAAAATGAAAGTGAAGTAATTTAAAAGCGATTTTGAACCTTGTCAATGTTTTGAAATTCAGCAAAGCAACACCAAGTGTTTTGATGCTATTAAAAGGAAACTCTCCATGTGGAGAAAGAACCCATTTATATGGGGCTTAAAGGTCTACTAAAATGGCAAAACACAAAAATCTACATGCAAGGAGCTAAGCATATGAAAAAAAGGCTCTTCTGAATTACTGCTTTTTAGTCAGAAATGGATGGTCCCAAATACACGTCAATACATACTCATTCTTAATGTCATATTTTTTAATTAGTTCTTCTGTGTTGGTGTGAGCAAAACGGTAGTTCTCCCTCATTGCACTTGCGGCTTTAAGAAAATCTGCCTGGGGTGTACTGGCAGGGTCTTCAAAGAAACCTGGAAAATAAGCATGTACATATTAATACTGAAATCAAACAGAAATCAGCATCAGAAGCAGATTTCATGTAATGCACATTTATCTGCCCCCCCCCCCCCCCCGCTTTCTAGGGAGGGTCACTAAAGGGGCTGTATTCAAGAGCCCCCAAAACTCAGCAGGAACTTGAGCAGCAGTGTGGAGAAAAATTGTTCATAGTTGTAAGAATAATAGTTGTGTTAGTAGATTTTAATTTCCCCAGTATTGACTGGACTACCCATTAAGAGCCTGGAGATGGTGGAAATTTGTGTAATGTGCCCAAGTTTCCTGAGTCAATATATAGAGTACTCTACTCAGGCGTGTGCAATATTGGACCTCCTATTAGGGAACAGGTTGGGCAAGAAACAGAAGTGGCAGTCAGAGAGCTCTAGTGAACATAATGAACTCTAGTGAACTTTGGCTCTAGTGAACATAATTCTATTAGTTTTAAGATAGTGATGGAAAAGGTCCACAGGTTAATTTTGGGGGAATTAGGCAGGATTGAGCAGAGGTCCATTGGGTGAGCCTGTTTGAAGGGAAAGGAATGAATAGCAAGTAGAAGACTTTTTTGGTAAAAAAGTGTGTTATATCAAGAGTCCAGGAATAGCAGGTTCCTGTTAGAGTAAAGGGTAAGCCTGGCAAATTTAGGGAACCTTGGCTGACAAGAGATATTGAGGCTCTGGTCAAGAAAAAGAAAAAATACATCTGGTTTAGGAGATCAGGGAGAGGGAACTAAGAAGACCAAAGAGGGACTGAGATGGATCTGGCAAGTAAAGTTAAGGACTTGAGCAAGGTCCTTCGACAAGGTCCTGCATGGTAGGCTGGTCTGGAAGGTTAGGTCTCATGGAATCCAAAGGGAGCTAGTTAGGTGGATTCAAAGTTGGCTCTGAGGTAGGAAGTAGAGGGCAGTCACTGAAGATAGTTTCTCGGAATGGAGGCCAGTGACTAGTGATGTGCTGCAGGAATTGGTGTTGGGACACTTGTTATTCATAAAATGATTTGGATGTGAATGTACAAGGCTTAATCAGTAAGTTTGCAGATGAGAAAACTAAGTGGTGTTGTTGATAGTGAAGGTTATTGTAGATTACAGGGGGATCTTGATCAGTTAGGGAGGTGGGCTGAGGAGTGGCAAATGGATTTCAATACATCCAAGTGTTAAGTGATGCATTTTGGACAGCCAAACCAGCATCAAACTTATACTATGGCACTGAGGAGTGTAATGGAACAGAGGGACCCAGGTGTTCAAGAGCATAGTTCGTTGAAAACTGAATCACAGGTAGCAGGGTGGTGAGAAAAGAGTTTAGCATGCTGACCTTCAGTCAGGGCACTGAGTATAGGAGCTGGGGCATTATATTTCAGTTGTTTAAGACATTGGTGAGGCCACATTTGGAGTACTGTGCAGAGTTTTGGTCACACTGTTATAGGAGAGATGTGGTTAAATTGGAAAAAGTGCAGAAAAGATTTACGAGAATGGTGCCAGGATGAGAGGGCCTGAGTTATGGGGAGAGGCTGGTCAGGCTAGGTCTTTATTCCTTGGAATGTAGGAGAATGAGGGATAACCTTACAGAAATGCCTAAGATATAGAGGCATGGATAAGGTGGATGGTAACAGTCGCTTCCCCAGGGTAGGGGAGTCCAAACCT
>JAUZTB010000074.1:16215655-16226929 GCA_034780895.1 Rhynchobatus australiae
CAGGTTCTAAAGGATAACACCTCCAACAGTGTGGCATTCCCTCAGCATGTCAGTCTCGACACCGTTCTCAATTCTTAAACCAAGAAACAACAGCCTTGACATTATTCTCAATTCTGAAGTGGGATTAAGACAACAAACAGCCTAGAAATCATTCTCAATTCTGGAGTGGGATGAAACCAACAAACTACAGTCTAGACTACATTCTCAATTCTAGAGGGGATTCAGTCAACAAACTACTGCCTGACCGAGAAGACTCGGACCCATTGAGCCAAAGAGGGGGCAGACAGCATTTAGAGAAGAAGTGTAATGTCAGCGGTGATCACAGGGCATTGGAGCACTGAGGGCATTCCTTCATCGGACTACAATTCCCAAAATGCTAAGCGAGCGACTGACCAATCAGAAGGCGCTGTGCTTCCGATATGCGATTCTGGTAGTTTAATTGACAGATAAACGAATCAGAAGCTGGCTTGGGGCACGGTTGTTGTGGGACGTGTCGGTGTCACGTTTAGGTGAGGGTTATGTTGTTTTAAAATGCCTGCCCGTTGTGTGTGTTGCCTGTGTGGGATTGAAGGGGTCCTACTGCGGGGCAGAAGCCGAGAGGAGGGCGCCAGCTCTGGGTCCCGTGTGCTCACTGTGGCCTGAGGTTTGACCCATGTTCCACCGGGCCTCCGCACCGTTCACATCTCCAGTAGGTCCTGTGCAGTCAGCTATTTGTTTAACACTGCAAAAACAGCGCCTGATTTTCTCTGCATATTACGACAGCGACTTTCAAAAGTGTATCGTAGGCTATAAAGTGCATTGGGAGATTGTGGAGATACTCTATGTAATGTTAAAGATGCGCATTGTTTCCTTGGTCGTATTTCTGTTGTGTGCAAGTAATGATAGAGTATGCACTTCCCCGTGGGTCTGTCATTTAACGAACTAACGCACAACTGAACTGCTGTGACGGTCACTCTGGTGATTTCTCTCTTAAGTGTTGTCTGCACTTACATACAGACTTTGTAGAATAGATGAAGAAATATTATCATTACTCTGCGGTGTGTATTGTTCGTGTTACTTCCTTTGGAATTATAGATCTCTTTCTCTGGGTGAGATGAGACTAATTAATAAACTGTATGCTATATCTGGGTCTTATGGCAGAGATGATAATTTTTGGAATTGAGTTAAATAGCTGAGTAGAAAGCAATAGAGATGCAAGAGACAGCAGATACTGAAATCCGAAGCAACAATCAATCTTCTGGAGGAACTCAGTGAGTCGAGCAGCATCTGCCTGAGGAAAGGAATGGTCAAGTTTCAGGTTGAAACCCAGCTTCAATACTCCAAATGCCTAATTATGTCCTGATGTAGGGTTTCAACCCAAAAAAACAAACTGCTGGGGGCAGAAGGTATTGTTGATGTTTTGGGTCGAGACCCTGAATCAGAACTGGAAGAGGCACTGGTGCAGTTGTCGATCTTACAGAGAAAGAATTGGGGAATGTTACCAGAGAAGTTATGGAACGAGGACTGGTCCACTTAGTCAACAGGAAGACAAGTGTAGCTGGAGCACATGCGAGTATCCATGGCTACATCTTTGGTTTTCAGGAAGTGAGGAATTAAAAGAGAAGTAGTTGAGGGTATGACCAAATTCTGCCAGGCAGATGAGAGTATTAGTGGAGGTGAACTAGTTGGACTTCTGTTGCAGGAAGAAGCAGAGGGTGTTAAGACTTTCCTAATTGGGGGAAGGGGGTGTGGAGGTGGATAAAGACCTGACGTTCATCATGAAGATGAGATGGTGGAGGCCAGGAAATTGGAAGTTGTCGAGATAGTGGAGGGTGTGTGAGGTGTCCCAGGTGTAGGTGGGAAGGGACTGGAAAAGGGGAGATAAGATAGTCGAGGTATGGGACAAAAATAGGCAGAAACAATGGGCCTACCATGACAGTCCTGTTTGTGAATCTTGGGTGGAAGTGGGGGAAGTGGGAAGTGTGGGGTTGGAGCATTATTGGTTTGGGGGCTGTGGAGGGGAGATCTGATGTAATGAGATCTGTGACAGTGTGAGAGATAGTGGCTTGGTGTTCATGGGGGGGGGGGGGGTTATGTTCCAGGGATAGGTACGAGGAGGTGTCTGAGAGCTGCCGACTGGCCTCTGCAAGGTAGAGGTCAGGTGCCAGATTACAATGGCACCACCCTTTTCTGTGGGTTTAATTAGGTTGGGATTGTTGTGAATTGAGTGGAGAGTGACGTGCTCAGATGGGGTGAGGTTGAAGTGGTTGAGTGGAGTGGAGAAGTTGAGGTGTTTGATGTCGTGATGGGAGCTGGAGATGAAAAGTCAACAGAGGAAAAAAAGGCCCAAAAGGTATATCCTAGAGCAAGGGGATAGTTGGAGGTGTGAGAGCGGTCATCAGTGAGGAGTTAAAGTCTCCATACCAAAGAAATAGGCACGAAGGCAGAGGCATCAGAAGAAGAGTTGAATGTCATTATGAGCCTAAAACTCATTGGAACAAGGCATGGGAGGAGGGGCTTGGGGGGAAAATAGGGGAGGAGGATGGGGGAAGGATGGTTTTAGAGCTCTGGGTGGGATATGAGGTCAGAGGAGGGTGGGGTCAGTAGTGAGAATGGCAGCAGGGGAAGGAGGAGAAAGACCCAGTGGAGTGTTAGAGCCAGGTGGTACTGGCGGAGCTTCAGCAGCCTGCAGTCAGGCTGAGACGGAACATCGGGAGCCTGGAGTCAGGTGAGTTTCTGGTTCTTTGTGGAAGTCAAGAACATGAGGAATGGCAGATTGAAAGACTGGATCCAGTGGAGGAGGAAGAAGAATTGTGGACCCCGGAACATTTGGGAAAGCAAGACCTGGAGCTGTGAGCGAAAGAGAAAGGACTGGAAGGTACTGACACATGGCGGAGACGAAGAGCATAGGACACAGGGAAAACTATAGGGAGAAGTGAATGTACGTACCTGAGATCGTGGCTGGGGCTGAAGTGGGAGGCCTGGAAATGGAGCTGGAAACTATGCAGGACAAGGTGGCGCTGAAGGCAAGTACTGAGGAAGGACACGTTGCTGTAATAATGAGTCTTAGTAAAAATTTGGTGGAAGAGCAGTAGGAACCACAAGAGGGGAGCAGTGAGAGAGGAAATCACAGAATTTATGTCAAAGAGGAGGAAAACATCTTCAAAGTTGGCATGTCATGAAGAGACTTCGCAGTGGAGTAGTAAAATGGAGACACGTGAGAATGCAGCTGCTGGCATCTGGAGCAAAAAAACTACTGGGTCGAGCAGCATCTGCAGGGAGGAAAGGAATTGTTGACATTTTGGGTTGAGACCCTGCATCAGACTTAAAGATCAATTTAGTTATGAGTTTACAAATGTGGAAGGAATGTTTCCACTTGTGGTTGACTCTAAGGCTATTGGCCATATATGCATGACAGTTATTAGCAATTTCTGGAGAAATTTATCTTTTCAAAGTGTTTAGAATGTTGATTTGCAACCACAGGTTGAGAGTAATTGCTTGGGTACTTTCAAATGAAAACTTAAACAAGTAGATGTAACAAAGAGACATTACAGTGGTACGCTGAGTAGTAAAGTGTAAACACCATATCAGACAAGTTGAAATGAAAGTTTTTAGTTTTTGTGCTATTCTAAGTCATTTAGTTCCTTTCACTTTGCTGCCACAAGTTGCCTGATTTTTAAAAGCCGTTGTATGCTCTAAAAATACACTTCCCATTTTGGTTGGAAGCATTATGAAGTGAATGACTAGAAGATTATGCTGCATCTGTCCATCAAAGTGTCTGTATGAACAAAGCTTAGGCCACAAACCTGGCTGCTTCTCAATTCTCAGACATGTGTATCACTGGGTTTTACTGAACCTTGCATTTCCTGATTTTTGTGTTTTAACCTCCAATGTAATTTTGGTACAAAAATAGGTAAGATTAAAAATTGAGAAGCTTTGTCATTTGGAATTTATTAAAGTGAGGAATATGAGAAATAGCAGGAGTAGTCCATAAAGCCCCTTGAGCCCAGTTAATATCATAGCTGATCCCATGCCTTATGAATTTGATGTTCACTTTTCCATATCTTCTGATTTCCTAGGTGTCCAGAAATCTATCAATCTCAACCTTGAATGTACTCAATAACTTAGCTCCCTGAGGTGGAGGATTCCAAAGATCACCTCATGCGACGTGTGTAATATATTAGCATGGATACTGAAATGGTTAACGACCAGGAAAGAGTCAGGATTAAGGGGTTTCTTTCACATTGGCAATCAAAAGCTAGTAGGCTGCTTCAGGAATCACTGTTGCAGCCTCAACTACTTGTAATCTATCTAAAAGATTTGATTGAAAGGACTAGGATTCAGTGAAAACTCTGATTTAGTGAAAACAAATGTATGTCCCCTTTCATCATTTATGGGGGAAGTTATAATTGGGAACAAAGAAATGGTTAAAAAAAAGTAAAGACATTTTTGTTCTGCCTTCACCAAGGAGGATGCAAATAATATCACTCTGTTTCTGTTGTCTTTTGCCAAATTGTAATTTCTTTCCTTAGTGTGCCTTTTTGTTATTTTCCAGTCTTTGCAACATTGTTTTGTAGGTTGAAGACAATCATTTTTTCTATGTCTGTCAGTTGTCTATTGACAGTGCAGTTTTTTTTACCTACTTCATAGCCACATTCTAGCGTACTGTAGTGTGGTAATATTTATAATTTTTCAACCATTTAATATGGAACTGTTTTCATCTGGCACAAAGCATGCAGCCTCAGGTTGAGAACCACTAGATGCATCTTCTCTGAATCATGCATGATTAAACTCCAAATAAGTTTAAAATGGGACGAGTAAACTTAGTTTGTTCCACCTAAAGTTCATTTGCTTAATTGGAATATCTTCATTTGCTTAATTGGAATATTTGCGATTACTCTATTGTAGTAAAGAAGTACCCTAAGTACACATCCAGCAAAATCTGGACTGTATTCAGCTGTGTGGTTATGAGTGGTAAGGTTCATTCACAGGTCACAAGTGCAAGGTTATGAATACCTGTAAGATTCTAGCCATCTTCCCTTCATATTCAATGACATTGCCAATGATGAATCTGCCACCATCAAACATCCTTGGGGCTTATAATTAACCATAAACTTAAATAGGTCGATTGAATAAATACTGTGCCTCTGAGAGCAAGTCAAAGTCGAATTTATTGTCATATGCATGGGTGCAATGAAAAACTTACTTGCAGCAGCATCACAGGAACATAACATCATACAAGCAGTATTCACCAGCAAAACATAACTTAAACAAAAAATATACACAATTTTTTTACAACAAAAAGCAAAGTCCATTTTTGTGCAAAGTGGTCATAGTGATTAGGGTTTTGCCAGTTGGTTCGAGAACTGAATGGTTGAAGGGAAGTAGCTGTGTTTGAACCTGGTGGTGTGGGACTTCAGGCTTCAGTACCTCCTGCCTGATTTTTAAATCCCCTTTAAGAATTTCTGCAAGGCACATCAGGAATTGACAGAATGGAATTGTCTCCATTTGTTTAGATGACTGCAGTTTTAATGACACTCTGGAACACCATTCAGCTTGAAGCAACCCACTTGATTGGTACTTCATCCACCTTCCTAAATGTCTACTTTCCCTACCAATATGCACCATGACACCATCGATAAAAGGCACTGCAGCAACTTGTCATGAGTGCTTCAACAATGCCTCCCAAAGCAGCAATTTCTACCATCTAGAAGGACAAAAGCAACAGAGGTGTGAAAATGCCATCACCTCCAAGTCACATACCATTCTAATGTTGAAATGTAATGCTGGAATTCCCTTTACCAAAGACTACCTGTTTCAAGGATGTAAGCATTAAATGCTGGCATTGCCAGTGATGCCCAAATCATGTGAAGTAATTTAACAAAAAATCATCATCTTCCATGAGCCAGCCAATTGGACAATATGTTAGATATCATCATGCTCTTTTATTTACTTCTCCATTTCAAAAGTATTCCTTGCATTATAAACTGAAGGGAGATTTTAATTTAGCTGAGTATACTTTCTCCTCACAAGTAAGTATTTTTAATGGAGACACAAAAGATTCTGCAGATGCTGGAATCTGGAGCAACACATACAAAATGCTTGAGGAACTCAGCAGGTCAGGCAGCATCTATGTAGGGAAATAAAGAGTCAACATTTCTGGGTGAGACCCTTCATCAGGACCGGAAAGGAAGAGGGCAGAAACTAGAATAATAGTATTCAGTCCTTCACCTCTGAGTGATTTCATTTCAAATGGTATATAGAATCAAGTTTGCTGATGCAGTGAAGGAGGGTGCAGAGGGGCTTCAGGGAATATTGGCAGGCTAAGTAAATGGGCAAGGCTGTGGTAGATGGAACATAATATGGAAAAACCTGAGGGCGTATACATTGGTAGGAAAAATAGAAAATAAGGTGTTTTTTAAATGGTGAGAGACTGAATGGTGTTAGTGTTCAAAAGAGTTGGGTGACCTTGTAAAAAAGCACCCAGAAACGATGAGCAGTTAGGAAAGTTGGCCTTTACTGCAAGATGTTTGAAGGCAAGAGTGTTTGAACTTGAGTAAAAATGTCTGCAATACAGGTGAAGCTATTTCTGCAATACAGTTATACAGGTAGGACATTTGCATGACCATACGAGTAAGAAATTTGAGATACAGGCCTTTCAGGTTACAGAAATTCATCCTTGCAGAATTCACAAATCACAACCCAAAAATTTAACATAAATTCCATGAAAGCAAATTTTATGTGTATGTAAATAATTGGACACAAGTTATTTTTGATTTTCATTTCTTGACTCTTATGAAGATGATACATCTTTGTGTTATAGGAAATTGCAATGCACACCATTTTCTAGGAACATAACAACCAAACCCCCTTCCCTCCCCCTCTTCCCCTCCCCCCAGCAACGTGGGGGTCACCTGTATTTTCACTTTTGCATTAAGCTAAACTTACTTTTGTATCAACCTGATCTACTTTTCTTTGTCAGTTTATACATTTAAAAAAAACATCTGAAATGACTTGTGTCGCACTTGAAGTATAATGTAACTATTCAAAATGTGATTCCCAGAACAATTTTAAAGAGGAATTAGGTGAACAAAGCTTTTAAAAGTTTTTCATGTTTTGCTTACTGTATCTTTTAGATAATTGTTTCTTGTAATTATATGTTCTTTTATTGTCTTTGGTTAATGATGGTGGTGAATTGCAAAAGGATTTCCTTTGCTTTTTGATTAACCTAAGTCTATTTTATTTTTTTCCCAAAGAAACCATGAATATATGATTAGTGACTACAGTTTAAAACAACTGAATCATGAACACTGACCTTTGGAAAACAATCTCGATTGCCAAGCAGGAGAAACACAAAAATCTATACCTAAATTACAAGAACCTTCGCAAATTCCCTCAAGAATTACTGAAAGATGGTGGCTCACGTCACTTAGAACATCTCTATATGAAGATGAATTCATTAACAACACTGGTACGTTTAATGTTTCTAGTACTTGGTTGATTTCTGCTTTTAAGACAAATTACTAGATTGTTTGAAAAGCTTATGAGCAAGTTTCAGGAGGTTTTGTGATTCCAACTTTATTAGATTTAATGGCGGACAGGTAGATTTAAATTGTGCCTGAGTCAACTTGAATGTAGAATTGAAAAAGTTTCTACGTTTGATGTGCAGTCTGATCTGAAGTAGCTGATTACAAACAAAATGGGGGTAAAGATACTAACAAAAATGGCCAGGGTTTCTTATTGCTCATGGCTTGCACTAATAGAAATTTGTTTGTGTGGAAATTGGGTAAAGAGCATCCTACTTCTGTAACTGAGTAGCATCTTGACATGTTTTATTGTCACAAGCGAATAATGTTCACTTGGATAAGAGTACAAATATTGTGCTAGAAAGGGGGGATAAAAATCAATGAAGGAAATTTTAAGTGAATTCTGCACTGTTTAAAGCTACGATACACATGGAAAAAATAGGAATTATTCCATTAGCCAAAGACAGAAGATTTTGTAGCTAAATTTGTTGCTTCACGTTTGCTCTCTTTGGATATGTATATGCTAATTGCCGTTCAGTTCATGAGAACTGTTGACTGAATACCTCAGCCTTGTGGGAAATAGATGACAGCAATTTATATTTGGACTTCAGCATTTTGCTCTCTTTGACAGATGAAATTGCCACATAACAATGATTTCATTTATACCAGGGAACATATGTGAACACATCAGTATGGAAATCTAAACCAGCAGCAACAGGCAGATTGTATTGTAGTTTTGTGTAGTCTGTTGTCATGCCGTATAGGGAAAATATGAGATTGATTTTGTAAATTCAATTTTACACTCCCAAAAGGTCACCTACAAACTGAAAGCATGAAAAAATAATAAGTGCAATATTTTCCTATTTTTAGCCAGAAAACCTTGGACAGAAGCTTCCAAATCTTACTGAATTGTAAGTACCAGTTTTTTGTTCACTTACTACATAGTTCACATAAATTTCATTCCAGCATATCTTATTTGGCACCATTAAGAAAATGTAGGCAAAATCAGTTTTGGAGTAGCCATACGCACAACGAGGCTAGGAATTCTACGGCAAGTAACTCACCTCCTAACTCCCCAAAGCTTGTCCACCATCCATACAGCTCAAGTCAGGAGCATGATAAAATACTGTCCACTTACCTGGATGAGTGCAGCTTCAACACTCAAAAAGCTTGACAGCACATAGCAGCCCACTTGTTAGGGCACCCCATGCACAGCTATTCACTCACTCCACCACTACGCAGAGTAGCATCAGTTTGTACCTTCTACAGGACGCACTGCAACAACTAACCAAGGCTCCTCAGCTGCACCTTCCAAACCCACGACCTCTAGCACCTAGAAGGACAAGGGCAGCAAAAGCATAGGAACACCACCACCTGGAAGTTTCCCTCCAAGCCGCACACCATCCTGATTTGGAAATATATCACCGTTCCTCCAGAGCTGTTGGGTCAAAAACCTGGAACTCTCTTCCTAACAGCATTGTGGGTATACCCATGCTTCAATGACTGCAGCAGGTCAAGAAGGCAGCTCACCACCACCTCAAGAGCAACTAGGGATGGGCAATGAAATGCTGGCTCAGCCTGCGAAGCCCACATCCTTTGAATGAATATATTAAAAAAAGAATACAATCTACACACTTAAACTGTTTAACTTAAAATATAATTTGCCTACAATTAATGCCATTTTTGACCTCCTTATTCGTACTTTTGTGCTGCTGAATAATAGTTTTGCTAAACTTTGTTTTGTGTTGAGTGCAATGCTACATTACAGGATTTTGTTGCAATATCTTTTCAGGTTGGATGGTGTGTTTGAACACCACAGGGGAAATAGTTTGGACAGGAAAATTATCTAAATGAACCAATTGAAGAGTATTTTGCGAAGACATTTATTTCTAATGAGTCAATCAGTACATTAGGGAATCTGGATCCCACTTGCAGCAAAAGTGCACTTAGAATCAGTTCCTTATGCTAAGCAATTCATGTTCTATGCTTAGCTTTTGTTTCTTAATTGATTCTTGAAAACCTTTTTAATACAACAAAAGCTTTATTTCATTCAGAGCTGTGAATAATAATGAGCAGCACAAACTATATTTTATAGTAGTTAAGTACTATGCTGTTTTCTGTAATATATCATAAACTTCGCCAGCATGCTTCCATTATGTAAATTATCAGAATGAATTGTTATTCTCTGAGCTCAGATGCAACTCATTTCCTTTTTTAGATATTTGCATTCCAATAACATAGAAGTCATTCCAGAAGGTGAGCACAACTTGTACAGAAAATATTTGATGTTTTGGTAGTCAGACACTTTCATATTACTGCATTATTGGCAAAGCCAGTATTGATTGGCTCTAAACTGCTGCAGACTTTATGGTGAATGTACTTCTGGAGTGCTGTTGGAAAAAGAGTTTAAAGATGTGGATTCAGCATCAATGAAAGAATAGCAATATATTTCCAAATCAAGTTAGTGCAGATGTTAGAAGACTAATTTGTTATCTTCACAGTTTTTTTAAAGGGGGCAAAAGCAGATGTGAAGGAAAATAAATCATTCAGGCCTACGATTCCTTCAGGTGAATGAGGGATAGTTTGAATTTTTGCTTCCTTTTCCTCTCGTGGTCGTCCTCTTTAGCAGAATGAAGATAGTTTTTGTTTAATATTCATTCGGATATATTGGCTATTGTAAATAAGCCATTGTTGAACACCAGTATCTCATTGGCTTCTTTGGTGAAGTACCACCTCGAACTGTTGAGGTTCACTTGAAGATACTCCTGTACATGTGTGACCTAAAGGAAGTGGAGGCCCTATGTGCTTGTTGTTCTTTTTCTTTTAGGTAGTAAATATTTCAGGCTTAGAAGGTAATGTTGAAGAAATCATGGTGAGTTGCTACATGCAATTTGTAGTTGGTCAACACTATATCCAAAGTGTACACAGTGGTAGAGCGAGTGAGTAGTCACAGGATTTGTGTGCCAATTAAGTGGGCAATTTTGACATGAATGTTGCTGAATTCCTTGTGTACCTTTAGAGCTCTGTTATCCAGGAAAATAGAGAGGAGCATTCCATTGCACCTACTGTGTGCTGTGCAGGTAGAGGAAAGTGTTTAGGGAGTCAGGATGTAAATCACTTGCCACAGCATTCCCAGTCATGGACCTGCTTTCATAGTCACAGTGTTTATGTTGATATTTCAGTCATGTTTCTAGTCACTGGTGACCCTCTGGATGTTGATGGTATTGAAATTGTAATGGCGGATGGATCTTCAATTATGATTGTGATTATGGTCTTTCTGGAGCAGACTATAAATGATTTAAAAAATGTGTGCTTAAGAAATTCATTGTTAAACCATTGAGGTAAGATATTGTGAAGAGCAGTCACTGACTTCTTTAAGTTGAGGTCCACAGGATGAGAAGCAAATCAATGCATACATGTTTTTAAAAGAGAAATAGTTCAGTTCCACGAGGGCTATAATTTCTTTTTAGTTACATTTCTCCAGTAAAATAGTTTCTTCTAAGAGGTAACTGAAGGGATATTTATGAAATAGTAATTGCCTTCAAAGTTATGATTGACAATATCTTATTTGCAATATGTTAACATTAAGTGGTGTATTTGCATTGTGTAATGTTTGGTTTATAAATAATTCAATGCAGCTATCCTGTCTACTCAGCATGTGTAGTTCATTTAAGAACAGTTAGAAAAGTGGTTAAACATAAGGACCAGGTTGTCATTGTCCAAATAAAAAAAAATCTTTGATATAATAACATAAGAACATAGGCACATG
>JAUZTB010000074.1:16232305-16245424 GCA_034780895.1 Rhynchobatus australiae
AACCAACCTGTTTGTAGCTCAGGTTCCACCAAATAAAAGTGAGAAAAAGCTCTGGACTTCCTTTCTTAGGTCTTTGTGCCGCACTAACTCTTATTTCCTTTTTTTCAGTAACTCCTTAATACCTCAACTCTTCCACTATCTCTTCTGGTATACACTGATGCGAAGCACTCTGATATTTTATTGTGATAAAGGCACCATTTTTTAAAACTACTATACTTAAAAATACTATCCCCTCTAAAACTAGTTCACAGTGTCACTGGGACTCCTTGGAGTGCAAGGTGGCTGTTAAATATGAATGTTTGCTGTATTGGTGATTGCGGAGGTTATTGAGAGAGGCAAGAGAGGAAATTCCAGGGGTCTTGATGAAGATCTCTGTCTCTTTAGCCATAGGTGAAGTCCCAGAGGATCGGAGAGTAGCCAATGCTGTTCCTTTGTTTAAGAAAGGTAATAGGGACAAACCAGGAAATTATAGGCTAGTAAGCCTTGTATCAGTGGTATGGAAATTATTGGGAGAAGATTCTCAGGGATATGTTCTACTCATATCTGGAAAAGCATAGACTTATTAGAGATAGTCAGCATGGCTTTGTGTGGGGTGGGTATGTCTTACAAGACTAAGTTTTTTGAGGATTTGATGAAGATGATTAATGAGGATAGGGCAGTGGATGTTGTATACATGGACTTTAGTAAAGCATTTAGCAAGGTCCTTCATGGTAGACTGATTCAAACGATTAGGCACATGGGATCCATGGACACCTGGTAGATTGGATTCAAAATTTGCTTGGACATAGAAGAGGGAGGTTAGTGGTGGGGGTGTTATCCTGACTGGAAGTCTGTGACCAGTGGTGTGCTAGAAGGATCAATATAGAGATAAATTATTTGGATGAAATGTAGATGGGCTGATTAATAAATTTGTGGACAACACAAAAATAATCAGTGATGTATGGATAATGAGGAAGGTTGTCATAGGATATAATAGGATATTGATCAGTTGGAAATATGGGCTGAGAAATGACAGATGGAGTTTAATCTGGACAAATGTGAGGTGTTGTACTTTGGGAGGTCAAATGCAAGAGGAGAGTATACAGTAACTGGCAGGACCCTTAGGAGCATTATTGTAGAGAACGATCTTGGTGTGTAAGTGCAGAGCTCCCTGAAAGTTGTAACATATGTAGACAGGGTGCTAAAGAAGTGTGAATGGCATACTTCCCGTCATCGTCAGGGCATTGAGTATAAAAGTTAAGAAGTCCTGTATACAGATGTATAAAACTTTGGTTAGGCCACATTTGTGGTATCATGTCCAGTTTTAGTCAGCACATTACAGGAATGATCTGGAGGCTTTGGAGAGGGTGCAGAAGATGTGTGGATTAGAGAGTAATGGGTATAAGGAGAGGTTGGACAAACTTGGATTGTTCTCTCCGGAGCATCAGAGGCTGAGGGGTAACCAGATAGAAATTTATAAAAATTATGAGAGGCATAGAAAGGGTGGGTAGTCAGAATCTTTTTCTGAGGGTGGAAATGTCAAATGCCAGAAGGTCTGGCTTTAAGATGAGAGGGAGAAAGTTTATAGGAAATTTACAAGGCAAGTTTTTTTCACATGGAGAGTGGTAGGTACCTTGAAAGCACTGCCAGTGGGTGGAAGCAGATATGATAGCAATGTTTAAGAGGCATTTGCACAGGCAAGTAAACAGGCAGGGAAAGGAGGGATACAGACCATGCGCAGGCAGATGTGGTTAGTTTAAATTGGCATCATGGTCGACAGAGACATCATGGGCTGAAGGGTCTGTTCCTGTGTACTGTTCTGTATATGTTCTATGAACAATTTTCATGCCAACCAATGTTCATAGTAAGCACAAGCCCACTTGTGTTTGCCACATTTCTATCTTAGTACTAGACCGAAATTAACTTGCAATACTGAAGGCAGTTCTTTACTGCAGAGAAAGGTAATCATGTGGTATGAATTGGGGCAGTTGAACTTTTTAAAAACTTATCTCAGAGGGAGAGCAATCGTAGCTAAATTCAACAAAAAGACATCAGAAGTGACGTGGTTCGATGCTGAATGTGGAAGAACGATAGCGTCTTGGATAACTAATGTTATATTTTATCTCTGGAAGTGCAGAAGTAAAATTTAAGAACTGGTAGGATTGCAGAAATTGTAGCCAAACTCTCAAAATGCAGAAAGGATTTTGTTTAAATAGATAGAAATGGTCCACTGAAATGTGTAATGGTAGATTGTTCTTTATGTAATGAAAAGCTGATTAATACTGATTTGGTCCAATGAAAGTTTCCATTCTCTACTATTACTTGCTCTTAACTAAATCAACTCCATCAATTCACTGATCTTCTCCTACCCACTGTTTTCTCAGCCCATCTTCAGAAAATGTGAAGAACCACTCTTAATAAAAAATTTCAGTAGATTCTCTGACCTGAGGCTGTAAGTGATGTTGCACAAATGCAGGTTTTTCTTGCACAGTTCTAAAATATTTTTTGTCTTGAACAAAGCAGTATACCTATAATTTTTTGTTACAAACATAATAAGTTTTAGATCAGCTCTGTGAGAGTTTTATTCTTTGTAAGCATATAGTAAGGGAATTTGCATAAAAATGTGAGGAAGAAAGAATAGAAAGTTGTTAGAATGAGAAGAAATAAAGTGGAATGAGGCTCATGAAGAGACAAATATACCATAAACTTGAAATGTTAAATTATTTGTTTCTGTATTGTAAATGCAGATTGTACATTTAATGTGCTGTAACCAGTGTGAGTTTCTGGTGTGCATGTCTATCTGTACTGAGTCCTTTTTAAGGTAGGATGATTTAAAAAGTTGAGAGAAAGAAGCAATGGGTTTGCATGTGGTTTAGCTTAATACCTACTGAGATTTCCAGGGAAATAATTTTAGTGACATTCCATTTGGTATACAGTTGATTGAGGTAAACTGTGCTTTTTCTAATTGGGACTAGTTTGTCTGCTTCATTTTTGAAATACCAGAAGCCCACCATGTGCTGTGTAGATTAAGATATATTCCAGTTTGTTATTTCTTGTACTATGCTATGGAAAGAACTTGCTCTTGAGAATGCAGTATAAAGGACAATGAATACTTTGGTGAAAATGCAGGAATCCAATGAGAGACCATTACCTATATGTGTAATCTCATTGGATGTTGATACTGGCAGGTTTTCAGCAGTAATACATAGGTGTTTTTGTTTATGAAAAGGGCTTTGCACTCCCAAGTTAAGTAATACAGCTTCACACACAAAATGGTGAGAACATAGCTTGCATATGTATCCTTTGGAGAAAATCCTAAAACTAATTAGTCAGTATTTTAAATGTGCAAGAGTATAACTCAAGAAGTGCTTTCATTCATTTTCACTATCTACTGATCTTGAGCAACAGTTAAATCTCAGAATTTCCTGAAACCAAAATACATCAGTAAAACTCTTGAAAGGTATACTCAAATGTTTTTATTTTGGCTGGGGTACAAAAGCCAATTTCCTAAAGTTTTCAGGACATGTCTGGGGAAAAAAACTGTCTCCCATAATACTGTATACTAAGAAAATTATATTTTTTACTTTTATTTGAAGGCATTTACAAGTTCAACATATTGAAACAATAAGACGCACAAAATAACTTTGTTTAGTCCTGCCAATATTATGGGCACTGAATGCATTGCAGCCTGGTAAATATTCTACATAGGAAGGACAACTGAATTTTTTTTTCTGTTTTCATTTTATTAGAAGTTCCTATGACAACACTGGTCAAAGCCAGAAGTTCAGAGTAGGTACATTTTTTTTGCTAAGTGTGGTGCAGAAAATGCTTACATATTGAACATTACACTACAGTACAGGCCCTTTGCCCCACAATGTTGTGCCGACATTTTATCCTGCTCTAATTTTCCATTTGCCTTTCTATCTTCCGAACAATATTTTTTGTCTATCTTATCCAAATGCTAATAATGTAGTGCATCCCTTCCCAAAGTCATTCTGCCAGAGCCACGCATTAGAGAGTGGACAACCACCCCTTCACAAAGATATAGTCTCTTCAGTGATATCAGTTAATGCTGCCACTTCTCTTGTTCCTAAGTATAGCCTTTCTCATCTCCCTATCCCACAACTTAGCTCAGTCCCTGGTAATCCTCCTACACTTATCTATAATTTAGCACTGCTTTTCTCTCCAACATCTTTACTTGCAGCTCCTACTTCTACTGCAGAACCCTTTATCTCCCCTGCTCCCTCTCCCTTTCCCTTTCTCTAAATTGTTCAGCCATTTACTTCCATACACCCATACAGTTTCTACCCACCTCATCTCAAAGCACTGATTCCTAATTAGCATTACTTCCCTTTTCTCTTCTTTCATTCCCTATTTACTCAATTCATAGCCATCCCTCTTTGCCTTGCCTCCTCCTCTTCATGTTACCACATTGCTGCCAATGGAAGTGATCTTAGTCATTGCACACTGCAGTGGAAACTCCTGTTTCATTTGAATTCATGTTTGTACAATGAAGCATCTGGAATTGCTTGCATTAGCAGCATGACTTGGGTGGAATGTGTTGTGAGAGGTGCAGGAGCCCAGTTGTGTTTTTGATGATTAGGATGAATGTTTGCTATCAGTATGAAAACATCTGAATATAATTTTGCCTTGCCTGTTAGCATCATTGCAAGGATGAGGTCTAAAGCTGATGCCATCTCACTGGTTTTCCATTCTGCTTTGGAGCGCCTGGACAACAGCAAAACATGTGTCAGGCTGCTGTTTATTGATTACAGCTTGGCATTCGGTACCATCATCCCCTTAGTATTAATTGCCAAGCTTGGGCCTCTGTACCTTCCTCTGCAACTGGATCCTTGACTTCCTCATTGGGAGACCACAGTCAGTACGGATCGGTGATAACATCTCCTTGCTGACAATCAACACAGGCGCACCTCAAGGGTGAGTGCGTAGCCCACTGCTATACTTATGACTGTGGCTAAGCACAGCTCAAATGTCATATATAAATTTGCAGATGACACGACTGTTGTTGGTAAAAATCTCAGATGGCGCAGAGGAGTGAGGTAGATCAGCTGGTTGAGTGGTGTTGCGACAACGTCAACAAGGCCAAGGAATTGATTGTGACCTTCAGGAAGGGGAAGTCAGGAGAACACGCACCAGTCCTCATTGAGGGGTCAGCAGTGAAAAGAGTGAGCAGCTTTAAGTTCCTGGGTGTCAGCATCTCCACGGATCTGATGCAATCACAAAGAAAGCACGGCAGTGGCTCTACTTCTTTGGCAGTATCCATCATTAAGGACCCCCACCACCCGAAACATGCCCTCTTCTCGTTACTACCATCGGGGAGGAGGTACAGAAACCTGAAGACCCATACTCAACGATTCAGGAGCAGCTTTTTCCCCCGTCATCAGATTTCTGAACAGTCCATGAACACTACCTCATTGTTTCTTTTCTTTTGCACTGTTTATTTTGTAATTTATAGTTTTTTATATCTTTGCACTGCACTGCTGCTGCAAAACAACAAATTTCATTGTCATATAAGACAGTGATAATAAACCTGATTCTGATTTGGTTTCATAACAGAGCTGTAAATGTAAATCAGCTATCAAAAGCTGAACTAACTCCAAGATCAAGCTGAAGAAGTAATATTTGCGTTCCAGCTGCTAGACTATTGTGTTTTGGATGTGCTATATTGTCAGGATGCAGGTACCTAAAGTGGCTCTTCCACATCATTTGCAGAGTATAACATAAACAACATGAAGTGCCTAAACTAATTTGTTAAAATAAGAAGTGCTAGGTTTAACTCATCCTCTCGTTAGTTGTGTAGAGAGCAGAGTTTCTGCATGTACCTGGGCTTCATTTGCTGCATTATGTATTGCCCATAGTCTGGATATAATTTGAGTCTGTTTGTTGTACTTTGCATTTCACAATACCTGCTAAAGGTCTACAGTTCATTTAATTATATTTAGGAACTACTTATTTTCTTGGATTTTTTTTTGGCCTTTTGTACATGGATGTTTGTAATCTAATTTCAGTTTTGATGAGATTTTGTACTGTTTGCAAACTGAAGTCTAAGCCAAATAGACAATTACGTTTTTAGCCATGGCCTTTCCGAAGTTAGTGCTTTGCTGCTGATAGCCATGTTAGTATTTCCTTGAAGGAAAAAGATTGATTTAAAAGGTTTGGAGATAAAATATGGGAATGGCCCATAAACTTATGATGCTTGTAATGTCATACTTAAATGTAAAAGTGACCATATTTAAAGTTATGCCTCTGATGTTCAGGAAGGTTATCGTATGCTCTATCTGTAGTAAATATTAAAATTATGATAAAAGTTCAATGGTCTGGCAATACTAAATGGAGTGTTTCATTTTGCAGTTGTGAAATATACAGAGTCAGACTTGATATGATGCAAGCTGACCTTGTTATGCACTTGAGTTTTGTATGATGCATTTATCCTGTTCTGGTATTCTTCCACCCAACCAGACTTCCTGAGCATCATAAACAGACTTCCACTTCTCTTGCTTGCAGATCATTCAGTGAACAGAATAACATCCTTTCAGCAGTGGTGCATCTGACAGCAAAGGAAATGGGGCCTGACTGTAGTTTGGTGCCTTTGTTTCACACACAGGCAATGATTTTAATGAATCTGTTTTTTCCCTTTTACAGTGTGTTACATATTTGTTTGATATTCCCTGAACTGTAATGTTTCATCTGTTACTGTCCCATCAGTGGGGGAAAATTGGTGTAATTATTTGTCAAGTAAATCAAATAAATGAGAGTTTGGTATTGAGTTTGGGACAGTTATTTATTGTGTAAAATGCAGCACTCTATTGGAGATCTTGATAGCTAAACTCTCATGGCTCAAGGAAATATTTAAAGTAAAAATTCTATAAATCCTATATCTGTCCTGTTTTGTTCTGACTAATAATGATTTCTTTAAATTCCTCTTTGAATTCCTTCCAAGTTGAAGTCCTTGGTCCTTTTTTTATGTTCCTGGTAAGACTACTTGCATATCCTGCTTCCCCTTTCTCTATCAAGGCCTTGGTCCTTCTTCCCTGAATTCTTAAATTTCCCCAATCTTTAACTTCCCTTGACAACGGCAGCTGGACAACTTGTCCGTTTGGCTTTATTTTGTATTAATGGAATATATATGATTTGTATACTATGTATTAATTCCTGAAATGTTGGTCAACACTTGTCTATTGTCATGGCTTTTAATTAGTTTCTCAATTTACTCTAGCCAATTCATGCATCTCACCTTTTGTAATTTCCTTTATTCAGATTTAAGACCCTCCCTGATTTTTGAGTTGAAACAAATCACTTCCAATTTTAATATTATGATCACTGTTCCCCAAAGGCCCCTTAAGCACCAAATCATCAAATAACTTTCTCTTATAACAAGATGTTAATTCTAACAAACATGTTCCTACAGCATACTGAAGTTTGGTCAGTTAGAAGGTAAGGATAAAGAGAACCATATTATGCCTCTGGGAAGGAGGGAATGGGGTGGCTGTAGAAGATGGCAGTATGGTATGGACAAAGAACAGTCTTAAGGTGAAATGTATGCCCCTTGACCTCTTCCCTTTCCACTCTCATACTTGGCACTCCCATCACAAACATTATTTTCTCCATCCCTTCTCCTGTCTGCAACTTAAAACACACATTTTTTCCTCACTGTTCCAGTTCTGAAGGACTATTGATTTGTAATATTAACACTGTTTTTCTCTCTCCATAGATGTTGCAATCCCATTGGGTTTTTCCAACACTTGCTGTTTCTATTCAAAAAAGTGATATATTTTTGCTTTTTTTTTCCCAACTGTGCATTATTGTATTTGGTGGTCAAAATTGGGCCTTTACATTATAGAGAACAAACAGAGACTGTGTGATTGTTTTTCAGAACACTTCTATTCAGAGCACAGGTATGATGCTGGCCTTCCAGTCACTATATTTCTTCAGCACACTATCATATTGTCATCGTTCCTCAACTTCCCAGACAAGTTCTGAAAAATTTAATGTAACCTTGAAGAATGGCACTTAATTTTGCAACCAGGCACAACATAGCCTTCAGACTTGACAGTGAGTTCAACATTTTCAGATAATGATTTTTCTACTCTTATTTACTTCAGCTTAGGACCCATTTTTTTGTTATTTGTCCCATTACTGCTCTCTTTCCTTATAACACATCGCTTTTGGCATTTAATCTTGCCTGTCTTCTGGACTATCACAGAGTTGCACTTTTGTTCTTTCCTTCCCTCACATTTTTGTTTTGCAGTGCAAAGCCATTTTGCTTTGAAATCCCGCGGCTGTAAGGGTGTAGATATGGAGGGCCAGGGTCCCTTCGGTTTCCAAATGTAATTTCATCTGTGACTGACATCCAAGGCTTTGGTTGCAACAGTTCAGCTTTTGCATGTGAAAGTACATTGTTTTGTCCTGTCAGTACAGGGTTTGCAAGATTGCTCATACACCCTGATCAGGCCAGAGTAGAAATTACTGAAACCCAGCATTTTGTGTAGGAGTGGGAAAATAGAAAGAATGTTCACTCATTGGGAATTGGGAGGGGAGTGGCAACTATGATCCATTGGGGTTAAGTGAGCTGGTATTACTCACTGGGGCTCTGGGAAAATATTCTGCTTGTGGATTGCAGGATTGGGGGTTGGGGTGGGAGTGTGGGCTGAGCTTAGGATCAGGTTTGTTTGGGATAGTTGGTGCTGTGCAGCCAGGAAGGCCTAAGGGTGTAAGTAGAACATGGAGTACAGTACAGGAACAGGCCCTTTGGCCCACAATGTTGTGCCAAACTAAATAAGTAATCAAATGCCCAACTAAACTAATCCCTTTTGCCTGCACATTGTACATATCCTTCCATTTCCTGCACATTCATGTGCCTATCTAAGAACCTCTTGAATGCCCCTATCATGTTTGCTTTCCCCACCACCCCAGACAGCATATTCCAGGCACCCATTACTCTGTACATAAAATAAAACTTGTCCCACACATCTCCTTTGAACTTATCCCCTCTCACCTGAAATGTATGGCCTCTCGTAGTAGAAATTTCAACTCTGGGAAAAAGATGCTGGCTATCTACTGTGTCTCTCATAATCTTATAAATCTCTGTCTGGTCTCCCCTCAGCCTCTGTTGCTCCAGAGAAAACAATCCAGGTTCGTCCTTTCCTTATAGCACATGCCCTGTAATCCAGGCAGCATCTTGGTAAACCTCTTCTGCACCCGTTCTAAAGCCTCGACCTCTTTCCTATAATGGGTGACTTGAACTGAATATAGTACTCCAGATGCAGCTGAATTAGAGTTTTATAAAGCTGCAGCATAACTTCCCGAGTCTTGAACTCAGTTCCTCGACTAATAAAGGCAAACATGCTGTATGCCTTCTTTACCCCCAATCAACCTGTGTAGCTGCTTTCAGGGAGCTATGAACTTGGTCCCCAAGATCCCTCTGCTCATTAACACTGTTAAGGGTCTTGCCTTTAACACTATACTGTTGAAGGCAAGACACTTAATAGTGTTCTGTCTCTCTATATTTGATCTCCTAAGGTGCAGTACATTTGGCCAGGTTAAACTCCATCTGTCATTTCTCCACCCATATCTGCAACTGATCTATATCCCGCTGTATCCTTTGCCAGTCTTCTACACTATCCACAGCACCACCAATCTTTGCATCATCTGCAAACTTACTAACCGACCCATCTACATTTTCATCCAGGTCATTTATATCACAAACAGCAGGGGCCCCAGTACGAATCCCTGTGGAATGTCACTAGTCACAGACCTCCAGCTAGAATAAAACCCATCAACCATGACCCTCAATGGAGAAGCCAATTCTGAATCCAAATGGCCAATGGATCCCATGATTTTTTTAATCTTCTGGATGAGCCTCCCATGAGGGACCTTGACAAATGCCTTACTAAAATCCACGTAGACAATATCCACAGCTCTACTTTCATCAATCACCTTCGTCATCTCTCAAAGTTCAATCAAGTTAGTAAGACTTGACTTGTCCTGCACAAAGCCATGCTGACTGTCCCTAATTAGGCCACGGTTTTCTAAATGCTCATAAATCCTATCCTTAAGAATCCTCTCCCCAGTAACTTCCCTACCACTGATGTGAGACTCACTGGTCTATAGTTTCCACGATTATCCTATTTTCCCTTCTTGAATAATGGAACAACATTAGCTACTCGCCAGTCCTCCGGGACCTCACCTGTGGCTAGAGAGGAAGCAAAGATATTGGTCAAGGCCCCAGCAATCTCATCTCTTGCCTCTCTCAATAACCTGGGGTATATCCCATCAAGCCTGGGGACTTATCCACCTTAATGTTCTTTAAGAGACCCAACACTACCTCCCCCTTTATCTTGAAATGCCCTAGCAAATTAGTATGCTCCGTATTGATCTCCCTATCTTCCATGTCTTGGTAAATACTGATGCTAAGTACTCACTTAGGATCTCATCCACATCCTCTGACTCCAAGCACGTGTTCCCTCCTTTATCCTTGAGTGGTCCTACCCACTCCCTAGTTATCCTTTTGCTCTTGATATATGTATAGAATGCCTTGGGATTCTCTGTAATCCTACTTGCGCAGGACTTTTCAATGCCCCTCCTGGCTTTCCTAATTCCTTTCTTGAGTTCTTTCTTAGCTTCTTTATAATTCTCAAGGGGTTTGTTTGATCTTAGCTTCCTAAGCTTTACGTATGTTTCCTTTTTCTTGTCTTAGTTCACCACCTCTTTTGATATCCAAGGTTCCCGGATCTTGCCATCCTTGTCCTTCCTTCCTTACTGGAACATACCTGTCCTGTAATCTCTGTAGTTGGACTTTAAACAGTGCTGTGCTTATCTGGCAGGCTCTGAGTCTCTTGATGTGCAGGAAAGATCATATTATTCCAGGAGTGCATAACGGTGGGTTTCCCCAGAACAAAATAGTTCAAGTTGCCTACAGTACTTCAAAAATATATCAACAGTTTGGCTGAAGAGACTAAATGTCATTTTTCAAGTTTGCTGATGATTCTAAAATAGATGGGTTTATGAGTACAGAGGAGGATATAAAATGGCTTTACGAGGAGATGGACAAGCTGATCGAGTGGGTGAGAATATGGCAGATGGAATATAATTGCAAAGTATGAGCTCAATCACTTTGGTGCACATGACAGAAAAATAAAGGCATTATTAAATGGTGACAGAGTATGGAGACCTGGGGTTGCTTGCATAAATTACTGAAGGCCAAAGTGGAGGTACAGCAAAAGGAATAAGAATACTTTTCTAATCATTCAAGGCATGTGGGCTTCACAAGCTGAGCCAGAATTTAATTGCCCATCCCGAGTTGCCCTTGAGAAGCTGGTGGTGAGTTGCTTTCTTGAATTGCTGCAGTCCTTGAGGTATGCGTATATCTACAGTGCTACTAGGGAGGGAGTTCCAGGACTGTGATGCAGTGGCGGTGAAGGAATGGCAATATATTTCTAAGTCAGGAAGGTGTGTGGCTTGGAGGGTCACTTACAGATGATGGCGTTCCCCTGCTTTTGCTCCCCTTGTCCTTCTAGCTGGTAGAATGCTTGGAAGGATATGGGATATTAACCTTTATTACGAGTAGATTTGATTATAGGAATAAGGAAGTCTTATTGTAATTGTATAGAGCCCTGGTGAGACTGCACGATACAGTTTGGATCTCATTACCTAAGAAAGGATGTATTTGCCATAAAGAAAGCGCAGCAAAGATTTGCTAGACTGGTTCTGGGGATGGTGGGTTTGTCATAAGAGGAAAGATTGAGTAGACTGGCACTGGTACAGTGGGGAGAAGAATAGTGATCTCATTAAAATGTATAACATTATTAAAGGTGTTAATATTGGATACAGGAAGGATGTTCCCCTGGCTGAGCAGTCTAAGACAAGGGGCAGTGTTTCATAATAATGGGTAAGGTATTTCAGACAGAGATGAAGAGGAATTTCTCCATACAGGATAGTGAAATTTCAGAATTCTATACCCCTGAGCTCGATGGGATCATTGTGTTCATTAAAAACAGGGATTGGTGTATTCTTGGACAGTCAGGATGTGGGGTTAGTGTTGGAGTGTGGCACTGAAGTAGACATTCAGCCATGAGGCTCCAAGGGCTCTAAAGCCTACTGCTCCT
This sequence comes from Rhynchobatus australiae, assembly GCA_034780895.1. NCBI lineage: Eukaryota > Metazoa > Chordata > Chondrichthyes > Rhinopristiformes > Rhynchobatidae > Rhynchobatus > Rhynchobatus australiae. The sequence continues at coordinate 16,244,410 of JAUZTB010000074.1, forward strand.
TTTTGTTTTCTATTGAAATAGAATGAATTAAAGGAGTTGATGTAAAATGAAGTAAAGGATTTGATATGTAAATAATATTCAGCCATATTTTAATGATGTTTGGGACAGATAACCAATGAAAATGCAACCAGTGAATCATATCTGAAAAGTATTATCAAAGTACTCAAGTCGTTTTGGTCCTTTTGGTTGGAGTTGAGGAGGAGGAGGATTCATTTTAATTCTTTCAGAAGATGTTACTTGTTTCATTGAAAATTGTTGAGTGAAAATAAGTGCTTTATGATTGTGATTGTTTATTTTTCTCTTAAACAGAAATTGGAGACCTAAAAGAACTGCAGACCCTTGATGTCTCAGCCAATTGCTTGACTGCATTGCCAGAAAGACTTCATTTATGCTTTTCCCTACAGTATTTGGCTGCTGACCGGAACCAACTTAAAGATTTACCCAGGCAGCTTTGCATACTTCCAAATTTGAAAGAACTCTCTGTAACTAGCAACAATTTAAAATGTTTACCACAAGGTGAGTTTCATGTATTGTTTTGTTAATGAGTAATACATTAAAAAGTTATTATCTGAACGTGGTAAATTCCAGTTAACCTTTATTCCACTTTTGTTAACTTTTTAGAGTTTTAGTTAGATTCATAAATATTGAAGGAATTTTTTTTTTTAAAAACTGCAGATGCTAGAAATAGTGCTTCACTATCTCAGTTCCCAAGTTATACTTGCAAAATTTAAAACAATTCTCAAAATTGTAGTTCACCCAAATGGATGTTACTGAGCTGATGTAGCATATTCTTTTAATTAAAGATTGGTCAGGCTCAAGGTTCAGCATTAATGGGTTAAAGATTGAGGGGCAAGATAACCAGATGACAAGGATCGAGGTTGAGATCGGGTCACCTTGAAAAATTAGTAGCCAAGATGAGGTTGTGTGGCCTTCAGGAAGGTGGAGTTAGGGGAAAAGAACAGAGGCTGGGGGTTTGGGGAAAGGCCATGTGGACAATGTCCTCAATCAAGGTTCC
>JAUZTB010000074.1:16317232-16329328 GCA_034780895.1 Rhynchobatus australiae
CTAATCCAAGCAGTGTGGGCAGGGCTTCTGTCCACCTCCAGCCCTACACTTCATGGCATAGATTTATGAGCAGAAGTCCCTGCTACAACCTGGTGACTTGCTGCTGCTTTTTGCATTTTACTGTGCATCTGTCATGACCAGAAATTAAACATGGGTGACACCAAACAGTATTTACCTCAACAATATGTTGACAGATAGTTGATGTCAGATTCCTGTCTTTGTGCTAGTTGAAGTTGTTAACTCCAATATTATAATCGGAGACAGCATTAAAGCTGTACCTGCTGATTGTGTCCTGCCTTATCAACAAAATAACAGTATGATAAAATGCACTGCAAATAAAATGAGGGCAGGTAAGTAGAGAAAACTCAAATCTGAGTTTCAGATCATTCTGACAGTATATTTGGAATATTTCTTTCATGAAAATATTTGTATGTAGTCTGTTTTATTTTGCAATTTATCTTTGGCTCTTTTTGCAAGCTGTACTTTATTCATTTTCCCAATTTTTCCATAATGTCTTTTTCTTGTTTAGCATCTTGTAGACTTAATTTTCCATATTTTCCCCATAATGTATCCCAACTTCTCTTGGGATAGATTTCCATGACCTTGGTCATGAAGGTCAGTGCCTCTGCAGTATTTTTCACCCCTTGACCTGCATTCCTGGAATCCTGATGTGTCCTGTGTCATGTAAAGCACAGCACTGAAAAGTACTTTGTGCAAAATGAATATCTAAGTATGTTTTCCTCATTGTTTCAGGTGAAAGGATAACTGGACCAAAAGGTTTAGCAAGAAAACATCAGTAAAAGAACTATAGGCATGGAATCCAAAGACACTAGGGATAAGCTGAAATGGAGAGAAAAAAAATAGGTGATACATAACATATTTAAATGAGCTGTCAAAATGCAGAAATGGCAGAGATAGCACAGTCATATCAAACAGAATTCCTAACAATCTAAGCATTCTGACTAATCTTTAAAGCCATTTCATAATAAATTTCCATGCATGGAAGAACTCAAGTTGCTAGTACACAGAAAATTAAAGGGTATGTGGAGTTTAAATAGAGCACCTTACATTTTGACTGAGAATTCAAGAAAGAGAAAGTAACTGCAAAGTGACATAGAAAAGCAATAGAAGAAAAATGATTTACCCAATAGAAGTTGAACATTTATAAAACTAGGTTTTATCAACCCCAGTCAAAGATGGCAAATAAGCATAATTTTGCATGAGACAATTTTGTGTGACAATAGAAATAACATTAATTTGATGCATCTGTAATAATGTGCCTTTCACAAGCAGCTGAGAAGCCAATTAGCTGGTAAATATTGTCTTGCAATTGCCAGGAATACCATTTTCTAAAACTGCAAATCCCCAATGCCTTTGACTATAGATGTATAGCTGAAGGAATTTTAAGAGACAGATACTCTGGAGATCTTTATCTCCAAGAATAAATTTCTTGAATGTAAAAGATGTCAAGTGTTTGGGTTATCCAATTAAGGTTTATATTTTCACTAACAGTCGAGACGCATACGTGTCCCTATTGATTCCAGGTTTGCCCCAATGAAGCCCTCTTCCCCGAAACATGTCTTACTATAACAAGAACTCTGTTGATTTGGTTCCTAATATCACCCTGCCTCCCCTTTCCTTTATTCTTTAGAAAGCAGCAATTTATTATCTATTGATCAACTTCAGCATTGCGTATGATTTATTTGTAAAGCTATTAATGATGCTTCCAGTTTGCTGGGAGTTTCAGAGCTGGATAAGATTTCTTTATTAATCACATGTACATCGAAACACACAGTGAAATACACCTTTTGCGTAGAGTGTTCTGGGGGCAGCCCGCAAGTGTTGCCACGCTTCCAGCACTAACTTAGTATGCCCACTACTTCTTAACCCGTACGTCTTTGGAATGTGGGAGGAAACTGGAGCACCCAGAGGAAACTCACTCAGACACAGGGAGAACATACAAACCCCTTACAGACAGTGGCCAGAATTGAACCTGGGTTGCTGGCGCTGTAATAGCGTTACATTAACTGCTACACTACCATGCACATTCCACTCAGGAAGAATTATTTGAGTTGCTTTTTTGTTATACAGTGTTATTTTCCTGTTCACAAGAAATAGTTTCATGGTTTGGATCAAAACCTTAACAAGTTTCTTTCCATAATTTCTTCTTCCTTTATCTCTCACATGTTAACTACAGAAATTTATAACACTCACTATTTATCTCCAGCTGCCAGTTTTGATCCATTGCTGAAAAAATCCATAACTAATCCTGCTATCCCAGAAGGACTTCTCTCTTAAACTTGTACCCACTGAACCTTGCAAAACCCACACTATTGTGCTTTTTACGTGGAACATCACTAGCAGGTGCAGCACTTGTTCATTCCTAATTGTCCGTGAATTGCCACAGTTCACTAAGTGAGAATACTCATCGTGTTCTTGGGAGGGAATTTCCAGGACTTTGACCCAGTGATAACGAAAGGTCGGCAACACACACCCATGTCTGGTTGAATTGGAGGTGGAAGTGTTTCCACTTTACTCTGAGCAAGAGTCACGGCTGAAACCAATTTCAGTCCGTTTTCAAAAACAGAAAATGCTGCAAGTACTCAGCAGGTCAGGCAGCATCTATAGGAAGAGAAACTGAGTCAATGTTCCAGGTTGAAGACACTGTGTCAGAGCCCTGAAGAAGCTTGCTAAGCTGCGGTCCAGAGTTACCACCACATTGCCCCTCCAGAGGAGGGGAGGTGGTGCCTTGTCCAGCCATGGCATGTGCCCAGCCCTGCTTCGCACCCAAGCTTGACCTATCCAGCCCTTGGAGCCAATCCTTATCCTAAAATTGTGGATCTGACTTGCTGATTTTCCTTACCTACATTGTTCCAACATGCTAGAGGCTGTTCACCTTGGAGACCTGCTATAGATATGGATATGGTCTGGTGTGAGACTTGCACCTTCTCCCTGAGGGACCATTCTGACATCACCCACACACTCCTCCCACTGGTTCCCCTCCCCCACTGTTCCTCTGTCCTTCCCACCGCCCTCACTTCATCCCAGGCTCCACCTTCTCTCCTATCAGATGCCATCATCCACCTATCACCTCCTAGCTTCTGTCACTATTTACACTCTCCCCTCCTCCACCTGCCTATCAACACTCCTCACCTATCACTTGCTAACTCTTGATCCACCCCTTTCTTTCACCTCTTTATACTGGACATCTCCCCTCTATCTTTCAATCCAGGCGAAGGTTCTCGTCCCAAAATGTCGCCTGTTCATTTCCCTCCAGAGATGATGCCTGACCTGCTGAGTTCCTCCAACGTCTTGTTTGTTGATTCAGACAAGGATAGTTCCTATGGTAGTTGTGGAAAGGGAAAAAGTTTAGTCCTCAAGTTAAGGTACGAAAATGGGGGAAAGCTGATTTCAATAGTGTTAGAGCGGATCTGGTGCGGGTATGATGACTTCTGATGAGTGTGAGTCTTTTGAAAGAGAGTTAGTAAGAGTTCAGGGACAGCACGTTCCAGGAAGGATGAAAGACAAAGCTGGTATGATTAGGAGACCTTGGATGATAAAGGATACTGAAGGTTTGGTCAGGGAAAAAAGGAAGCAATGACAGGTATAGGCAACTGGAATTGAGTGGGTCTCTTGAGGAATACAGCTGGTGCAGGAAAGAAAAAGAGATTTAAGAGGGCAAAGATGGTCCATGATGTATTCTTGGCAAGTAAAATTAAAGAAAATTTAATTCTATAAGCACCCCAGGAGCAAGAAAGTACGAGGGAAAGCATGAATCCTATTAGGGACCATAGGGGTAATCTGTGTATGGAGCTGGGGATGTGAGCGAAGTCCTGAATGAATATTCCTCATCAATGAGAAGGATGAGGAAGATGGTGAGTTCAGGTAGGTATACGTTGGTGGTCTGGAGCATGTCACTATTAATGATGTGGAGGTGTTAGGTGTTATGGAATGCATAAGAGTTGATAAATTCCAGGGCCAGATAGGATAGAAAGTTGGGCAGAGTGTTGGCAGATGGAGTTTAATCCTGACGAGTGTGAAGTGATACATTTTGGAAAGTTGTAAAGAGATCATAGTGGGATAGGACTTATGCAGTAAATGGTAGGGTGCCAAGGAATATTGATGAACAGATAGACCTTGGGGTTCTAGTCCATAGTTCCCTGAAAGTGCCAACACCAGCAGATAGGGTAGTGAAGAATGCACATGGCATGCTTGCCTTCATAGGTCAGGGCATAGAATATAAAATTTTGGGATGTTATGTTGCAACTTTACAAAAATCTGCTAAGGGTATGTGTGCAGTTCCAGTCACCACATTATAGGAAGAACATGGTTGTGCTGAAGAGGGTGCAGAGGAGATTCACCAGGATGTTGCTTGGATTGGAGGACCTATGGGGAGAAATTGGATAGGCTGGGCTTGTTTTCCCTGGAGCAAAGGAGGCTGAGGGGTGACCCGATAGAGGAACATAAAATTATAAGAGGCATAGATAAGGTAGATAGGCAGAATCTTTTTCCAATGGTAGGGGTATGAAAAACAAGAGGGCATAGGTTTAAGTTGGGAAGGAGGAGTTTTAAAGGGGATTTGAGGAGCAAGTTTTTTTTACACAGAGAGTGGTTGATATCTGGAACTCGCTACCAAAAGAAGTAGTCAAATCAGATATAATCACCATGTTTAAGAGGCATTTAGACAAGAGCTTGAATAGGCAAGGCAGTGAAGGATACAGACCTAAAGTGGGCAAATGGGATGAATGTAGATGGGCAAAAAGGCTGACATGGATGTGTGGCTGAAGCACCTGTTTCTGTGCTGTGTGACTCCATGACTCTGAGGATTTTACCAACAATTGGTAGTCAGCAACAATGACATCTTCTGTTCCCTTCAGTGCTTCAGACCACCTACATTAATATTGCAGATTTATTTAACTAAATCCATTGGATGCTGGCAAATAATTTGTGCTTTAGAAGTGCAATGCTTAAACGTCTAAATACTGCAAGATAACTCTCAAATTTGTGTGATAAACTACTAATGGAAAATATCCATTTAGGAAGCAGAAGAAATGGGACAGATCAATCAGATGTCTTCTTACTCAAATGTACGTAGGTAAGGCAAAAACACAGCACCCCTGAGATCTCTAATTGTGCTGAAAGGAGAGATGATACATGACTAGGCCCTAGGATCACTGGAAGGAAAAGTTAAAGCACGGAAGGCTTCTTCCACTTTATCTCCCCTAGCAGGAAAATTTTGGAGCTTGAGTGTGGAATTTTCCGATATGTGGTCAGAGCATTCAGCAGGAGTGCTGAAGCAGGAAGTTCTGACCAGGAACTGGATTAAAACCATAAATTGTTTCTAAAATTTATTGGTAAATTGTTAGGTTACTCCTGCCAGGGACAGAGAGGAGGAGTAGAGAGTACGATATCGTCTGTTCATGGAAGAAAGTCTGGCCCAGCTCCTCACTGTGGATGAGCTTCTGTCAGACTCTTTATGGCTGATCAAAATGCTGTGGCCAAACTGAATAGCAATCACACACGGAGTTTAAAATAAGCCTAATATAGCTTTCTGTCCTTATTTTTTTGGAATGTATTCATTCTATGTGCGACTTTTGCTCAGCTTGGCCTAGTATTGTGCTGAACCTTTTATACATCTTGTCCAAGATCTTAATGTACTTTGTATAGTTTGTGGAATCAAGCACGAAATACGGCTGGGGCCTGATCAAGTGCTTTATAGAGGTGTAGCATAAATTGCTTGATTTTACACCTTTGTGAATATATTACTGAAGTAAATAGCCCATTAGCTTTTCTAATAGTTCTTTTAACTACCGTGTTACCTTTAGAGACTTGTGCATATTCACCCCCAGGTGTCTCTGCTTCTGCACCCAATTTAAAATTGCATATTAGTTCACATTATTCCTCCTTTCATTCCTAATGAAATTAAAACTTCCATGTGTTAAATTTCTTCAGCGTGACTGCCATTTTACTAGTCAGTTTCTGTGCTTCTGAAGAATCCCACTTTCCTCAACATCTTTTGCTACATTATCAAGTTTTGTGCTATTTTTAAACTGTAAAAGTATTCCCAGTCTCACATCCCACTCATTAATAACAGCAATGGTCCTAATAACAACCAAAAGGGCATGTGACTGCATACTTCCTACCAGTCTGGGACATAACCATTCACTACTGCTTAGTGTTTTCTATCACTTGACCAGTTTTATGTCCTTACTGTCATTGTCCCTTTAATTCTATTGGCTTTTAATTTTGCTAACAAGTCTGCTGTGTACTGCATTTTCAAATATTTCAGAAGTCCACCCACACTGCTTCAACTGCATTATCCTTATTATTCCTTTTCATGACCTCACCAAATTAAATTAGTCAATTTCCTTTATCAAATCCATGATGACTCTCATTTATTACCACAGACTCTTCCAATTCATTTTGTCCTGATTATTGTCTCTAAAAGATTCTGCAATATTGATATGCTTATACAGTTGGCTGGCAGGTTTGTAATTGTCAGCTTTGTCCCTATCCCTATCTGTGGAGGGTTTTAACATGGCAAATTTCTTCATGCTGCAACATTCCTTTGCCAGACATTAAAAAAAATTAGAGCAATTTCTTGTTTTCACAAATTTATTGATTTGACTTTTCTTTGGGATTTGCCTCCTGCTTTTATTGGCCAATACAATCTGCAGAAAGTCTGAAAAGAGATTTAAAATACATCTTTCCACATGAATTAATTTTACAGTCCTTGAACAACACTTGTACAATCTCCCACTGAGCAATGTTGAGCGTAAAGTTATGTTTAAGATGCAGGCTGCCATCGATATGTTTAATAAAACTCATCACTTTGTGGCATGTGTTGAAGATCATCACAAATGTTTGGAATCTTTGCACTGAGCCACCTTTGGCATCACAACCAGTAGAATCTCATCTTGAACCTTCACTTAAATGTCAAGAACCTCCTGGACTTGTGCTGAAACTGGGAATTAGACCACTAAGGAAAGTTAAGGCTGCTATTTTACCATGTAAGGACCCTGTTAAAGAAGTAATTTGTGAACCCAATCCCATTCAATCTTGCAGGCCCAGAAAGTGAGTGATGAACTATAGAGTTTGCCCTCTACATTAGTAAATTGACCCAATTTACAGGAATGAGGCTTTGGTAATGGATTTACATTTGAAATCTAGTGCAGTGAAAGGAACTTGAAGTAAGTAACTGTTGTTTTTGAAGATGTGCTTCAATTAATTAAAAACCAAGGTTTTTTATTTGTTTTTGTCTTTCTTCACTCTCTCCTCCATCCAATCGTTCATTCCCCATTATCTTGCTTGTGGTATGTAATTTTGTTCTAATTATCCCATAACCCTCTCTGTCATCCATGCTGCTTCTTTCTCTTTTGATTCCCATTGATTGAGGAGATAAACTCTTGACCCCATGATTCACCGAGGTCCCACATGCCTCATTGACTCTGTTTCACTATCATCAATATAAAAAGTCATTAAATTGTTGTGGCAAAGAGGAGGCCATTTGATCCATCAATTTTATGCCAGCTCCAAGAAGAGCAACCTCATCAGTCCCATTCCTGTGCTTTACCCACTTTGCCTTGCAAATTATTCTCTCTCAGGTGCCCTCCTAATCTCTTTTCAAGACCCTGATTGATTCTGTTTCTATCGCCTTTCCAGGCAGTGAATTTCACATCCTAATTACTCTGATTTTTTTAAAAAGGCTTTTCCTTACCTCTCTCTTTTACATTTTGTTCATAACTTGATTGCAGTTCCTCTGGTCTTTGAACTATGTGCTATTGGGAACAGTGTCCTTCTGTTTACTCTATCGAAAAGTCCTGATTTTGTCCACCTTTACCAGACCTCCTCTCAATTTTCTTTGCTCCAACCATGTTTCTAACCTTAAATTCCTCATCCCTGCAACCAGTCCAGTAAATCTCTTTTGCACCCTCTTTGAGACCTTCATATCCTTTCTGAAGAGTGGTTAGCAGAATTGAATACAATAATCCAATTGCAGCATAACCAATGTTTATATAAGTTTGAAATAATATTCCTGCATTTGTGCTCTGTTCTTCAACTTTTGAATTACAGGATCAAATATTTTCTGTAATCACTCTCACAACAGGGCCTCTCAGTCTCAAGGATTTATACACAATTACACCCACCGTCCTCTATACTTTGTCTATACTGTCTCATTTATTCTTTCTGCCAAAGTATAGTACTTCACATGTCTCTCGATTAAATTTCACTCTTCCAGCACTTTGGCTAAAAAAAATAGTAGAAGCTGAAGGGTGAGGAAAAGAACAAACATTCAGTTTGCAACACGAGATTCCTTACCCAAATGATTCTGAGCCATTAAGATACAGTAAAACAGATAATCCAGCATCTGATTGTTTGAAAATCCTGACAGGCATCTGGCTCATTCACCATTTCACTAAGTCCTTGTTATCTGTGGATTTATTATCTATTGGCTCACAAGATTGTTTGTGGACTACTAGGTCTGCAGGCCACGTGTGCAGCCCAAGCCAAGGTCAAGGTTGGAAACATCAGGGGTCAGGAGCCATGACCTCCGGAGTGCTTGTATTTTTCAGTACATTCGAAAAGCTGACACTTGTTCTGTTTCCTGTACTTCCTGTCAACTCATTGGGTTCATTAGAAAATGTATTACAAAACTGTGTAATGCATTTTAAAAAAAAGTGTTTGAGTTAAATGTGTAATATCCAAAATTTGTCAGTTTGTCACAACCAAAGTCCCAAGGGTGTCGGATTATTGGAGTTTTACTGTAGATCATTGGCTTCAGTCTGACAGTAGTTTCTACAGTGGATATTTGGAATCATAATCCTTTTATTCCAGACTTTGTTTTTAATGAGAATCAGTATTCTGTAACAATGTAAGTTAGAAAGTTATCAGTTATTTCCTGCCACCGAGTAGTGTGCTTGGTAATCTCTAAACTGGAACTCTGAAAATGAGAAATGGAAAAATTTCAGGAAATAACTTACAATTATTTTCATTACTACTTCAGCTCCTCCATATTTGACAAGTTTCAAACAAAAATTTCAATTCAAATGTAAATGATTATTCACACCAATTATACTTCACTGCTTCCGATGTCAAATGTAAGCCCAGTAGTAAAGCTGGTTCCTGTAAGAGGTGCCATTCCCATGCATAGACTATTGAGAAGCCTCCTCTAACTCTAATCTAATATACAGTGATATATCCCGATCTCTTCAAATCTCTTCCATTGTTTGCTGTGAAAATGTAATAAATCTACCCTCAGTCTCACAGGAATGGTTGCCTGCAGTCAAGATTATAGGTCGCCAGGAAGAAACATTACAAATCTCTACAGAGACAAAGAGAAGTCTGTAACCTGTCAAATGAGAAGTTAGTGATGATTAGAACCTGTATTTATAAAACAAAAGATTTATCTCTGTTAGAGGGGATCTGGAGCAGAGACGTGATTTAATTATTCAAATTATTAATTGTTCATGTATAGTTTCTAAAATCTATAAGCTTTACTGTATTTGAAAGCAGAATGCAGAAGTAGAATTTAACAGTCAGGGCCACAAATGTAATAAGTAGATCAATCTGATTTAATATTTTAATAAAATGTGTCAGCTCCAAAACTTATATTGAAAAGCAAATAGTAAATATGGTTACTGTGGAAATGTCGAAAACACATTATCTTCTTATTTCAACGTCGTCTGAATAGGATATTGTTTATAGTGCAATGACCCTAGTTTATTTTTAATTACGATGGCAAACATTGTAGAATTTACACTGCATAGTCTGGAGACATGTGATTATTTGCTAACCTAAGGATGAACTAGGGAACATGTTTCGCTCAGGTTAGTTGTAATATTTTCAAAGGATCTCTGGCAGAATTTTTGCCGGTGCCAGGTAGCCCACCCTGGGGAGCAGCAGGGAACTTGCTCGATTAGCTCTGGACTTCCTGCCGCATTATAACCAGCTAACTCCTGCAGGTGAAGTTCAGTTGTTCACTCCACAGAATAGTTCAGTTTTCTATTCAATAAAGCACCTTCCAGTCAGTTGCCTGCAGGGAAGAGTGATTCTTTTTGAAGTAGAGGGTCATCTTTCAATCTCCTACAAACTCTCTGTTTCACATAAGGAGTCAGCAACAGTGCATACAAGCACATTCCATCTTCACACTGCTGCCATGCCACTACCTTTGCCCTGTAATTAAAATGGTGATAAGGTCTTTGGTTCTTATTTGATATTTGCCTGCACTGTTCTCAGAGTCAAAGTCAGGGTCACCCTTGATCTCAGAAGCCTTGCCTCAGGATCCTCAACAGGCTGCCTTCACTGAGATATGCTCCACTGCTAACTTCTCCACTGCAGTAGGCCAGAAAAAACCTCTACTGGCAGCGTGTAGATAAACGTAACATTTGAATTCACATCTGGAAGTGCGACTTGACTACAGGGCTCCAAAAGTGCAGGCAGTTATAGCAGGAACTCTTGTGTCCACCTTGTTAGCAACTTCCTTCCAGAAATGCCACCTCTCTTGACAGACATTTTGCACTCATTCCTAGTTTGATAAACGTGATGCCACTTCTCTTCTTGCAAGACTTCTTCTGGCATCATTTTGAGAAAGACTCTGCCAGATGCAGCTGGTGATGTCATTTGGGTCAGTCTCTTTCAGCTTAGTTTGGAAGAGAGTTGTGTAACTGCAGGAAAGGTGCATATGATCCTTTAATGTTTAGTTTGAGCCTTTAGTCTTATTTAAAGCAGGTTCTTTAGTGAATGAACAGTGTCAGTTGTGATTCAGACCAGTGTGGTTGAACTCACCAAAAATGAATTTTCTGGACAGCACTAATATTGACAAAATTTGGGTGAGATGGATGCCAGACAGATAGTGTAAGGATACATAACATTCTTGCACCAGAAGTCCATATCTTACTAATAGTGAGCATTAATTCACTCTGAAGTGAATTGGTTAATGTCATGGTAACATGATTTTTGTCTGCAGGGTGGCATTTTTTGGGCATTACACAGATAACTTTTTTTGGCTTTATGAAATAATATTATGTTGATGAATGGATTAAAGTGATGGATGGTAAATGGCTGGATGTATAAAACATAGAACAGTACAGCACAAGAACAGGCCCTTTGGCCCATGATGTTATGCTGAATTTATTAAGCTAATAACACCTAATCCCTACTGCCTGCACATGGTCCATATCTCTCCATTCTCTGCATATTCTGTCTATCTAAGAGCTTCTTAAATACCTCTATCGTATTTGCCTCCACCATCATCCCTGGCAGAGCATTCCAGGCACCCACCACTCTCTGTGTAAAAAAAAACCTGCCCCACACATCTCCATTGAACTTTACCCCTCAAATGCAAGGCCTCTAGTATTAGAGATTTTGACTCTGGGGAAAAAGCTATCTATCTATGCCCCTCATAATTTTAAAAACTTCTATCAAGTCTCCTCTCAGCCTCCACCACTCCAGAGAAAACAACCCTAGTTTGTCCAGTGTCTCCTTATAGCATGTGCCCTCTAAACCAGGCAGCATCCTGGTAAGCCTCTTTTGCACCGTCTCCAAAGCCTCCACATCCTTCCTTCATGGGGCAACCAGATTTGAATGTAATACACCAGATGTGGCCTAACCAGAGTTTTATAAAGTGGCAATGTAGATTGCAATCTAGGCTGCAAAGTAGAAAAGTTTCATCTAGATTGTTTCGTATAGCCATGTTGCAATTATGTACCATAACCCATGATGTTCTCACTCAACTATAGGCACATAATTTCTCAGCAGAGGAACTATGGACTATGACCTCAACAGATGGACTATGACCTCATGATCTACCTTGTTGTGACCTCATTGCACTGCACTTTCTCTGTAGCTGTGACACTTTACTCTGTACTGTTAATGTTTTTACCTGTACTACATCAATGCACTCTGTACTAACCCAATGTAACTGCACCATGTAATCAATTGATCTGTATGATCAGTATGCAAGAAAAGTTTTTCATTGTACCTCGGTACAAGTGACATTGATAAACCAATACCAATACCAATGTGGGAGGGAAGGGTTAGATAGATCTTAGAGCAGGATAAAATGTCAGCACAACATTGTGGGCTGAAGGGCCTGTA
>JAUZTB010000074.1:16336713-16347210 GCA_034780895.1 Rhynchobatus australiae
TATAGAGAAGTTGGAGATTTCCTTTCCTGAAAGCTCTAACTGAACCAGATGGGTTTTTTTACAGCAATGACAATTACCAATACAATTTTTTAAATTTAATTACTTCAGTTTAAATTCCCCAGCTGCCATAGTGGGATTCAAATTCAAGCCTCTTAATCAAAGGTCCAGTGATTTAACCACTGTGCATTGCTACTTGATGAGGTGTACACAGAACACTTGTCAAATACACACCATTTGCAGTAGGTGTTTGGTGATGCTGGAGCAGCCCTTTTAAGGGCTGCAACCCATGGTGTTTTGTGATTGGACAAGCAGTCGACAGGTGTTTGATATTGGACTGAATTATCACCATATCACACAGAAGGCATTTCCAACACAACATCATGATTTTTAAATGCCTGCAAGTGATGAAAGTGTTATTTCTATAATTCATACACATTAAATATGCTACAAAGTTTTACAAATACTTTTGCATTTTTATTCAATATCTAGGCAGTTCTCTTTCTGAAACTGGATCTTTTTTATATACTGATCTCTGTCATGACTGGTATAGTTTCCCTGACACTTTTTCTTAGACTTAAGTGTATTTACATTGTCAAGTATTTCAGTTTGCTATGATTTTAAGATGTTTGTGGTTAATGGTTGGTCTGGCTGATCAACTATAAACTGAACTCACCCTTTCCTCTTAATCTCAGGATGCTGATTTCTTAGTGAGGTCTGTGCCATGAACTCATGCATTATCGGTCAAGTAGTCAGTCCATCATTAGCATGTGAGTTTTGATAGTATGTCCCTTGGGATTCTCCCCATTATCATACCGCCAAACTTCTTTCTTCTTTTGTGAGTACCTCTCCGGCAAATAATGTTGGATAATTATCAGGAATCCTTGTGAATTACCCTTCCTCATACCAGTCCTAAGAACACCTACCATAGTCTTGACCGACATCAAATAATAACGTACTGAAAATCTAATTTTCATAAGAATAAAGGCAAAGAACCTTACCACAAGCTCAACAAGTTAACCTGATGAGTAACTGGACAAGAAGATCCCAAACATGATCTACTGAGTACCTTGGATTATTATTTTAAACAAAAGATACTGTATATTCTCTTTCCCATTAGTATTATCTGACCAATTTTGCTGGGGAATTGCATCATATTCTCACATGGGAAGAGGGTAAGAAGGTTTGCCTGCTGGTGTATTTTAATCTATGCCTTTTCCTGATCTCTTGAAGATGATATCAATTATAGGAAAAGAATGCAGACAGCAGTCTTCCATTTAACAATCGACCAATGAAACCAAACACTGCATCTGGGTCACAAACCTTTGCCATTTTTGAAATATACATTGCAACCCTTATTAATTTCACATGGTATCAGTTTTCTTAGCTTCCAATTCAAACATCAACTACAGATGATGATCAATAGGTACTTTTAACAGTTCAAGGTATGTAACTGTCCTTTGATATGCCTTTTATAAATATATCCTTATATAAAATTCACTGCAATTGTATTGTGTGGCATTGTAACAAATGATTTGAAATACCTTGGTTGCTTTAATATTAATCTGTTTATTTTAATATAGACTGATTAATACCATATTGTAATAAGTTGATTATAAGAAATAATTAAATATTTTAGAATTGATATAATGATGCAAGGATTAAAATAACTGCTAATAACACCCCTATAAAGTCTATTCTTTTGTATTTCCTCATTTGACCATAGCCTGCATTTTTTAATGCATTATTGTGTGATGTTGTCTGCTCAGGACTGCCACATTTGTTGGTCTGCCATTTGTTACTTTCATTGATCTTGACAGCTGTCCTTCATGTAATCCCATCTCTGATGTTTTCTAGTTGCGATCCACAGTGGCACCTTTCTCCAAGGGAATTTCCAACTGTTACACTGTGATTTTCCACTCTATGATATCCAGTGCAATCAATGTCTAGGGACACACTCTTCTCACGTACTTTCAATCTACACAAATTAGTCTTTCATTTTTTTCTTCTTCTGCAATTGCTGTTGCCTTAATTTTTAATTTTTTTTCAGAAACAAACCCATCTTGTAGAGTGAAACAGAAAGCATACAAATAAGGGCAATTGCAATATTAGATGGACGATTTGCCTTAAACAGAGGCCACTTTGCTCTGAAGTCTCTGCCTGTGTGGCCAGTGGCAGCTTGGAAATAATATTGTTGTTGCCCACAGCCACAGTGTAAGCATTAGCAGTGAGAGAGAAGATATTTACTTCTTGGTGGAGTGTGCTCTGAAACTACACAGCCTTAATAGCAATAATTAAAGAAAGTATTGTGCTTTTGACATATTTTATGAGCTCAAAATATTCCACGTTCGATTTTGCAGCCAGTGAAGTGTTCTTAAAGAAGGAAACACACCAATCATTGTAACCATTGTGCATAGTGAGCTTCCATATACAGCAACAGCAATGTGCTAGAGCCTTTTTGTTGTATGAGAACATTGAAACAATTTCATTTGCCCTTCAGGAGTATCAATGAGACTAAATTGGACATCGCTGGAAAACGCGCACTGTTCGGTGGTGCAGGACTTAGTTGGACCTGGTGTGGAACACACATGAGCGCCATGCTCCAACCTTATTATTACGAGTTCAGCATCCAGCCATTGCTAACTGCCTTGCACACTGAGTTCTCACTCCAGTTCAAGTTAGCCAGTGCCGACTGAAGCCATACTTCGCCAACTCTTGTAACCAGTTATAGAGCCATAGAGTTATACAGCACAGAAGCAGGCCCTTCAGCCCAACCCATCCATGCTACCTAAGATGCCTATGGAAGCTAGTCCCATTTGCCTGCATTTGGCTCCTACCACTCTAAACCTTTCCTATCCATGTACATATCTAAATGTCTTTTAACCATTGTTAATTGTACCTGCCTCTACAGCTCATTCTATGTTCTCACCACCCTCTGTGTGAAAAAGTTGCCTCTTTTGTCCCTTTAAGATGTTTCCCTTCTCACCTTAAATCTACACCCTCTAGGTTTAGACTCCCCTTTCCTGGGGAAAAGACTGTGACCATCCACCGTATCTACTCTCCTCATGATTTTATATACCTCCTATAAAGTCATCCCTCAACCTCCTGTGCTCCAGAGGAATAAAGTCCCAGCCTATCCAGCCACTCCTTATAATTCAAGCCCTCCAGCCCTGGAGACTTCCTTGTGAATTTTGCCTGCACCCTTTCCAGCTTAATGACATCCTTCCTGTAGCTGGGTGACCAGAACAGTGCTCAATACAACAAGCGTGGTCTCACCAATGACTTGCTTTGTTGCAACATGACATCCCAACTCCTGTCCTGCCCTGGTTTAACCAACCAAAATGCCACACCTCACACATGTCTGAGTTAAATTCCACCTGATGTTCATCTAGATCCTGTTGTAATCTTTCCCAGTTAGTCTAGATCCTGTTGTAACCTTAATAGTAGTCGTCACTTTGCAGGTTTTGAAAGCTTTTTGGAAGAGATTGCAGAAAACCTGTGAGAATCTTCAGGCTTGCATCTGGATGCCTCAGTTGATGAGGCAGGCAGAAGGACAAGATTTGTTTAGCACAGAGAACCAAGAAGCTCCCCTCAAACATAGTGGCACAGTGATGCAGCTAGCAGAGCTGATGCCTCACAGCTCCAGTGACCTGGTTTCAATCCTAACCTCTGGTGCTCTCTGTGTGGAGCTTGCACTTTCTCCATGGGTTTCCACCAGATACTCCAGTTTTCTCCTGCTTCCCAAAGACATGCCAGTCTGTGAGTTAATTGGACATTGTAAATTGCTTCTAGTGTGTGGATGAGTGCTAGAACCTGGGGGTTTTAATGGGAATGTGGAGACAATAGGATGAGTTAGGATAGGATCTGTATAAAGATGGATGCTTGATGGTCAGCATGGACTCAGTGGGCTGAAGGGCCTGTTTCTGTGCTGATATTCTCTATGCCATGTAGCCAAATGGAAGCAGGCAGAAGTTGTAACACCAAGACATGGATAAGGTGCTTGAAATCTTCAAACTGCCCCACTGCTCTCAATCACTGCTCAGTGCAATCACTCAGCAACCTTTGAGATGTCCCACCATACCCTTGCACACTTACCATTACTTCAAGCTCACAGTTTACAAAGATTGTCAGGTACCAGTTCAGTGCAGGCACATCACCCAGACATCTCATGAGCAAATCTCAAAAATCTCATGAAAACATTTCACTCTTTCATGCTGGAGAATAAGTCACATTACCGGTGCCAAACTCCACTTTTGCCCCACTCCTTTCATATAACCAAGAACCCCCACCAACCCAGAGAGTGACTGATCATCAAGAGACCATCTTACAATGGATCTGACTCTGGCACCACTCAACGTCCCATCGGAATGCACAATGAAATATGTGGTGCGTTGGCAGGCCTGTCAGTAAGCCTGTTTCAAATATCAAAGACAACGGTCATGGGTAAATTACTGGACTCATAATCCAGCACATAAGATGCAGAGACATGAATTCAAATCCTCCACAGCAGCTGAGGAACTTAAATTCAGTTGTTCAAGTATCCTAGAATGAGAAAAAGAAACAGCAGGCATCTGTGAGGGGGACCACTTGTTGGGGAAACTCTCTGGTTCAGTAATGCCACTTTAAGGAGAACATCTGCCCTTTTTCCACAATTCGGACGACGTGTGATGGTGGATGTACAGCAATATGTTTGATTCCTGACTGCCCTCTGAAATGGCTTCAAAAGCCTTAGTTACTCCAATCTGCCACAAATTCCTGCCTCTGGGAGTACCTTCCTGCAGGGCATTTTGTTGGATCATGAAGGCAGCTCCCCAATGTCGCCTCAAGCACAGTTAGGACTGGGCATTAAATACTAACCTGGCCAGTGATGCTCAACCTATCCTGTGTCTGCACAGCCACCATTGGTGGCACATCCTTCCTTAAATATGTAGAATAAAACAGTACGTGGCATTCCAGGCTGCTCGTTAACCTTTCCTGATTCATGTACCAGGAACCCCAGATTCGTTTGAGCCACAATATTTTGTAGCCTCTCTCCTTCAGTTAATAAGTTGTTTTATTAGCTTTGCTTAGTTTCTTTTTTAGTGATGGAGATTGTTTTAATTCCTTCCCTCTCAATAGTTACTTGATTATACATTATTATTGTGATGTCTTTAGTGCCTTCCACCATGACAACAATGCAAAATAATTATTTAAAGTCTCTGCCTTTCTTCTGTTTCTCATTATTAATTCCCCCATCCTATCCTCTAAGAAGCAGTAGGACAGAAAAACAACCATACAGAAGATGGGCACTGAGGGTTTGCTCAAAATGTTTTAGACAGCACATACATTTTACCTTGATTATGTGTATAGTTTGGTATATCGATTTTGGTATGGTCTTGTCCATAAATTGTGGAGCAATTGTAAACTCAAAGATCGAAAAGAAAAATGACAACCCTCAAACTGAAACTATATAAGCATCACAACAGCTAAGGATCAAAATAAATACAAGGAAAACTTTAATATTTTGACAACACATATTCCACCAAGTAAACTCTCCTAAAATGTGCCCTGTTGCAAATTGTTCATTTATTTTTTAAATAAATGAACTTTTGACCATTTGGGAATGTTATAGATTGGCAGGTAGGCATTAACGTAATGGTGTCTTTCATGAATGTAAGCTGCCCAATGATTAATGACCCTTTATAATTATAGCCTAGAATCACAAAAAGCTAAGAAATAAGGCTGTATGTTATGCTGCCTTGTTGTGATGGTAGGATGTTAGGATCTGACATTGAGAACAAGCTGAACCAATGGTTGGCTGATTTGCAGTTCACCATAGAGAATGTCCCTCAATGTTCTGGTAGTTATATAAGTGGGAATATGCTGCATTAGGACAAAGCCCCAAAATAATGGGTTCTACCATCCAAGTGGTCTGCAATCTGGGCACTGCTAGAGAAAGGATGAGTGCAGCCATTAAGTGAAACTTGTCTGACGTGGATTAGGTTCAGCATCAAAGAAGGAGACTACAGCAGCAAGATGTTTGAACTCGAGGCAACATTCTGTATCTGAGAGCCCAATCTCATTGATGTCTGGTGTGCCCATTGAACCTGTTCCATAATTTTGTGCTATTCATCATTGCTTAGTGTTCCTTTTGACAATTGAAAAGCCGTGCAATTATTATAACAGCCTGTAGATTGTTATGATTGATCAGAATACCTGAGATGAGTCCAGGTCTTGCCTTGGCATCGGAGAATGCTTTAACCACAGTCACAAATTGTGTGGCCCGTGCCATTCTTTTTCATGTCAAAAACAATGATCACCATTCTTTCTTGGTCATATTTAATGTTCCTATCATTTTGCTGAGTTTGCCAAGTTGAGTCACTCCTGAGCTCAACTTATAGCAGGCACATGCAAGTCATTTGTTAGTTTCTGAAAGTGCTCTGAGACTATGATTGATTGGATTAGTCTTTCCCACAGTGCCACGAACTCTATATTTCATGAAACATTTTGGAAATCATTCAAGAAACTTAGAATCTTTAGCTGGATGAAAGATTGCTTTGTGATGCTCTGAATTCTTATTTACAATTAAGTTCTCCACAAAGAACTCACAATTCCAGAAACTTGCTTTAGTCACATAAGTGCACATGTTGCTAAAGAGCATTTTGCATCTCATGTATTTGTTTCTGTACTATTCCCAGAGGCACTTTAATTTTGCACTTAGGATTTTTTTTGTGTTTGTCATTTACAAGTGAGATTTAAACAGACTACAAATAGCTGGCATAAATACATTCTGATAGCTATATAATCAGACAAGCTGACTGAATCTCATATTAAAATAAAAGAATGCTGACTTACCTATGTACCATTAATGGGATCTCCCTTTAATGTGTGAGAACTTTTCACTACAGAAGCCTTCAAGAAGAAAGGGAGTTATTTTGAATTGGCAAAGAATATCCTCAAATATATAGGAAGAGCAGGAACTGGAAGATTGTAAGGAGAGGGCACAGTGACTGAGCAGCTAGTGCTATCACTGTACAGCTCAAGTGACCTGGATTTGATTCGGACTTCAGATGCTGTCTGTATGGAGTCCACCCTGGTCCTCTCGTTTCCTTCTGCATCCCAAAGATGTATTGGTTGTCAGGTTAATTGTCTACTGCAAATTACCCCTAACATAGGTGAATGGCAGAAAAATCATAGAAGAATTAATGGGCATGGGAGAGACGGTAGGCCATAGGGAAATAATTGAGGGAATGGGATTGATTGGAATCCTCTGAGAGACATCGTAGACTTGATAGATCAAATGGCTTCCTTCTATATCATATGAAGGAGAAAAGAATTTGATTGACCCATCGCCACACTAATTTTATGGCTATACTTAACTCTGTGGCACTTGCATGATGGAACAGGATGAGGCCTCCATTTTGCAGCCATCCTGTAAGGTGAGGCAGCTGTGGGCGGTGAGTCTGCACCCACAGGACCATCCACATGGCCCCGTGACAACAATACACTGTCAAAGGCATTCTCACTGCTTCTAAATGCCTGTGTAAAAGGATGGATTTAAAAATGTTTAAAAAAAATTAAAAGTAACTAAATAATAAATTCAGTTAAAATATATTGATCTACTATAAATTAAAATAAAACTAAATTAAGAAATATAAACAAAATAAACTTAATTTTTTGATGAAGTTTAGCAACATTGCTTGTATTCCAGCACCACCCAGACTCAGAGACAAGACCTGCGGCAAAGCGAGAAGTCAGTTATACCAGCATCTGAATTCCAACACACTTCTGACATCTGGCTTGCAGAGCACAGATGTAGAATTCAAAAGACAAGCTGGACATCAGAGGGTTGAATCACGATCATGAGGGAAGTTGGAAACAGATGAAAGCGATATAGCTATAAGGTTGTGAATCATTCCCATTCTTACACTCTCACTTTTATGTAGGAGTAGTTGTTAAAGGCATTCCTCAACAGACTGTTGGTGACACTTCATCACTGGGACCATCTACTGTTGTAATCTTGACAACTTGTTCAGCAATCACGTTGCTTCCTTTGAGGAAGTGTTCTGACTTCACCCTGTATACTGACACTATCTCTGCTGATATAAAATCACATGCTTTTGGAGATGTATCTGCCAATGACTTTCATATTTCTTTAAGAATTATTTGTGGGAAAAGTTGTCTCTGGTTGATGTTACAAAAGTTATTTAGAACTTAATCATACGGCATCCCTCAATATTTAGTTTGGATATTGTTGACCATGGAGACCTTGTTGGGAGACTTAAAGTTCGCAGTGATGTTAAAGATAGCCTAATCAGTCCCAATAGTTCTAAGGCAGATCTACTGCTGGCACACGACTATATTAAAACAGAGATTATCCTATGAAAAATATATATCAATGGTTGTAAACTGTTGTGCCTGTCCTGTGGTCACAATGTGTGCACATTTTTCTTTCATTATCATTGAAAATTGTAACCTGACATTTCTGCACAAACAGTTTTTATTGTTGATTAAATCATCATTAAATGATGTAAATCAAATACCGAGGGATGCATTGCCTGAATATTAATGTGTTTGCATCACTGGCAGATGTTTTGTGTGTTAGAACATAGAACAGTATAGCACAGTATGAGCCTTTCGGCCCACGATGTTGTGTCGACCTATATGAATACTTCCTCCGTGATCAATCTAACCCTTCCCTCCTGCATACCCATAACCTTCCATTTTTGGTAGCCAGTGTTAGCAACCAATTTAAAAGGTCCAGAGAGCTAAGATGTAATTTTGATTTATCATATATTCATTGATTGATTGGGATCTGGGTAGCACTGGCAAAGCCAACATATATTGACGATCCCTAATTTCCTGTGAGAAGGAGGTGGTTAGCTGTACTCCTGCTCTGCTGTTGTGAAGGAAGTTCCAAGATTTAGACCCAGTAATAATGAAGGACGATGATGTATTTCCAAGTAAGGATGATGTGCAGCATGGAGGTAGTCTGTAGGTGATGGTATTTCCATGCATCTCCTGCTGTTAGCTACCTTGGTGGTAGAGGTCACAGGTTTATGAAGTGCTGTCAGTGTAGCCTTGGTGAGTAACTGCAGTGCATTTGCAAAATGTGCCCACTGCAGCCACTGTGCACTGATGGTGAAGGGGATGAATGTTTCAGGTGGTGGTTGTAGTGCCACTAAAGTGGGTTGCTTTGCCTGGATAACATTGAGCTTCTTGAACCTTGTTGGAGCTGCACTCACCCAAGCAAGTGGAGAATATCCCATCACACTCCTGACTTGTGCATTGTAGATGCTGTAAAGACTCAGGAGGTGAGTCACTCCCCACAGGATACCCAGCCTCTGACCTGCTGTTGTAGCTACAGAATTTACGTGGCTGGTCTAACTGAGTTTCTGGTCAATGGTGAGCCATTGATTGTCAAGGGTAGGTGGTCAGTTTCTCTCTTGTTAGAGATGGTAACTGCTTGGCACTTTTGTAGTACAGATGTTATTTGCCATTTATCAGCCCCTGTCTGATAATTGTTTAGGTCTTGCTGCATGCAGGTACGTAGATAAACAGTTAGAATTTACTTCAACACAAAATGCATTCACAAAGAAGAAATATTGAATATGAGGTATACAGCCCAAACCTCAAAGGTACAGAGCACAACATAGAATGCCTTGGACCACTTTGGTGAGAATGACAATCTAAATGGGATGCCATTTGTCACTATATTACATTCAATTATTATCTGAATGCATATTTTCAATTTAAATATTTCTAATCATTATGTTGATCCATTTTATGAAACTGACTTTAGGAGCCTTATAGTTTAAATTGTTAATTTACATTTTTAGAGTTGTTTAATTTAAGAATTTAATTTTGAACATAAAGTTTAAGGTTTCCAGTAATTTTTCTTTTGTCTTCTCATTCTTTAGTACATTAGACAATGTTCTCAAGAACAATGTTCCAATATCCTGCCAAATTCCCCCACCATTTACATTCTTTTCTACAACTGGAGCAGCCTTCCAGCAAATAGGACAAACAGTCCTATTTTGTAACATTGGTAACAAACACATGTAGGACCTAAGGCTAAGATGGGCTTGTTGTAGTTATCACTCAGGAAGATATTACCTGCTTCAAAGCTGGAGGACCACTCTTCTTTGCCAGGAGTGGCTCATCAGGAATTGAGAAATATTAATGTATCACCGGGCCTGATTGTGCTTCTTTGTGGGAAGTGGTTCCTCAGGGACCCGGCCACCTGTAGTTTCTGCCGCCTGCACTCTGCTGCAGTGAAGCACAGAGCATGTTGCGGGTGTTCAGCTGCCGGACACACCCATGGAACATATTAAGGTGAGGTGCCAGGTGCATTTTACATCTGGCTCCACAGCTTTATGCCAGAAGCTACTCTATTTAAACAGATTTGAAAACCTACATTAAAAAAATTATTTGAGTTTTGTTTTTAATTTCACTGTATATTTATGTTTTTAATTAAGATATCTGTATAAGTCACATGTACATTGAAACACACAGTGAAAT
>JAUZTB010000074.1:16377320-16389544 GCA_034780895.1 Rhynchobatus australiae
GATAGTGTGAGGTGTGGTTTGATGGGCGGCACAACATGGTGGGCCGAAGGGCCTGTATTGTGCTGTATTGTTCTATAGTTCTATGGTTCTGTGGTATACCACCTACTTTTAGCCCACTGCTCCCTGGACTATGGAGCCTGGAGCATGGCTCATGGATGGTTGCCGGCTTGGAGTGGAGGAGGTTGTGGATGGGAGCAGAGGGCCAGCCTTGATTGCAGTTTTTTCTCCATGAACAGCAGCAGTCTGGGCTTGCTGACTGATGGGCAAAGCAAGGACATTGGCAAAGCCTCATGCTGCCTGCTGCTCCCTTAGAAGGAGATAAATTCTGCTGTCCTGGTGAACAGGAGCCTCTGTGATGGATTGGTGGACTGCAGATTGGGATATGTGACAAATATCAGCAGCTGCAGTCTGGACAGATACTGTGGAAAGAAATCCAACACCATTATGACCTCTACTTCAATCAAAGAGTGGTAATGGTCTTGCTGTGTGGTTGCAGCTGTGTCTATAGCATTTGGCAGATTTCTCTGACCACCTCCTTGGTGAAACACAACCTCTCTAATGACTGCTTCTCAATTAGATGCACATATTAAATTTCCTCTGTAGCCAGGGCCTCCTGTTCAGGGCTCTTCTCCTTCTCCCCTCTTGCAGAAGGTATTCCTGCTTGGGTGGGCCCTCTGCTGATCTTCCCTGTAACTGGCCACTCCAACAGGTACCACATCAAAATGCCCAAAGGGTACCTGAAGGCTCCAGAAAATAATATTATTCCTGCCTCTAGCCAATGTAAAAACCTTTCCATGACCAACAAAACTTTGACTCGATTCTTAGCAAACCTGTAGGTAACTGAGGATCTTTTAATATTGAGCAGATTTGCTGAGGTAGTTGCTTTTGGGGCAGAGTTAGTGAGCTGCTGCTGTTGAACCCTAGGTTTTGGAAGTGTGCATAGCACAGCCCATTAGGTTGATTGATGCTTTGATGTGGCTGAATTTTGAGGGCAGATGTAATTCAGCTTTGAATGAGGATTTATACCATCAGCTAACTAACTACTCCATGTGCTCACAGCATGTGCATAATGCACTGGCTACCACACTACCCAATATCCTGGTCAGCAGGAGTGGTGCTAAAAATATTGCTGTGTTTGCAAATATTGTTACCTACTGCTACCATTGAAACTGGAGGCAGCTTTTCACTCAGAATGCTGACCTAAATGGGGGTAATAGTCCAATCCCCCCTTCCCCAACCAGATGTTGGATGCATCTGTGTAGGTGTTTTAGGGATGTAAGCCATCAGAATGGTGTACAGGAAGCAGACCTTGATTATGAGCAGTCTGCCATGTTAGTATGTGCAATATTAGTTGTGAACAGCAATTGTTACTTTAAGGCTGTCATCCTTTAATGCATTGTGTCATATTTGCGATGACTATGTTTGTAGAAAATTTCAGAGACAATATTTGAGGAGTCCTTTAATAAATTTCACACACTTTGTATGAGCTCCTCATGTTTTCCATCCATGTACATTTTGCAATAAACTTCTAGTAGAGAGTAAGGACTCAGAGAACACATACAATGCAGCCAAAAGAAACAGAAAAAACACAGCAAGTATTATGGGGGGTTGCATATACAAGTTAGGGGTTTTATGTAGACCCTATACCACAAAGGGAACAGAAGGATCTTGGGAAACAAGTCCATAAAGGTGACAGCATAGATATATAAAGTAGTGAAGAAAACATACAGGATGTTTGCCTTTATTAGCCAGGGCACAGAACATAACGGCATAGAGGTTGTGGTACAACTTTATAAAACTTTGGTTAGGCCACATCTGGAGTATTGTGTGCACTTCTAGTCATCACATGTTAGGCAGGGCATGATTGAACTGGAGAGGGTGCAGAGGAGCTTTACCAGGATGATGCCTGGGAATGGAATGCCTGTTATGAGAAGAAACTAGGTACCTCTCCTTGGAGCAGAGGTGGCTGAAGAGGGGCCTGCTTGAGGTATACAAAATTATGAGGGGCATAGATAGAGTAGGTAGTGAGAAACTTTTCCCCATTAAGAATATGTCAAAAACCAGAGGGCATAGGTTTGAAGTGAGGAGTGAGAGGTTTAGAGGGGATCTGCGAGCGGTTGCAATTTGGAATGCAATCTGTCTGAGAAGGTGGTGGCAGCAGGTACTCTCACAGCATTTAAAACATATCTGACTGAACACATGAATCACCAAGGCATAGAGGCCACAGACTATGTAATAAATGGGATTAGTATAGATGGATAATTGATGGTCAGTATGAATATGGTGGGCAGAAGGGCCTACTTCCAATCTGTATGACTATATGATAAAAACCTAATACAAGTGTGTAACCTGACCAGAAATGCTACATCATTAATAAAGTAAGCCTTACAATAGTGTTCCCTAATATGGAGTGCTCCTCTTAATCTCGTAGTAAGACTTAAGGCTGCAGTCAAAGTTAGCTCAGCTCCCCTCCTTACTCCATTTGACTGCTGACTCCACTACTTTATGATTGTTACATTGTCCTCCCTCCCAAACACCCTGGTTGTTCCCTCCCAATGGTCACTTACATTCTCAATTCCATACCCTTCCCCATACAGTGGCTGGAATTTCCAGGCTTTTAATACTCAGAACAGCCCTTTGGGCATAGTTTAGATGAGGCCCAGGATCAACTTGTTCCAGATGAGGGAGCATTCCCTGCACTTAACTGGTCAAAGCAGACTGGCATATACAAACTTCTAGGTTATTGAATTAGCATCAATTCGCACTGAAATTATGCTGACAAATATTTATTTGTAAAAGGCCAAAGACCCTATTGCCACATTCTAGGTTCAAGATCTTGTAGTCCGGAACATATACTTCTATGGTGTGGAACAAATTGGGCCATGTGATCTATTTAAATTTAAAGGTTAAATTCCTCTGTTTTGGGGGCATTTAACAATTGAAGGTTGAAGTCAGGAAGACCAAAGTTGTTTTGGCATTTCTTCCTTGGATGCATGCAATATTAGCAGGATGATGTCTGGGTATGGAATGCCTGTTCTGAGGAGAGACTGGGTAAAAAAAATTAAAACTCTATATTTTCTATCTCTATTAGCCACAAGAAGTTTGTAATACTTCTTTTTGAACTGCTGTGCTCTTTATTATGATGGACCTCCCATGATGATAGGAATTTTAGGACCTTGAGCCATTGGTGATACTTATTCAATAACGCATAGTGTGTGACTTGGAGGGAAGTTGGTGTTCATTGTCTTGCCAATGACATTGTATGTTGGAGGTCACAGGACAAAGAGATGCTGCTGAGATAAGCTACTTGTTACTTTAGAACATCCTGTAGTTAGTACACACAGCTTCAATCTGCACTGGCAGTGGAGGGGGTTCTTCAGAGTTCATTCTGGCTTGAAAAGTAAAGCATTTGTGCATTCTATTATTTGTAATATTCTGTTAAAATAAATTTGTAAGCTGGAAGTATAGTTCTCAAAGGGTTAATTGGGAGCTCTACTTCTGCCTCACTGAACAAGGAATCAGCTGGTTTTGTTTGTCACTTCATATTCAAAAGATTTCAGGAGAATTCCCAATTGCATCTCTCCTGGAAGAATTTCTACTTGTGGGAGCACAGTAAATAGAGATCTCTAGCCAAGTGATGCAGTTATATATTGTTGGCTGAATTCCAGATGGATCTCAAAGGAATTCTGTGACCAGTGGAGTGTGTAGTTTTATCAAATGTACAGCTATGTAGGTGTTTACAGTAATTCCACAAAGTGATTTGCTTAAATCTGTGCTAGCAATATAGCAGAGAATAATTTCCAGTTGCACAATTAAACAGATTATTTTTTGCAGATATTGATCAGTTTATTTTTAGAAGTCAATCAGGATCAAATCTATTTACAGTTGTTATTAAGACATCCACTATATTTATTTTTTGGATTCTGTGTTTTAAGAACAAAATGAGTGATAGACATTTATGCATCTAAAGATGTTGTAGGTTAATGTAACTGCATGCTCGCAGGCTTCTTCCTCACCCACCATCCCCTACCCCTCCTCAACCTTTAGGAGCTTAGTGGGTTTTTGATCAGAGCCTGCTGCTTTGCCAGCTTTAATGGCGTTTTCTATATAATTGAAAGATGGTGTTTGTTCCAAGCCATTGATTGCCGGGGAACAGCAGACAGCAGTTGAGGAAGTATCATAGACGACACAGGGTTCTTTGAATGGTCAGGCTGTGAGTCATGTTGTCAGTCTGGCTGGTGCCATCTTATACTTCCAGGTTGCAGCCTTTTAACAGGTTGGTCCAAGTGTTTCTTTGATACCATCACAGTTACCATAAGTGTCCTCTTTATCAAAATAGATCAGAAACATTTTGAATACACCTTTTAACACCTCTAGCCACAATCTCTGGTGAATTTTTGGATGAAAGACTTGGCATCCTTGAACTAGAGAATTCTAGATTTAGTTGGATTGTTTTGCGAGTTAGGCAAAAAAGGCATGCCAAAAACTCGCAGTGAGAAAATTCTAAATGCTTTTGTGCAATCCAGAGAATACCACTAAAATAAATGAGAAGTAAGGTAATCAAATTTCTCAAAACAACTTTTGAAAACTTTTCTCTTGGCTATCGTTTTCTCCTGAAGCCACCAGACTAAAGGGTTAAAGTAGGATCTGTTACAGACTGACGACCTATGGTGAAAACATATAGTGAGGCTAATACCAAACCAAATCACTTGTTACAAACAAACCAAGAGGCTCTTGTTGGCAGCCAGAATCAAAATGTCCTCAATCTTCATGATGCTGATTTCTTAAGAGTACACAGCTGCTTAAAATGGGATTAATAACAATCTTGGCCAATGGAAGGTTACACACAGCAAACAAAAGCTCGAAACAGGGCACTGTGGCAGTGTTTGACAGGCCCACCTCATTGGTTGTATTTTTCCTACTGAGGAGGAGCAGCTGTTGGTCAGAGCTGTCGTAGTTCAGCATTTTTCTGGATTTCCTGCTGTTTGGCAATTGGTTGCCAAGGTTGCTTGTACCTCTGCATATGTGTGAACATCAGGTCTATTAAAACCCCTGGGTCTCTTTTGACTTCATCCTTGGCTCCTTCAGTAGTACTCATGGATTGCGAGGTTGTGCATTGCCTTCCCCCATGCAATGCTTTGCTCTTGTCACATTAAATCTCCTCTGCCAATTGTTTCCTCCTTTCCATGTTTTGTCTTCATCATTTTGAGATTTCTGAACTGCCTCCTCCAGTTTCAAAACTAATTTTTCCTGCCAATTTGTTTGTATTGTATTTATGCGTCCAATACAACCATCCAATCAATCAGAAACAATAGTGGTCCCAACAATGATCTAATTTCTGGTTTTCTCAGTATGCTCCTCTCCCATTAGTCACAGTTATTCTACAACTCCACAATGGTGCCTGCCTTATGTATCGTTTATCATCTGTACTTATATTCAGAGTATTCCATTTCTATATATTTTTGTTCTGAAAATGATGAACGATGAGTGTGAATGGCCTTTCTATTTCAGCCTCTTTACGTGAGATCAAACACGCCAATATAGCATAGGCAACAGATACTGAGCAAAGTTTCCTTCATGATAACCCGACAAAACGCCACAGCCTCTACTTCAGACGATCTTCCTAATCAGTTTCCTGCCATTTCCTATTTCCATTGAGAATCATTCTAATCGCTGTTTGAGTGACATTGAAAATGACTGCTCTTAGGTGCTGTCGGACTCTGTTCACTAGGAACTGAACTGAGGGTATTCATATCACAAAAGCCCCTACCAATGAGCAGACAGGGGACTTTTATCCCCATCCGTCTGGTCTGGAGTTAATCTGAGATCCCCGAAGCAAAATACCAGCATCCGTCTCACTGCAAGGTTTAATTCACCCTGTACTTAGACAACTATTGTTTATGAAAAGATTAAATTGTGGTAGCTTTACCTAGAGTGAACTACCATCCAGTTGCAGCATTTATAAATAGCAAAATAACTGTCCAAAAGTATGCAGACTTCGTAGCAGCAAAACAGAACATTTCAAAGCCTTTAAAGTGGAAAATCCATAACTGCAGTGTCTGGAACGGCATTCAGCTTTTCCTCACAGCAGCTGAGGACTCCTTTAACCATCACTGTAAATGGCTACTAAACACTGCCCTTTAGTGCTGGGGAGAGACAGATATGGATGCAGGGACTAAAATGCCTTGGCTTTGTCATTTGACTCCAAGTGGCTCCTGCCTGTTTTCAATGGTTATCTCTAGTATTTGGCTAAACATTCATGACAATGCTTCTAGCAGAGGCCTGAGTTTATGTGAGAAGACTAAATGTTCCATTCGTACAGATTTCCAGGTCAAGATCCACCAGGTGAGGTCAGCCTGGTGAGGCTGCATTCCCAGCATGCTCCACTATGGATAGCCTCCGGAAAATTTCTTCTGATAGACAGCAAGGCAGCACATTTGCAAAGTTTATAAGCACTGTGTTTTCACATAAATTTTCAAATGTGAGGTAAAGAATAAACTCAATTTTCTTCTGATTTCCTGAATGTAATTCACTTTAAGTTACCATATGGAAGGATCATTTGCAACATATAGTGCCAATTTTAAAATAGTATGCACATAACTTGTAATGTACCATAAAACTCCAATAATCCAGCATCCTCGGTACTTTGGTGGTGCTAGACTCGGAGATTTTCAGGACGATTGGAATATTACACTTACTAATTTATTACACCTATTAATACCACAACAGGCTTTTAAATCAACACATAAAATATTGGAGGAACTTAGAGAGTCAGGCCGCATCGATGGAGGGAAATGAACAGTTGACGTTATGTGTTGAGACCCTTCACCTGGATCATTTCTTTTTAAGATGTTACACTTCTGAATAACCTGGTGAGATTAAAGGGATGTGGGAAAAGGGACCCTGGTGAGTTTAAGGAGAGGACAGAAAACAGGGCTTCTATGAGCTTAAATGGAGCATTGTATATGGGACCCAGTGAGCCAGATGCTGAATCATTAGGATTTTCAAACAACTGGACAGTGAATTATTGGAGTACTCTAAAAGTAATTGAATTGTTCCTGTGTATCAATGAGATTGTTCACATAATATGCAAATTTTCAGGAATTTTGAATGAAATTATTTTATCACTTATGTTTCTGAGAAACAGAAATATACACCAAAGAAAGAAAGCTTCAAATTAAAGTTATCAAACCAGATCTTTAAGAAATTCCTCTGCATTAAAGGAACAAACACAGATTAAGTGGACTGTATAGAACAATAGTGCTATATTTTCTTTTGATTGTAATGGTACATATTGATTTATCTACTACAGTGTGTCAGAACAACATCAATTATTTATCTTTCACCAAACAATCAGAGACATTTACTTCACTATCTCCAGATCTGTCTAAATTATTTCAGTAATAAAGCAGAGCTCTTGACCACATCCATAATTCAGTACCTTCTAAAACAATGCCCTAATGTTCTGGCACAGACCTGCTGCCCATAATTGCTGCTCATGATCATTCCAGCCTGAACTTAACTGGTTCAGATACAGAGGGCCTAAAATGTTTGTCCAAGGCCTCTCAGCTTTTAGCTATGAGACAGAGCTTTGAGTGACATGTAGAGATGCTCTGCCCCAAAACTTTTAATGGTTCTGGCAGCTGGCAAAGCCCCTCTCCCTATGCTCCATCTCCAAATCTCCCAATAGTTCTGGCAGCTGGTGAAGCCTCATCTGTTACTTTGACACAGACAAAGATGTCAAGATTTTAACATGTTTTTGAGCTTTGGAATTTACCAGCCAAGTCTGGGCTAATGTACACTGACTCTTTCTGAGCAATGCCACAGAAGATCTATTTGTGATAATGTTACGTGCACCATGTATCTCCTGGACTGAACTTCATGGCCTATCACACAAACATGTAAATTTATTTCATTTAACTTGCTTAAATTTCATTGTCACAAAGCATCAAGCTCTAGAACTACACATCCTGAAGAACCTTTTCTCAATACAGAAATCAAACTTGTAACCAATCTCATAACTTGGAGAAAATAATCAAAATCCTTTTAACAGGAACAAATCAGAAGTCAGAAATTATGAGAATAAGTAGTTATAAAATAAAGACCAAACTAATAAAACTATTCAGGAGTAATTTTCCAAATGATTTTGGCCACAGTTTTTTTTTAGTAACCTGAATTTCTACTACTGAAAACGTCATTCCATAAGTCAGAATAAAATACACATTTCACAATAATAGTTTTTGTACTTCTAGATTTCTACCTTAGATTCTACCTGACAAAACTCAGTAACAACAGCTTAATATGGAGCTCATTTTATGAAAGCTTTATGAAGATTTGTATTTCTCAGCCACACCATTTATTTATTCATTTTTCAAGTTCTTGATATTGTTGACCATCCATAATTGCCCTTGAGAAGATGGGTGTGAGCTGCCTTCTTGAACCACTGCAGTCTTTCTGGTGAAGGTGCTCCTGCACTGTTGTCAGGTAGGGATTTAGATCCAGCAATGATGAAAGACCAGTGATCTATTTCCAAGTCAGAATGGTGTGGGACTTGGAGAGGAACCCACAGGTGGTGGTGTTCTCTTGTGCCTGACACCTTGGTCCTTTCACATTAGTCATTTGGGAATTGCTTTTCATGGAATCTAGTTGAGAAACTGTAGAACATATTGTAGCTGACACAAACTGCAGCCAATGTGCTTTGGTGTTAGAGGGAATGAATGTTTAGTGTGGTCGCTTTGTCCCTGATGGTGTTCAGCTTCTTGAATGTTGTTGGAGCTGCACTTACCTAGGCCATTCTTGACCTGTGTCTTGCAGAACTTGGAAAGGCTTTAGGGTAAATGACTCGCACAGGATACCCAGCTTCTGACCTTGCTCTTGTAGCCATAACCTTGGTCTTTATGTGACAGGTCCAGTTGAGTTTCTGGTCAATGGTGACTCCCAGGATGTTGATGGTGGGAAGCTCAACAATGATAAAGTAATTGAATGTCATGAGTAAGAGATTAGACTCTTTTTTGTTGGAGATGTCTATTGCTCGCACTTTTGTGGCATGAATATACTTGTCACTTATCAGCCATGCCTGAGTATTGTTGACCTCTTGTTGCAGGAAAGCATGGACAGCTTCATTTTTGAAGGAATTATGAATGGAATTAAACATTGTGCTATCATCCGCAAACTAACTCCCATTTCTAACCTTCTGATGGAAGGAAGGTCAAAAGAAGCCATTACTAGTGGATAGTGTTCTGGAATACTTTTTATTCCTTTGAAGATTGAATAGGAACAAAGAGAACAAAATGTGCATCACTGTTGATTCTATCAGACTGTCAGTCACCCACAGGATAACAGAGTGTCTGGGCAACTCGGCTATTATCTATCATGCAGAGGAAACCACCAAGTGGCTTGGGCAATTTAATAGCCTGGCTGTAAACAACTGGTAAGAATAAAGCACAAGTGCACCTACTCAAGATTCAAGATAAACCAGCTTCCAGCTGGGAGCTGCTGCTAATTACAATCCAAATGTAACCTCCTTGCAGCAGCACTTTTGGATCAATGAATAGATCAAGAAGGTGAATGAGAATGAAATTTAATGCAATGTTCAAGTTTCCTTGTCACTTACATGTTGAGAATTATCAAATGGACTTTGTAATGTTCTTTAAATGAATAGTTTCATCATGAAGATACTATAATTAAAGCAACACACAAGCTTAGAGTAAGAGTCTGTTTATTTAGGACTAAGATGTGTAAGTTCTTCTAGAGGGTTGTAGTCTTTTGGATTTCCCTACCCTGGAGGACTGTGGCTTTTCAGTCATTGAGTTTATGCAAAGTAATAGATTTTTGGACACTAAAGGTTGTGAGGATTGGGTAGGAAAGTGCACTGCAGAGTCAGCCATAATCTTATTGACTGAAGCATTTTAGGGCCTATTCTTGCTTCTATTTTCTATGTTCTTAATTAAAATTGTCTCTTGTGGCTTTGTCCACATTGATGTATTTTATTTGTTAAAGCCTTCCCGATGATATTCTCCTAGCAATATCATCACGCTCCCTAAAGCACATTTGCCGCCATTTCTAGGGACGCTGCATCAGGGCAGATTATCTGCCAGAATACATCAGGGTGCATCTGTCAATGCAATGCAGAACTTCCTTGTCACAGATGATAACATTGTACAAATTTGTTTTTCCAAATACTTTGAAAACGACCTGTCAGATACATTCCATAGCCTTTATCTGAGGTAAAGTTTCCCCAGAATAACACTAAATATCTGTTGTGGTTACTGAGATGCTGTGTTGCCAATGACCTACACTAATGCTCTACAGGAAAATCTACTGAAAATATCAGAGCAACTCTTCTGAACAAAGGTTCACCCCAGAAATCTTCAGTGACAAGCTGGCCTTTGGCTGCACAGCTGAAGCTGGTCAAAACTAAACAGGATGGTTGTGAGTGCTGCCTGGATTGGAGAGCATGTCTTATGAGGATAGATTGAGCGAGCTGGGGCTTTTCTCTTTGGAGTGAAGGAGGATGAGAGGTGACCTGATAGAGGTGCACAAGATGATCAGAGGCATAGATCGAATGGACAGCCAGAGACCTAATACGAGGGGCATAATTTTAAGGAAATTGGAGGAAAGTACAGTGTGGATATCAGAGGTAAGATTTTTTACACAGAGAGTGATGGGTGCATGGAACACACTGCTGGGGTGCTGGTAGAGGCAGATACATTAGGGACTCTTAGATAGGCACCTGGGTGACAGAAAAATGGAGGGGTATGTGGGACTGAATGATTAGATTGATCTGAGAGGAGGTTAAAAGGTCAGCACAACATCATGGGCCAGTGGGCCTGCACTGTGCTGTAACGTTCTATGTTCTATATTAGTGTGTTTGAGAGGCATCTTGATTAGGGTAAAAAGTTCAAAGGAATTTCATTTCAGTCCTGGATTGGAGAATGGACAGAAAATGCTTGGTCAGAATTCTTGATTTCATTAGCTATTGCTAAATCAGCAATGTGGATTCATCTGAGATGCTGTTGAACGTTGCCAGATGACCTCACAGATCCTTACATCATCTAAGACTTAGATTTCCCCACAAGTACTAGGTATTTTAGTTCAGCTTTAACTTTTTCCAGGAACTACTTCAAGTCCGTTCCTCACAGTAAACCTGTGGAAGAACTAATCCACATTCTGTGGTAACCAAATTGTTTGTTTTTCCAGCAATATCACTATGTTCCCTTAAGCAAGTTTTATGCCATTTCTAGGGACAGTGCATCAGGGCAGATTATCTACCAGAATACTTCAGAGTGCATCTGTCAGTGCAATATAGATGATCACGCTCTTCACAGATTGTAAGGTGCAGATAGAGACTGGATGAGAATATAACTAACAATTTACTGAATAAATATTTGACACAAGCTTGGTCAATCTTAGCTAGGCAAATATATTCCTTAAGGAGTTTTAGGCTTTGGTTTGTGAAATTAACTTGCATTTCTCAAAGGCTTCACATTGCAAAATGTCAGAGGACTATCAACATTATGGACATGTCTCTGGATAGCACTACTGAGGTGTGCGCTATTTCATTGATTCTTGTGAATGACTACAGTGCATCAGAACTGAAGTTTCAGTGATGGAGCAGATTCATCCTGAAGCTGCATTCTTTGCTTTCCTTCTGAGAGTAATGCTCAGAGTACTGCAGAACATTTCATCAAAGACTCTGCATGTCCTTTGTTTCCCAGAGTTATGATTTGATACTATTAAAAAATAGATAGTAGATTGTTGTACTGATCAACATGCAAGACATTACTCTTAAGACATATAGTGATGGTCCATTCAAAGTGTCTGTCAGCTTTGTAATGAGTGCTTGGTCTAAAGGGTCACACATTACTAACCATGAAATTCAGCACTGGATCTATCAGGCAGGCAATAGGAGAAAGTTGAAAGCAGATGACATGACCAATTGTTTCCTTGCTTTGTAAATCATTAGCAGCTCAAAACTTTAGCCAATTAGATAACTCATCTGCTAAACATCAGCTGTTGGGGTAACTTACACGGGAAGGGAGCTGGTCAAAGCATAAAGCCGTTACAACATTACT
Organism: Rhynchobatus australiae; assembly: GCA_034780895.1. Taxonomy (NCBI): domain Eukaryota; kingdom Metazoa; phylum Chordata; class Chondrichthyes; order Rhinopristiformes; family Rhynchobatidae; genus Rhynchobatus; species Rhynchobatus australiae. The sequence goes on from JAUZTB010000074.1 coordinate 16,389,395, forward strand.
GACTCTTATTCAGAGAAATCAAGAGCTGCCAAGGTAGACAATGACATTGTGCGTAATGAGGCCAGGGGGTCATTAAGAAACTAAAATAAACTGAGTTGATTGTGTCCATTTGGAAAGTTGTACAGTTAGACAATAATGACACAAAGCCAC
>JAUZTB010000074.1:16497015-16508314 GCA_034780895.1 Rhynchobatus australiae
TTTTTGCCATCTATTTTGTTAACTGTATCCATGAAATTGTAACAAAGTTTGTAGCTGATACCCGTGTGCAATGCTTTATGTTTTATAATAGAAAGCTGCCCATGGGAGGTGTACACGAATAGTCTGCAGTATAAACTCTAATTCCAGTCATTGTGCCAGTGTACATTTTTGTGCAAAAGCTAGGAACACATTCTTAAATATGGTGTGCAACAGTTGTCTTTATTGGAAAAAGAGTGCAAATAACATGGAATTTTTATATCACATTTTTTTTCCTTTGCCGGCATTCTATTATCAAGTTCTCTGTTGGACCTTTAAAATTGAAAATCTAATACAAGTGTTGAAACAAAGAACCTAAAATGTGCCAAATTTTACTAAGTTTTAACCTTTTCTGATGGGCACACTTTATGCGCTGCACCAAACTTCCACTCCACTGAAATCAGTGCAGTCAGGTAGCAGATTAAACATGTCCTCTATTTATATGTGTTCCTTTTCTGAGAGCCTCTTAAGTGCCTCTGTCATATCTACCACCACCCCTGGTGGTGCATTTCAGGCAGCCACCACTCTTTTTTAAAAAATAACTTGCCTGCACATCTCCTTTGAACGCCACCCCTCACCTTAAATACATGCCATCTAGTATTAGATATCTTAAGTCTAGGGAAAAAGATACCAGCTGTCTACTCTACCTGCCTTTCATGAACTTCTATCAGGTACTTTAGTCTCTGCCGCTCCAGAGAAACAACCCTAGTTTGTCTGAACTCTCCTTGTAGCAACTGCCCTTTAATCCAGCAGCATCCTGGTAAACCTCTACTGCACACTCTCTGAAGCCTCTGCATCCTTTTATAATGAAGTGATCAGAATTGAATGCAATACTCCAGATCTGGCCTAATCAGAGTTTTATAAAGCTGCAGCATAAATGTTTTGGGTTGTTTTTGCAAAGATAATAAGACAAGCCAAAATGGCAGTTTCCTATTCTATAAATATATGCAGTTCTCTGCCACCATGATTGTGTTTGAGATTTCCTCACAGCCAAGGGCAACAAAGCATATTGGTTGATTCTAGCTCCTGACCCATTTGTACACCATCATTAGAACAACTCATTGTGCCATATAATCATTTTGAACCATATTTAAGCCTTAATTTTTCTTTGATTTGACTCAATAATAACCCTTGAATCTAAATCTGTGTCCACTCATGCTATGTAAAAGAGATCCCTAGCTGAAGTAAATGGTGCATTAGTTATCACATGCTGTTCACTTCTTCAAAGGGTTGGAATGTTTCTGACAGTAGTTTGATGTCACTGTACCACTGGCTTCAGTGAGATACAGGGAAACTTTTGAGATTTAACTCCATTCGAACCTGATTCCTCCCCCCTCCTCCTCGTCCTTTCCCCTTCCTCCCGCCCTCAAGAATGACTTGCTTTCACTCTGGCCAGCGGGGAGAGCAGGTGGGTAATTTGTGAGGTGGTTCACACCTTCTGCCTACTATGCAGAGTCTCAGCTCCTAATATCATCCAAGTGCCCCTGTATCACTTTGAGCAGTCATGGGCCAGAGATTCCCAGAAGTCGGTGGGAATGTTGCATTTCTTCAAGAGGCTTGGAACTCATCCTTGAATCTTTTCCTCTGTTCACTTTGTGAGCTCTTGCCATGGGGATTCTGATGTTATGCTATTGCACTGTAAGACACTGATGTTGGTTTGTTTATCCTTCCAGTGAGCTTGGAGGAATTTGCAGAGACAGTGTTGTGATTTTTCTTTTCCCCACTGCCTTAAGATGCTTGCTACAGGTAGTCCAGGTCTCAGAGCACAGGGGAAGGGAGGGGATTGCAGCTGCCCCTTAGACAATGAGATATATGCCAGTTCTGAAGTCTTAATCTTCATATTGGCCTCAATGTGGAAGCCACAACAGGTGCAAGGTGGAAAGTAGGTTTAAAGGCATGAAGGACAAATTTAAAGGAATGAAAATAAAAGGGCAAGTGGTTACATGTTTAAATAAGAATTCCGACAATAGTTGGAAGTTGATTAATGTTTTAAATAAATTTTGTTTCTTCAAAGGCTCTTTAAATGGGGAAGAAAAATTAGTGCTTGGTTGACCCCAATAGTTGGTTTGGTAAAAGTCATGGTGATACAGTGGCATAACTTTGAAATAAGCAGTGGACTGGAATGAGACGGAGATCAGGAGAGTATCCTTGCTTTTTACTGCAGAACATAGCATCTACAGGACAGATTAACTGAAAGCCTAGGAGGAGGAATAGAACATGTGGATAGCAGCTAGCTTCTGTGTTCTCTGGCAGCTCCATTTGAAAGATACAAGGAACAGATGATACAACTCTATACTTGGTGTTTGTTGACCTAAAGAAAACGTCAGCAGTTCCATATACTGATTGCTAGCCAAGTCTAGCTCTGTTCGCTAATGTGGGTGGGAAGGGACTGACAGTCTGCCTGGCATGTCTCCATTATTTTTCCTCTCTTAAAATAAGCAACTGTAGGGGAATTCCCATTGGGAAATCCATTGACCTAATATTATCGGCCATTCTAATAGGAAATCCAAATAATTATTTGCTACAAATAAGAAAGAAAAAGGAAACAGTTAGAAATAGGTTCAGAACTGGGTGAGGTGCTGAATGAGCAGAAATTGGACTAATTTGTAAATTGGTCAATAAATGGAGCTGAATGACCTGAAATTATACTACTTTCTCCTCTCCGAGAGAAAACAAATGCCTTCCAGACTAATTTTACCAATCAGTTTTGGCAAAATAGACTGTGATATTTGAACAGAGGAAAGGGGAGCCTTCACTTATGGCTTTTTTTGTTTTGTGAATATTACTAAAGGAGGAAGAGATTTAGGGGAAAAATGAAATGTAAAAGCATGTACTTTAAAGAGTTAATTAAAAATATACGCTTTGGGTTACAGAATGACAATGCTATCATGAAGTGCCATAACTAGTTGATACCACGTCTTGACAATAACTGAATAAACTAGGATTAGGTTGGATCATAAATTCAAATTCAAAGATTAGTATTATGAGACATGCAATGGTTTCCTGTGTGCTCCCACGGCAGCATACTTAAAACTCTTCATGCATACTCATTGGGTTGTGGGTGATTTGCCTACTAGTCTGGATAAACCATGTGATGTCTGTACAAATATAATTGTATCCATTACATTTTGTTATTCTTAGCATATTTTGAAGTTTTATTTATTGACTGGATTAATTGGCTTAATTCAGAAAGGATTTAGTCGTGTAGTTTTCCTGCCGACCATTTCTGGCCATCTGTCTCTGCAGATATGAAGGCAGAACTTTGTGCTGATCTGTCAAGTTTTTAAAAAACTTTTACTGTGAGGTTGCAGTTTGCACAGTTTTGTCCATTTTAATCTGCAATTGTATAATGGTGGTAGAAAGCTGCTTATTACAAAACCTTGGACAATCCCGATTCCAGATGGAGTTTGGTGCCAGGCTTTGGGTGAATTGTAGAATTTGGTTAATCCCTGTAAGTAAGTGGGTGGGGGGGATGTGAGGGGAGATGGAAAATCATGTCAGATGCTTAGAGGTGCATCTTGACCAGAAGTGCCTGGTTGAATTTCCAGAATCATTTGATTAGACCTAGAAACAGTTATAATGGCATTTCACTCTGGAGACAGTTTTCTGCGTTTCTTGGCAACTTGTTTTCATTTTTTTCAAATCTCTTGTTGCTGTATAAGTAAATAAGCCATGTTCCTATTTTTAAAAAAATCAACATGACCTAATGGAACATTTCAAACTTTTGATGGAATTGGATAAACATGATCAAGAAAGTTTCTCAAAAGCTTGAAGCTTAACTTGATATTAGGAAATTAACAACCAATTAGATTGTGACAAATGGAATATTTCATACAAAATTTGATAGGCACGTTAAATACTATAGATAAGGCTGCCCAATCAAAAAATTGTCTGGTTCGGCTTGAATGACAACTGTATATTTCTATGAAAAGAGGTGACAATAGATATGCAATGGAAAAGGTTGAAATCCTTCATTGCAGGAGTAATTACATCTGCTACAGAATTTCTTGAGCTTTTTATATTTGTTTTAGATCATTTGTATATTTACAGCTAATATATTTTTCCACTGATATTATCCAAAGCTGAATGGTAATACAATTTTAAATCAATTATTTTCATCTATAGGAATTCATATTGATTTTAGAAGGCAGTACTTGAATTCTTAAGATTTTAAACTCAAACATAACTTCCTGTTTTCTATTTTTTTTCCTAATGCAGGTCACATTCACAAAGAGAAAATTTGGATTAATGAAGAAAGCCTATGAACTGAGTGTACTGTGTGACTGTGAGATAGCTTTGATAATATTCAACAGTTCAAACAAATTGTTTCAGTATGCTAGCACTGACATGGACAAAGTTCTACTCAAGTACACGGAGTATAATGAACCCCATGAAAGCAGAACCAATTCAGATATTGTTGAGGTAAGTGCCACCAAGCTTCAATCTAATTCAAGTTTTGTGCAAGGCATTGATAATCGGTTTGAAAGATGTTTACATGTATTTGATGGTAAAAAGAGGTTTATCAGTTATAGATAATTAATAAAATATTCAACCATTATAAATATTATTGAATTGAAATTCAGATACTCATTGGTCTTTTAGATATAATGTTATAGCCAGCTGAAGCTCCAACTTCAGCAACAGGTTTGTAAATGATATGGCAGAGTTAACACTGGGGCCAATATAAGTATTATTCTTCAAGGCTAAGCCCATTTTTCTTCTAATTGTAGCAAGTGGCGAAGTTTAGTTTGTTCATCTAAACTTCCAATGGTGTTATACAGTTGCTGGCCCATATATACTTTTCCTAAACATAAGGGAAGTTATGGCAACTGAACAAAAGCATAAACCGTGACTTTGAAATAACTGGAGTGCTGTAATATTTAATATTGCAGCAATGTTACAGAAGTTCTTCTTGAATGAATATAAACAGAGCACATGATGAGAAAATGCCTTATCAAGATGTGAAAAATGTAGGACTATAAGCCATTTAAGCTTACCAAACCTATTACACCATGCAGTAAGATCGCAGCTGATCTGTGACCTGACTCCAGATACCCATCTTAATGCTGTATATATACTAATACCTTTTGGTTAACAATATCAGTGTCAGATTCAAAATTAACAGATTGTTATCTATAAAAGAGAATTCTGCATGCAAAGAGGATAGAGGAAGCTTTAATATTTTGACTCAGCTGAATCAATGGACATGAGTATCAGCTCTGCTTACCAACTTGGAAACCTCAATCAGACCACTTCTTTTTCTCTTGAATTCTGGAGAATACATTCTTTCTTGTGTAATTTCTCCTTTGGAGTCCAGGTGTCATTCTGATAAATCTACACTACACTCTGTTCATTGCCAACATCCTTCCTAGGTTCAGGTGCCTAGAATAGTTACAGTACTCCAATTGTGCTCAAATCAGGACTCTGTAGCATAACACCTATCAACTCCTAAGACTTCGGTCTCTTAGAACAGCAGGTCAGAATCATGTTGGCCTTTTCAATTATTTTCTTCAACAGTTCTTTACATTTTAATTATCTATTAATTAAAATGGACCTCCAAATCGCTTGAATTTCACCAATCCTAGTTTCACGCCATTTATAAATTACTGTGTTCTCTCCTGTTTAGGTCCAAAGTGGATGACCTCTCATTTATCTCCATTCATTCAATTTGCTAAAAGGAAAAGGACTCCATTTGAATTCTACTTTTCATGACCTCTAGTCATATGAAAGGACTTCATAGCCAATAAAGGACTATTGAAGTATTGTTGCTGTATCAGTGTCAGAAATGCTGCAACTGATTCATGCATACAGTTTACACAAGCATTAATGTAATAGAGAACAACTAATCCTCCCTTGAAAATAATTAATGGGTTGCTTTACTCTCCTCAAAAGTATAGAGAGTATCTCAGTTTATCTTCTATTGCACTGATGCATCAAGTCCTGATTTTTAGTGCTCAAATAATTTTTGTAATTCAATGCTGCCATCAACACTTTGGCTTTAAGTCTGTAAATATGGTGAATGGTTGCAGCTCCAACACAGATCCCTGTAGAGCACCACAAATCACATCCTGTTCAAATAAGCAGATGTCTATTTTGCTGCTCAGGCAATTTCTTTACCAGGTTAATAATTTGCCTTCAGTTCCTTGAGCTTTAACTTTATGGATAAAAGTGGGAGAAATTTATCTTTGGCTGCTTGCACTAAATACACAAAAAAGAGTATTGACTACTGGTTGTATTCATTGTAGTCATTGAATACATGGACATCCGTATAAGCATTCACTGATAACTCGCTCATGTGAAGCACTAGGGAACACCTTTTTGCTGTCTCTTGTCTTCTGGAAATCTCTATATAACATCAATAGACATTTTCTTATTAATTTCTTGAGGTACCCCTTGACAATAAGGGCCACTGTAAGTTGCTCCTAGTTTGTAAGTGAGTGCTAGAATCTTGAGGGTTGGGTAGGGGATTGTGAAGGGGAGGTTGAAGATATTGTGGGGACAATTAAAAAAAATAAGATTAATGTAGGATTAATATGAAATGGGTAGTTGGTCAGCGCAGACGCAATGGGCTGAAGGGCCTGTTTCTATGTTGCATCTCTCTGACTCTATAAACATAAAAATAGAAAATAAATATTCTCACTTGTATGTATCATTTTGTCTGCATCTTTGCTCCTTGGGATATCCTCATGAAAAAAACCTGACAACCTTCTGGAATGCTTTGAAAATTGATTTCCATTCTTGCTATTGGTATTCTATGTTTGATCATATCAATTTTCATCTCTAAGAGGAAACTTCAACAGTAAATAGAGTTATTGCGTCAAAGACAAATGTTTTTGATTCTGTGTAAGAAGGAATGTCACTTTGAAATTCTAGGAGGAATGTATGACATTTTTATCTAGCGTGTAATACAAAGAACAATTTGGTGCTATCACAATGTGAACTATGTCATTGGTTATCTGCTTAGAAGCAGAACTGGAAGGTTGAAAAATAACTTCCCAGTGGTGCAGCTATTGTGTTTAAAATCAGGCCACCAAACCTGATTTGCTTGCATCAGTGTTATCTGCCACCACCAGTTTCTAAAAATACACGGAAAACAAACAAACTGAGGACGCTAGTTCAGTAGTAAGTATCCACCAAAATTATTGGAAATGATGCACAGAAGGTTTATTCCTCAGTAGTCATTACTCTCATTCCCCCTAGTTATTTAGTTGAATCAAAATAAGTATTTGGCGTAGAACATTGCAATTAAAAGAACAGTATGCCTTATTTTTCAATTATCTGGACTGTAATTCTACTGCATCCTCTTCCGTCCCAAGGATATTGTTTTTTTTAATGTTTGTGTTTTTCTCCATTTTGAGTGTGTTTTTCCCACTTTATCAATGTACATTGGACTTTGCTCTAGTGAGATGGAAACCATTTTGCCCAGTTCCATTCAGCTTCTTACTACATTAGTTTAGAAACAGAAGTGAAAAGCAGTAAGTTGTAGCAAATTCCTCATACTTGTTTGTCAATCCCTTTTGTGTTCTACCCAGCTCTTGGGTACTGGCTCCTAACCTTCTAGCTAAAAATGTGAACATGACATGGTGTTTTTTTGTACAATTCCCTTCCTATCCTATCATAAATTGCATAACTTATCAAGCCCCTACTGTATACATTTCTAAAAAAAATGATTTGCAAGTAAATTTCCATATTCACAAAGTCTATGTCTTTCCATCTCTATAGCTGTAGATAGAGTAACAAATGTATTCTATTGGTACCAACTTAAAGCAGGTGCTTTTAAAATGAATATGAAAAAGATAAGACTCTGGAATTTTCCAGTTTTGGCATTTTTATGCAAGGAGGACTATTGGTATTGGTTTATTATTGTCACTTGTACCAAGGTACAGTGAAAGGCTTGTCTTACAAACCGATTTGTACAGGTCAATTCATTACACAGTGCAGTTACCTTGAGTCAGTACAGAGTGCATTGATGTAGTACAGTAAAAACAATAACAATACAGAGTAAAGTATCACAGCTACAGAGAAAGTGCAGTGCAATAAGGTGCAAGGTCACATCAAGGTAGATCATGAGATCGTAGTCCATCTCATTGTATAAGGGAAGTGTTCAATAGTCTTATCACAATGGGATAGAAGCTGTTCTTAAGTCTGGTGGTATGTGCCTTCAGGCTTCTGTATCTTCTACCCGTTGGAAGAGGAGAGAAGAGAGAATCACCTGGGTGGGTGGGGTCTTTGATTATACTAGCTGCCTCACCAAGACAGCGAGAGGTACAGACAGAGTCCAAGGAGGGGAGGGGAGGACTAAAGACATTTTATACCAGTGACTTGATAAACATTTGGGCACACTCAAGAAACTCTTCTATCTCAATCAATTTAGCTATCAAAGCCAACTAGGTTGTAATGTCTGCTTAGCAGGTTTAAAATTTCACATATTTAAAATGGATACATGAGTGCACTTATTCAGAATATCTCCTTCATAGAAAAATATTTAGAGAAATTGAGTCAAAAATACTGAACATTGATTTTCTTTTCAATTGTTCTGACTGTGTGCTTCATTAGTTTTTTGGACAAATATTCATGATTCCCAAGGAGAAGTTGTTCTTAGGAACTTGTATTAAAGATCATTATTGAAAAAGAAAGAAAACTCTATTTGGAGATATTTCTGGAGACCAGCGCTTGAAGATGTTCTTCAAAGATGCTTTTTAAATTCAAAACAAAACTGCAGATGCTGGAAATTTGAAATACAAACAGAAAATGCTGGGAACACTCTGGTTGATGGATTAATAAAGGAAATGAGAGAAAACTAAGGGAAGTGTGAAGACCATTAAATGCAGGTCAAAGCTGTAAGAAATGCCCAACGGCTAAGGCCGTGCTATGCTTCTCTGTACAATTTTTTGTTGTAAGTGATTTTATAAATTTTTAAGTTTCTGAGGAGATCCTTTTCAATGGAGAGAAATTGCAGTTACGAGAGCAGAATCACTTAGCAGCATGCATTGAACCTATGTAGAACTCTACATTCTTTGTAGACACTGGTTCAACTTCCACATGTTTGCTAATTGTGCCCAACTTTCATCTCCTGGACTTTTCTTGATTGTCTGTCTGTGATAATGAGCCTAAATTTCCTGCAATTGAAATTGGGAAAATTCAAAGCCATTATTTTCAATTCCTTTCAGGATCTGTGATCCCTTGTCACACAATCCATCTTCTTGGCTTATTGTTTAGGTTTGGCCAAATTCTGCAACTTCATCGTCCTGTTTGAATCTTTGAACTTCTTATCCAATCTCTTGCCATGACTGTTTATTTTCACTTTACTTCTCACTGCTCCAACTTAACTTCCTGGAAAAACTATAATTGATATCTTTTGTTGCTTCCTGACCACTTCCTTTGGGACTTTCTGATCTCTACTTCCTGTAATTTCCTTATTAATCGGAATTATTTAAGCACATTTATCTAGTCCAGAGACACATCACCTTCACCTCGGTGATCCTAATGACTTCTTGTTCTTCACTGTATTGATTGTAAAATTCTTTGCTTTACACTGCCTTGCCTGCTCTGCAAGCAATTCCAGGGTAATATTTCTCCTATTCCTTAATATTAAACTTGTTATTATCTCCCCCACTGCTTTCATCTGTTTGGGGCTACCATGTGGAGCTTTCTCTCTAAAGCTTTATATTGCTCAAAAACCTTGTGTTTTTAATCAAATCTTCTTCTGTCCCATTTTCAACCCACTCACATTTCTTTGTCAATTAGCAGTTGCAATATAAATAAAAGTCAATGTCTCAGTATTGCCAGAGAAATCTGCAAACGTTCAGTTAGTGCTCGAGTAGCATCCAAAATCCAAATGTAGCAAGACAGACAACTCCACTACTGATGGTGGTTGCTGCTTCCCTGGTATTCATTGCACAGTAACTTTATTATACAACATGTCATGGAATGGCAGAATCAAATGACCTATTCCTGCTCCTAGTTCTTATGTTCTGATGCTGAATAGCCAACTATTATTTTCAGAATTCATCACATTACAACTTCCAAGAATCTCAAAAAAACAGGCCCTTAGCAACATGCCCTTTGACCCTTCCCTTCTGACTACTGCCAAATCAGAAAAATGAGACTCAAACAATATCATATTTAAAAAAAAATCAGAAAATTTTGGAAATACTGAACAGGGTGGGTAGCATCTGTGGAAAGACAAATTGACTTAATGTTTTGGGTCAAATACCCTTCATCATTTCAGGTTTCCAGTATCTGCTGTTTTTGTTTTACTTTTGAGGATAAAAATACCTGGTTTGCACTAGTTTTCAATATGTCCTTTAAAGTTTGTTCAAATACTCCTGGCTGTTTTGACTTGCCATATTAAATCTAGATCTGCTTTCAAAGCTTTTAATGATATTGTTGTGCAGCATCCTTGCTGAGTTGAAAAATATACCAATGAATATCATCGGCATAGTCATAGATTGCTTCACAATTGATCTTGGGCAAAGTACCTCTGAACCACCTTTCGAAATCCAGATATTGGTTCAGGCCTTCCACTTAAAAGCTGAAAGATCCACCAGGTGGCCTGAAGCACCACCTTCCACTCCAGTTGAGTATTGGCTCTGGGAACACCCTTGCTGCCATGGTGAAGGCTTCATGGAGTTTAAAGGGTGACACAAACCACCTCAGATTTTCCATCTTTTTGGCTGAGATAACTGTCACTGAATCTTTGCCAGGTTTGGTGCTCATTTGGTACTTGGAGAGGCCCTGCACAATATGGGTCTCGCTAATCAACTGGGAGCCAGCCAGGTAGCGAAGGATGGGGGGGTCTGCATTCTGCTTGTTGGCAAGCAGAAGATTCAGTCATTATCTAGCAGCATAACACTTGTGTTCCTTTGTTGTAATGAGCCACCCAGAGTTCATACTGATGTACAGTAAAGTGATTCCCATCCATATTTTCAGGAAGGACTCTAGTTCAAGGTATTCTTTCTTTAAACATAATATGAAAGTAGCAAAATGATTTTAATAATGAATTTCCAATATTGGTGATATTATGGAAACTGGTAACTGGTTTGTTTTACTTGGAATAGGATAGCAAATGTCAATTAGCAATTGAAAATTTGCCCTAAATACATTATCATTACTGACAGTGTCTGACCAAAATTCACTTGATGAGATTCATCATTGTATTTAGGTTGTTTTATTTTTCTGGAATCTATCATCTGAGCACTTGGACAGCTGACAGGTAGAAATTGCATGAATTCTTTCCATTATTGATGTAAGTGTCTAACTT
>JAUZTB010000074.1:16523912-16541683 GCA_034780895.1 Rhynchobatus australiae
GCTCATCTCAGAAAGATAAATCCTGAATTATTTGAACTTTTATTACTATGAGAATTAAAGCTGAATAATAATCACTTGTGATTTTCATTAAAAGGACAATTAACTTGTGATCCTAATTCTTTCGTAATGTTTTGGATTATTATGATCTGCACAAATCAATTATTATGCTTTGATTGCTAATAAATAATTAATACACAGCAGGCTAGGCAGCATCTTTGGAGAGAGAAACCTTTTCTGTTTTTATTTATTTCCAGCATCTATAGTTTTTTTTTGCTTTTTGAAATAATACATGGTGAAATGTAAAGGTAATCACACAAATATGTAATCTTTGACGAGAGAACAGTTACTGTTAATTATCGTAGTTAAGTAACATCTAAATCAGAGCTTAAAATATGAATACATTGAATTTTTATGTATTATTATACCTCATTAGTCCCCTAGGTGTGTTGGATACATTATTTTTATATCTTGAACTTCTAGGCCAATGAAATGTTTCCAAATATGAATAAGCATGTCACTGACCATTAATGGTACAGCAAAAACTGAGAGCAATAAAGAAGTTACTTTATTGCCAGCTGGGTGATGCCACCATGCATTAGTATGTAGGAGATAAATGCTTGATGCAATTGGAAATGAACCTGAGAATGTAATATTTATGAATATCGTTAAAGCTGCCGTTTCATATTTTGGTAATGAATGCAAATGGGACACAGCTGCAATTACAAGTAAACCAAGTAAAACGTGATTGATGAATTAGAGCCCTGAATGTGAAATGAATAAAGACTAGATTTGGGCAACTGACTAATTGCTGAGCTCAGCAAAGGAGTTTTAACTGAATATCTGTTTTCCAAAAAAATGCCTAATGAATATTTGGTAAAATTGCACTTTGTGAAAGGGTGCAGCAAATAGTTGCAATAATATGATGTATTAGATTTGCAACATACAATAATACTACAGGTGCATCTGGATTTATACTCGTAGCTGGTCATACTGACAGGCTGCTGTGAAGAGGCTGAGTAATGCCTCTGGATATTTGGGGAAAGTCTGACAAGGAGAGAGAGTTACCACTGGCATTTGGGCATTTTTGTGCAACTTTAACTAGTCTGCCCTTTTGATAGTATATTGAATTTTCTCCCCCTTCTTAAGTCAACAACAATCTCCAATAGTTGCATGAGTCTTGGTAATTTTCAAGATCTCAATGATTATTTTCTTATCCATTCCCTCTAAAATTGAATAGTAATCCAAACTTTTTCCATCTGATATATGTGGCCCCTTTTTTTTTTGATCTATTTAAATATATGTGCTCTCTTATATATGTCCAAGACTAGAATATTGCTGTCTTATCTGGAGAAACTCAACCAATACTTGTCTCTAATTTAAGGTTAGGACTCTAGGAACAAAATGCCTTTGTCTATTAGACATCTTCTCTTCCATCTATGGATTTGCTGTTCCTTAAATTGATTTTGTTCTATTGCAAAGTGCTCATTCGTTTAATCTCTTGAGGTCAGTGCTCATCTGATTTCTTCCCTTTGTCCTAAAGTTTAACTCTGCTATCAAATCTCTTCATAATAATATTCTCACTTTGTTTAAATTTAGATTCCTTGTATTGTATCTCACTGTAATTCTTTTCTATGAAAGTGGGAACTACTCAACTCCTTATCTCATTAAGATAACAATGACTTGTCTCTCCAAATTGGTTTCAAAACCAAAACTTGGCGTCTCTTCCTAAGTTGGTGCTATTGTTCTTGTCTGGAGTGGTGATGACTGGAACAGAGAGAAGATAAAGATGTGACAATAGAATTTCCATAAAACAGTTAAGAAGCAATAGGTTTAAATTTGGGATTTGACAGTGCTGACCAGATGTGCTTTTGCTTTTTGTTAAAGAAGGAATAATTTATTGATATGCAGTTTTAAAAATCCAAGCCACTAGTAACCCAGAGACAGATGCTTTGTTTTCTCAGTGCTGTTGGTTACATCAAATTCCTTTCTTGGTTGGATGAGTTTGTCTTGGCTAGATTACTGTATGTGGTCTGAAAAGAAGAATGCTGACATCAAATTTTCTCTTGCCTGAAGTACCATTGATAATGAGTGAGGGGGAGGAAAAACATACTTGTTTGTTCCACCCTCCTGCTAAATTGCTTACTGGAAGATGAGATACCCTTGAAAGAGCAGTAAGCTTTTTCAAAAAAATTATTTTACAAGGTTAAACTCACTCCTGTTATGGTATTGTAAATTTAATGTCTATCTTAAAAAGCAGTCTGAAAATCTGCATGTTTTTTATTTGGCCAGTTGACATTCATTGACTTGTTTGACACTGATTTATTTTAGTTCCCAAAATTAGCAGGTCAGCGACATATATTTGTGTTCCTTATTGAATAGACTATTTTGAAACCTGAGATTCCACAGCTGACAATTGTATAGAATTCGCAGTCAGCATTGAAGCAACCTTTGGCATGTGTTGACGCTCTCAAAGAAATCTAGTGATCTTAGTTGTTTAGACTTCCCTGCTGCTGATGCCAGTGTCTGTTGAGTATTGAATCAAGAGGATCTCAGCTATTCAGATTAAAGAGTTCTTACAGACAGCAAAACAGGAAGGAAGGGGGAGTTAGGGACTTGAAGGGATTTAAGAGAGCTAGAAGGGGACATTTGAAGACCTTGGTCAGTAGAATTAAGGAAAACCCCAAGATGTTCTACATGTACATGAAGAACAGGAGGATGACTGGAGTGAGGGTAGGACCGCTTGGGGATAAAGGGGGAAAATGTGCCTGGAGGTGGAGGAGGTAGGGGAAGTCCTTCATGAATACTTTGCTTCAGTGCTCACTAGGGAGAGGGACTTTGAATGTGACATCACTGTAGAACAAGCTAATGTGCTGGAGCATGTTGAGGTTAAGAAAGAGGTAATGTTGGAGCTTCTGAAAAAACATTAGGATACAGAAGTCCCCGGGGTCAGATGTGATACACCCCAGGTTACTACAGGAAATGAGGGAAGAGATTTTTGGGGCGTTGATGATATTTACATTCTCCCTGGCTGCAAGAGTGGTGCCAGAGGATTGGAGGATGACAAATGTTGTTCAAGAAAGGAAATGGGGATAATCCTGGGGATTGTAGACCAGTGGGTCTTACGTCAGTGGTGGGCAAGCTATTGAAGAGGATTCTTAGGGACAGGATTTATGAGTATTTGGAGAAGCATGGTCTTATTAGGGACAGTCAGCATGGCTTTGTGAGGGGCAAGTCATGCCTCATGAGCCTAATTTGAATTTTTTTTGAGGAAGTGGCAAAACACATTGAAGGTAGAGGGTTGGATGTCATGTATGTGGATTTTAGTAAGGTGCTTGACAAGGTTCCCCAGGTTAGGAACCTGGATTAGAGAACGTGCCTTATGAGGAAAGGTTGAGCAAGCTAGGGCTTTTCTCTTTGGAGCGATGCAGGATGAGAGGCGACTTGATAGAGGTGTATAAGATTGAGGGGCATAGATAGAGTGGACAGCCAGCATCTTTTCTGCAGGGTGGCAATAGTCAATACTAGAGGACATCAGTTTAAGATGACTAAAGGAAAGTTTAGGGGAGATGTCAGGTAGGTTTTTTACACAGAGAGTGGTGGGTGCCTGGAATGCACTGCCGGGGGTGGTAGTAGAAGCTGATACAACAGGGACATTTAAGAGACTTAGGTAGGCAGATGGATGTAAGAAAAATGGAGGGTTATGGGCTGTGTAGGAGGGACGGGTTAGATTGATCGGGGAGTATTTTTATATAGGGAGGTACAACATCATGAGCTGAAGGGCCTGTGCTGCGCTGTAATGTTCTATGTTCTCTGTTCTAAAAACACTATTCTAAAAAGTTTAAACTTAGTACTTGCCATCAAATACTGAAACACAGCACGTCCACATGCATAAAAATAATATTTTTTTAAATCAGTGAGCTTATGCTGGTATTTAGAACTCACTTAGACCTAATAACAAAGCCTAAATTTTTCCAGAATATTTCACAGTATGGCCAGCTTACAAAATACTTGTATATTCACATCAATTCAGTTGTGGTGTACATCACAAAAGCACTGAATTACTGACAACAAGTTTGGACTTCTGCATAAAAGCACAGAAAAACAATGCTATATCATATGGTTCACATGTGTCTGAATATTATTTTGCATCCTTTATGATGGGTGAATAGTGTCTGGATTTTGGGGTCAGGGTGCCCTTGGAGCAGTGTGTGCCCATATTTGTGTGGCAAAGATATTGTGTGCATGTAGTGAATGGCTGGCACAATACTGCACAATGTATAGTTCACAAGCCATGCATGCACACTGGGTGTTTCCATTGGGACAGTCTCTGAGTGAAGAATGTCTATATTCATCACTCACCTACAACTTTAGTTGCAGGCTGGGTGCTTTATTTGGCATGCCTTTTAGAGTGTAACAGACCATGAAAATGAGCGGTGGATCTAAGAGTAGAACAAGGTTCTGGAAGATCCTAAAGAAGGAGGGATAGAAGCATTCTTTATAGAAGGTCATATTTGACTGGGGGAGCAATTCAACTCTCTAATTCTTGGGGGAGAACTGTGTTTGAGGCATATCCTCTCAAATGAGAACAATCTCAGAATTTACCCAGCTGCAGCCTCTGAGCAGGAAGAGTACTGCCTTGCCAGTGGATATCGTGGTCAGTTTAGAAAAGAAACTTTATTTTGCTCCTTTATGTTTGGAGATTGAAATGCATGTAATACAGTGCAGTTTTCTGTCCTCTGTTTCTTCAGCTTGGTCACTAATGGGCTGTATTAAAAGAGAAAGACACAGATTTCATGCTCTTACCAGCGTCCAGCAGACAGTCAGAACACATGGCTTTGATAGGATTCTAATGTGGCAGAGTGGTTTTGACTGCTTGTGCGTTGCTTTGTAAACACTGCACATCAACTCTGTCTAATAGTAGAAGGTGAAAGGAATTCCAATCAATTGCTCCTTGTGTGAAGTGCTAGTGGATTAGGCTGATCACTGCTGGCATCTTGACATTGGTCTTAATGCCTTCATTCTATGGCAGTCTTCCATCACAGCTGCATGTGACTCACCATGGCAATCCAAAAAGTGTTTGCTTGGCCACAAGGCTATCTTTGGGTGACGTGACTGATGGGCTTGAGTGCAAAATCCACGCACAGCATAAATACAAAGAAAATTGTGTGATGTACAAACTTGAATAGATTTCCTGAAACAAAGCTTCTGGTGACTGGAATGCCTGCAGGAGGTCTTTGCTATTAGGTGAAGTAGATGCCAAGAGATATGGTGACCTGCTGTTTGATACACCTTGCTATCCTTGAAGCTGACACTATTACATGTTGTGCCATCTATCAACGTTTCCCTGGTCAGATTCGCATGTAAAGTGACTCTCAGCTTCTGCTCCTGGATAATTCGGGTGCATGCTAGATTTTAACAAAGGTGGTCATTTACAGTATTAGATTCTGATTTGATCTGGAGCCAATCAACAGCCGATTTAACCTAAACTAGCCATTGAATTAATTATGATAGGCAGTTAGCATTAACTTGATGTGCTACCTGCTATAAAGTCAACAGGCATAGATTGTTATTCTCACATTGTTTTTAGGGCTGACTGGTCTTGGTTACACTAAGCAAATATAAATGTCATCATTGTAAGTGTAATTAGTGGTATTATATTTTGTAATATTTCTTTGTCCTATGCTTGCTTTGAGAAAATGGTGGTTTATTCTTTGTGTGTAGACCTGATAATGAAATTTCTTTATGGGTAAAGAGGTGGTGAAAGGTTTCACTCAGACTTGTGTTTCTCTTGTATGGACTGACAGCCAGTTTAAAACAAATCCAATTGAGTCACAAATATTAGAGTTCCACCCCTGCCCATCTGCTGCAGCCATCTTTTGAGACCTCTGGACACCACCATTCCAATGCTCTTCTGGCCATCCTTCTATCCTACAAAAAATACTGAGCTCGATATTCTAGTGCCAGTGTTGTAACCCTCAACAAATCATGCTCATTCATCATACACTTATTGATCTATGTCACAACCGAGCGCACATGAGCCTCATTTAAAGTTCATGACCTCATGATCAAATGCCTCCATGGCATCAGCTCTCCCTTACTCTGCAACTTCTTCCCGTTCTTATGGTCACCAAGATGGTGGTATGTTTTGGAAAATTATTCCATTTTACCATAGTTTCAGTTCTGTAGTTTCTTCTCATTAGAATTGGACAGTTTTATTTTAATGCTTTGCATTGCTGCCTATGCCAACACCTTTCCTGGTGGGATTTTTAAAAATAGTACTGATATACCACACTGAAGTGTGAGATCCCCAGGAACATTCAGTTCATAAACAGATTCTTGCCAAGGCACACACTTCAGTAAAATGTGCAATTTAGCCAACTTAAAAATAGATGATTAAAATCAGTGTATATTGCAGTTGGTGAAGCAGAGACCAAAGACGTTTTTTGTACTGTAAAGTTAACTGCTCTTCATTGAACTTGATTTCATATAACGATTATTTAATTCAGTGGAGTTTCCTGTAGCTCATAAAGCACAATTACTGATGTTTGAGGTATTAGGGTGCAGCAAATTCCAATCTTTGAAGTTCTGAAAATCATTGAATTATTTGGCTTTTGCTGTTATTTTTGATTCAGTTATGTGTCTAAGTCTCTGGGGTCGGAGAGTGTCCTCAGGCGGAATTGTTCTGCATTTGATCATCTATTCAAAGATCAAAAATGGTGCAAATCAATTTAAGTGTGCAAGGAATAATTTGTAGTTAAATATAATTTAAACTCTTTCCTTGCCGACTTTTGATGGAATCTTTCCTTGATTTAATAAACAAGGAATTTTGGATTGTAAAATTAAACATGGAGATTTCTTAACCATGCCAAACGAGTCAATAGTTGCCAGTTACAAGCTTGATGTGCTGGTAATTGTTATTATTCTTTGTATATTTTTAATTATTTCATTAGAAAGTTCACGTGATTCACTAAACCAATTAGCTGAACAGTCATGGAAAGTCAATTAAGAAATAATCAGAATGGTTAATTCAATTGAAGAGTAGAAATTGTATCATAATTGAGATAACTTTGAGCTGATTTATTTTCCCTTCATTTTTGTTT
Organism: Rhynchobatus australiae; assembly: GCA_034780895.1. Taxonomy (NCBI): domain Eukaryota; kingdom Metazoa; phylum Chordata; class Chondrichthyes; order Rhinopristiformes; family Rhynchobatidae; genus Rhynchobatus; species Rhynchobatus australiae. The sequence continues at coordinate 16,531,013 of JAUZTB010000074.1, forward strand.
CACTCTGTCCCAGTGGATTGACTTCTTCCATGTAATCCCTGGAATAGCTATTATTCTTCAGAGTCTTGGCAATGTGTCAGTAGGTCATTAAGACAGGATCTGGGATCTTCCTGATTTGTGTGGATCAGCTGCTAAAGTATTCAGAAGGCTAAATTTTCTGTAGTTTTAAGACATGATGTAGAAAGTAAGTGCTTTTCTTTTGTAAATAAATTACAGGAAACTCTTCTGGAACTATCAACATATTGGATGAGTTAATTCATGTTTACAAAAGGTGAAATTCTGTGAAGGATGGTGATCAGTAATTACTGTGAACATTTCTTCCTGTCTGGACAAATATACTGGAAGCTAGCCTTGCAACTGCAAGGCCAGAAATGTCAGCACAAGTAGCAAATGAGGCAGGCAGTTGAATTCAATTTGCCCATATGTGTTTGTGTTCATGTATTTTAGCTAAAATGCCAGAAGTAAAGCCTCTTGAAAAGAATTCTGTTCTTTCATTGAATCATTCCTGTTAATGAAGTATAAACTTGTACCAATACAGTTGTTATTAATGAGTCTTGCAAATTACAATGAGAAGTTAGTAACTCATTTCTTGCTATTCTTTGCACTGATTGTTAAAATAGTGAGGGCTTCTGTGATAGCACCCTCTTAAAAACATGGCTACCTAGTAGAGCCAGGGCATTGGCACTCCCTGCAAGTTCCATCCAGGTCTCTCACACTAAAGACATTTTAGATGATGCCACCATCTTTTCACTATTACTGGGTGAAGATCCTGGAACTTCCCACCAAACAGTGTTGTGGGAGCATTTCACCATGTGGACTGCTACAGTTCAAGAAGGCAGCTCAGTTCTCAATGACACTTTTGCAAGGACACAAAGGCATTAATGTTCACCTTGCCTTGTTTATAGCATGCAGCAACAACATGATCTTTGACATGTTTGGCATGGTGAATGACTATAATGTTTGATTCCTACCTTCTCTATGTCTCATGTCCACTTTGGGGACACTACAGGGCATTTCTTTAGTGAAGATACTATAAAGAGCCAACACGGTACTACATCTTCAGTTGTATTCCTTGCACTTCAGACTCTGCAAAAGCTACTGATGAATTTAAATGTCTGTAAAGCTTGTATGCTTTGTGGCCTTTTACCTTTCAAGTGTGATTGTCTCTTGTCTCTTAAAAAATTTCCTGAGCCAAGATTTTCCAGATACTTATTGTAATTTGCAATAAAATTCTATAGGATGTGATAATGATCTAGTTCCATCTGATCGGTCTGAAATGAGTTTTGCCAGCACTTGAAAATATACCCGGCATACCATGTCACCTATTTTTGAGGAGTAACTTTTTTATTTTCACTATTTTATCTGTTTTTCCTGTTTATTTATCTGTGTGACTTTAATTCTATTATAGAATTATGCATTACTAAAATTGAGACCAGTACTTGGCATATTTTCTGACCAGGAGATAAAAACTAATTAGAGTAAATTAGGAAATTATTGACTTGGAGAGAAGTAAAACTAAAGTGATTTTTTTTTCGAGCTAGCAAGTGTCAATAATGATAATGAAAATAATCCAATTTATCTTGACATTAGAAATTGGGTCAGAATGTGCTGCATTTAAAACTTGAAACTTTTCCAAAATCTTTTGTAAGTGGAAAGCAAGCAAAATTAAAATTGGAAATGCAGTCACAGCAGAACTTATAATGATTCCATGGATGCTGTAAGTTAGTTTGTAAGGTAAAAATATGAAAGAAACAATTCCCTATAATTTTTCTCTCTGTGGAATGACAACTGACACTTGTGTTTCTCCAACAAGCTCTTCCTATCTGTACTATGTGACACATGACCAAATATTACAGATTACATGGAAAAACTCTGAATAGGGATTTTAATTGGAGATTGTGGAGAGAAAAATTAAGCATCTTGGCTCTTTCAAAATTTCTGTGCTAATTTACACTGCAGCAGGTAAGGACCCATCAGTAACCTCCCTTAGGCATGCATACAGTCTGTTGGGAATTATTCATTAGAAGAAAGAATAACTTGGTTGGTTTGCTTCAAAAGGGAATAGGGCATTGAAAAGGAAAGTTTGCAGGGCCCTTGGGGAAAGAGCAATGGAATTACACCATTTGGAAAGTTCACAGGCATATTAGACTAGTTTCTGACTCTGCTGCAAAATTTTGTGTTGCGTTTATGACTTAGAACTTCATCTGTACTTGTGTAAAATATGAAGATTAATTGTGTCTTAAAATGCTCTCATCATAGCATTGTACATTTGGAACATCAATTTTATGCTAATCAGCATGTTCCATAAGCATTTGTGCTTTTGCAGGAAGAAAACATTTTGAATATCACACACACAGTGGATTGTTGCAGGCAAGATTTCTCTATTTCCTCCTCTAACTCATTCTGTAAATGGTCATCAAAAGGAAGTCAGCTTTAGGAAAATACACTTGGAAAAGGAAATTGAAACATACAAGCATGTTGCACCTTGCATACGACACTCCCAAATTTCTCTGTCCACTTTTGAGGAGGCAAAGGAAAGACATAAAGCTTCTAATTAACAAGAAAAAGATAGTAATTAAAAGGGATGTTAAAATGTTCCTCTCAGCTGCACATCAGCACTAGAAATAGCTTACAGGCTGTAACAACATCACCTATAACACTTTCTGTTTATGTGGTGTTTTTAACAAAGCACATTAGGATTGTTTATTGCTTCACTGGAGCATTATCGAAGAAAAAGATAATGCTGCTCCATGTTAGGAGATGGCCGATTGGATAATCAACAACTTTGTCAAAGCTTCCAGCTTAAGGATGAGAGATTTTGGGAGATTTCATGCCAGATTTGCAATAGTATGAATATCTTGGATGGTGAAAGGGTTGGGAAGATAGGGAAGGACGAACCCATGGAACAATTTAAAAAAAATAATGGTAAGAAGTTTTAAAAAAAATCAAAGCCAGTTTTGGTTAGTGAACAGAAGGGTGATGAGGGGTCAAACTTGGCATGTGGCAAGATTAAAAGTAACCGAGGTTCAGATAATCTCAAGTGTACAGAGAGTAAAGTGAGTGATGCCAATCAAGAGCTTGTGGAAAACGGAGGCAAGAGAGTGGATGAGGCTTTCAGCTGCGGGCGGACTGAGGTAGGGTGGAGTCGGGTGCTGTTACAGGCATGGAAATAGGCAGTCATGGTGATTGGCATGGATGTGAACTCCCAAGTTTACCTCTGGATCAGATATGACACCAGGATTGCAAACAATCTAGTTCAGTTTTTGATGTTTGCCTGTGAGAGGGATGGAGTTGGTGGCTAGGGTACAGAGTTTGTGACATGGGTCAAAGATGGTGTCTTATGTAATCAATATCCAATCTTTATCTGAAGAAAATTTCTGCTTAACTAGTACACTAGTGAGCCTTACGAAAATGCCTGAGTAGAAAATGCCTTGAGTAATCTGCCAGAGCATATTTTCAGAACAAATTTGAACTCTAGATCTTCAGTATTAAGTGTTTATATATTATTAAGATGCGTCTTGTAGGCATGGAATAGAATTAGAAAGGAAATGGTGTTTTGGAATTTAGCAGCAATCTAAATTTGCTTGTAGTAGCTAGATTTTGAAGGTTCCTGTCTGATGCCACATATATTCTGTTGCTTTTAGTAGATTTCTCAGTTTTGGCTTCGTAATATGCTTGTAGTTTTACAATGTTTTATTTATTTGATTTTTAAATAGTCCAGTAGTTATTGAACAACAAAAATCTGTAGCTACTGGAAATCCGAACCAAAATAAGTGCTAGAGATAGTCAGCAGGTCAGGCAACATCTGGGGAGAGAAAAATGGAGAACATTTCAGGCCAATGACCATTTATTAGAATCCTTTATTAATAGGTCCTAACTTTGACCAGAAGAGCATGATCAGGCCATCCCTTCTGTTTTATAATGCGTGCATGGTCACTGAATGGTAAGTTTTCAGAGACCATTCTTTGACAGCCCTATGATGCTGGTAAAGATAGAATTTGGAAAGGTTAATTCTGATAATGTGACCCTTGTTGGGAGGGTGCGCAGTGAGGACTTTGTTTTGGGATCAATGCCCTCTAGTGGATAAATACACAAAATAAAAATGGCTTCTTACACAAAACACCACGTGTCTAACCTGCTGAATTGTGTGACTATGTTGAACAATTCCATTATGATACTTACAAGTATGGAATGGTTTGAAATTCTAGAAATCCCTTTGGAATGATAAGTGAAGGACAAAGACTCGCTTTGTTAATTAGCATTGGATTGGTAGAGTAGACAAGTTGAATGCATACTGACTAGACGCTGTGGTAAATGAGCTACTAGAAATGGAGTAGATAAAAGATTACACTTGAGCATCTGAGCCAGTATTGTTCATTTGGTGGAGGGCGAGGAGGGGGGATTACATTTCAAGTACATCATAAGGAAAGGGAGATTGCTAACTGCCCATTCTGGTGGCACAGGTTGAAATTAATGTCATATGTTATTAGAACAATTTTGTTTTTCAAAAGACAAGGAGTTATCTTTCTTGGCCTTCCTTTTCCTTTCCCACCCAAGTTCTCTCTCCCTCTCTCTAACCTTTTTTTAAATAGAACACTAGGCCTGATCAATAAGATTGTTAAAGGAATGTTGGAAGGTGGGTAAATGTTAGAATTACACATACATATCAGAGGAATTGCTTGGAAACTAGGCTGATAAATGGACACAATATCAGTCCAGGTATAAATTATTGCTTATCTGCAGTTGCATATATTGTACCAAATTTTCATTACATTTGCCCTATGTTAGATCATTGAAGTGCCTGACTGAAGCAGTCTTTTAGCCCCCTGCAGCTGCACAAGGTAGTGTTATAAATATGCCACCTGTAGTGACCAAAATATTTACATGTAATTCTGAGATCTTTACACTACATCACTCTGCAGTAAATCCTCTCAAAGTATTGACGGCACATAATTTTTCCTAGTTTAGTTTTTTGATATTCAGTGAACCGGATGGATTTTGACCACTAACTTATAAAATTTCCAATCTATTTTAATTAACTGAACTTAAATTTACCAGCTGCTATGGAAAGATTTGAACTTCTGTTTCCAGATCATCGGTTTGGTACTCTATTACTAGTCCAGTAACGTAACCATTATTCTCTGTACCAGGTGTTCAGTCAAAATAGTGAACTCTTGTTTGTGGTGGATGTTGTTGTGATCTCTTGATTCAGTCACTTCTTAATCAGCAACACATCAAAATAGGATATTAAAATTGTAACCTAAGTGGTTCAGACCAGCAGTTTGTTCAAACCAGCAATTCATTTGCTGAGAATTTGTACATGAATAGAGTAAGTCTGTGGAATTTATTGTGAAAATATTGTAACTAACAGATACTGGCGGACGGGCAATGGTTGCAGATGACGAGGTAGAAAGTATAGGTCAGTTGAAAACAAGGATTCCGAATCAACAAGATTACACATATAGGGAATTTATTCGGGAAAGCAAAGACATTACCTAGTAATATGCAAAATATTGCCTCCTATGGTCAATTTTCTGCATGGAACATTAGAACTGTACAGCACAGGAACAGGCCCTTCGGCCCATGAGTTCTGTGCCAAGCATGATGCCAAATAAAACTAATTCCTTCTGCCTGCACATATAGAACATAAGCTACAGTATAGCACAGGAATAGGCCCTCAGCCTAAGTAGTGCAGAATAAAGAACAATTGAAGGGGATAACAGTGGATGCAGTGATGGTAAAATTTCTAGGGATCAATTGTATTCATTAAAATAATGAAAGGACCTCAAGTCAAGTATGTGAAGGTTTCCTTAAAACTTGAAAATCTTTGGAGTTTGTCCATTATTTGTGACAGGCAGTAAATGTATTCAGGAAATGGTACAAATTAGTAAAGGATGCAATCTAGCCCAGATGAACAGTCAAAAATATCAAGAGGACAAATATTTACTTGGTCAGATAAAATGTAGTATGAAGGGTTGTATGTAGCAAAAAAATAAATGGGGAATACAGGTACAGCATGTTTCGTGGTAAAGAATAAAATTAAGAAACCTGAGAGTCATAGAAAAACTTATCCAACTAATGCTGAGTATCAGTCACCAAATGAAATAATGTTCTGACTTATACAGCCATTACACAAACTAAAGGGCATGGTGAATTTTTGTAGCACTCTGATAGATCTCATTTTTATCTGATCTAGTCTGTATTGCTTGTAGTATGGTGATCTGATCACTGCAATGAGAGTGATCTTTGTGAGAGTGCTCGCTTTGTCAGTAGAAGCAATTCTTTTCAAATTCATCTCCTTCCTATAGATTGCAGATCTATTTAGAGTATCAGCAGGTGATTTTTTTTTCCCCTCTGATATTACATTGTGATTGAACTCCCAAGATGATCAAAATGGGGTCATAACAAACAGCATATTTAATATTGATATGAAATTGGGAAGTATTTCAAGTCATAAGAATGCAGGAGGACAGCTTAAAACAATAGCTTAGTGGTAGTGTGGAAGGTCAAAGGGAAAATGTTTTAGAATAACAAGTATTGCCAAAATGGTTAGATTCTTAAAGTGAAAGGAAGCAAGTTCTGGGCCTAATATTGATGATAAAAAATGTAATGGAAAAAGAAAATGGAATTCAGTGTTTTGTATATAGGAGCATTAGCATGGAGGGATGGTCTGCAATTTGCACTATTCATTGGTCAGGTCAGTATTTAGGAAGTGGTACTATTCTTATCAGAGCTGAGCTCGCAAGCATAGTGAAAGTTACATCCAGCAAATTGTATCTTCTGCTCTGATCCACAATATGTGACTGCACCTTCCCTGCTGAGAAACCAGATTGTATTATGAACCAGGAATCATATTTCAGAGAGGGTATTAAAGTCATGGAAAGGAAGAATGGCGTGAAGAAATCAGTCTCTGTTCCACTGTAATAGAGATGGTTGTTTTTAAAAATACTGAAAAATGTCAAGAGAGTAAATAGTAAATCTTGCACTTGTCTGAGAATAAGGGTATATGGGTTGGGAAGGAAGGGAACCTGTGGCAGGCTTCTGTAGAAAGTTGCATCAGTTTGGACGATAACATTTTGCTGGCTTAATTGGTGAATGGGAATTAGAAATGGGGAGATACATACCCTGAGCATTTTTTAAAATGGATGTCAGTAGATAGATTAAGATTAAGATTAAAGATTAAGATATCTTTATTAGTCACATGTACATCGAAACACACAGTGAAATACAACTTCTTGTGAAGTGTTCTGGGGGCAACCTGCAAGTGTTGCCACTCTTCCGGCGCCAACATAGCACGCCCACAACTTCCTAACCTGTACATTCTTAGGAATGTGGGAGGAAACCGGAGCAGCCGGAGGAAACCCACGCAGACACAGGCAGAACGTACAGACTCCTTACAGACAGTGGCCAGATTTGAACCCGGGTCACTGGCACTGTAAAGCATTACACTAACCGCTACACTACCGTGCCTGCCTATTTATAGCAATAGATAGAGAAGTTTGTTATTTTGCCTTGTCCATCTATGTATTGGAGTACTGTGCACTTTGGGGGATTGTTAGCTCTACTAATGAACAATAATGGATTATATCTATGTCACTTCCTTAATTATATCCATACATTAATTAGATGAGGGGAAAAAGATAAAAGAAAGCATAGGCAACAAAAAGTGGAATCATCTGGATGATTCTTTTAGAACACTGCTGGATAGAAAATGTTTGCAATGTTAATTCATTTACCTGTTTCTACAGAAAAGCACACCATCCATTTTGGATTTCTATATGAACCAAAAACGTGATTGGCTAACATTGACTATAAGCTCCCCTCTGAAACTCAATAAGAACCAACACAGATTGGTGTTTCCTCTGGCATGGATGCAAAGTGAGGCCCAGACAAACCCCTTAAACATACTTGCTTGTGAGCAAAACCATTTTGTAGAACTAAAGTTGGCTTTCAATTTTTTTTTCCCCTGAAGGTTCACAGTAGATAGTGCTAAAAGCTTAAATTTATTATGCAGAGAATTGGAATAGCTTCACATGAAGAAAAATGTGCTCTGAATACTTGCTTAAGCTTGCAGGAAAATGATAAAGGATTTTATTAAAGTTGCACAAGCTCATAAAGACCTGGAGGTGAATCAATGAATTAGACATTTTAAATCATTCCAAATTACCATCTGATCAGCTAAAAATGCCTTAAATATTATAATCTGACTCCTTGCTGCTGAGTTTAGAAAATGAATAATGATTACTGAGTGCAAGTTTTGTTCAGGAACAAATCTGAACATCTCAATTGAGGTTGCTTTGCTTGACAACAGGAAAATTGATGATACAATGCAATCTTTATTTTAAAAAAAATGAAAGCAGTTCCATTTAGATCTATAAAGTGAAAGCAAATTGGAATGATACCTGAAAGTTCTGTGCTGGAGTTGAAATGTGTGTGGAGTGAATGTACGTTCATCTGATTAGAGCTTGATTTATTTACTTAACTACTACGAATGATGTATTTAAAACAAATCTATCATTTCAGAGTTACATAATCTCTCCTCTAATGTAAATGGCTATAATAATAATGAAATATTGCAAATGTAGTAGCTAATGTCAGGAGAAGCCGAGTTTATTTGAATTTTATTGTTTTCATTTGTTGATGGATTATCATTAAAATGTCATCATGGCTGCTTAATCAAAATTAACACCAATTAAGTGACTTACAAAACCTCAACAAGAAGCAAAACGGAGTAGTGGATGTTATTTAAATCTGACATTAATATTTCAATCTATCCTTGATGGATAGAAGACTTCTGAATCAAAGATACATTCAGAATAGGTGGAATAAACATTTGCTGAAGGTAATTGTTCATAAAAGGAAAATACATTGAAAACAGCTGTGACTCATAAACAACATGTTATGAATTAAAAAAAAGGGTTGTATTACATTGTAACTTTCAAAACCCCAGGATATCCCTAAGTACTCTGGAGCCAATGAATGTAGCAGAGTTGGTAATATAAATTGCGAGTTATTACCATGCATTCCATCATGTTAAAATCATATTTTGCTTTGAAGGTAGTCTTAAGGCATTTCAGCTTTCTGTTCTCTAATTTTATCTGATTAAATGATCTAAAAAGATGTTAGGAAGCTGCACTAATTGTTGTTCAATTTATAATCGTGTCAGTTTGCCTCCATTGAAACTGCTCCTTCCTCATGAATGTGCATTTGAGCATGTCTTCAACGTACAATAGATAGGTAAACTGACTGTGATTTTTCTAGTTGCAATAGCTAGAAGTACCTACTTGCAACTTGATTTTCCATCTACCAGTAGCTTTCCTTTCCCAGAACAATCAAGTATTTACAATATATTCATTTTAGGGAGTAGTTTCCATAGCTGATGTAATGCAGTTAGTTTCATAGCCCACGTTCTACCCACTTTTCCTCTCTCAGATGGTTCAATGCTGCCTTTATCTCAGCAGGCAGTGAGAATGTGCTGCCTTGTGCACTCTGGTCCTATCGTGCCTGAGCTTTTACCTTCAACAGGAGGAGTGTTTATGGTACTTAGGAGAAAAAAAAATTGTGTTTGAAATTTTAGCCTTTTTAATCATTTTTAAAAAAACTCCAATTAGTTACTGCCTTTTTGAAACACATTAGCTATGAAGCAAAGACTTATGCCCTAATATGTCTTTTTATAAGTGTACAATTTAGATTAACTTTCTCAGCATGTATAATTCTTCTAAATTTCCTTCCTCCTCCTCCTTTTGGGAATAATGTATAAAGGAGGAATATGACTCCTCTTCACCAGTTGTGCATTCAGTTAAATCATTGAACCTAAGTGGGATTCTTAACATTTTTCTTCTATTATTTTCTTACTTATCTCAATATCTTTTATGGTAGGTAAATCAAGTACTGATGACTTATTAACAATAGTTCCATATGTGTAGGATTTCCCATAGTGTACAGGATTTCTGATTAAAATAGAGATAGGGACAAGGAATTCCTGAAATTGTCTGGCCTGCAGGATTTCCTGTGGAAAATAAAAGCAATGAAACTTTTATTCAGGCCACAGAGGATTGAAATTCACTCTCTAAGTCACAAAGGGACTTCAGTGGTGTTGAGCTTCTTGCCAGATGCACATGCAGGCATTTGTCTTTTGGGCTAGGTAGGTACTCTATTGTGTGAAAGGAGCTGTGAGAGATAGGGGTGCAGTGACAGCAGAAAAATGGGTTAATTGGTAAATTGGTTTATTATTGTCACATATACCGAGGTACGGTGGAAACCTTTGTTTTTCATACCATCCATACAGATTATTTCTTTACCACAGTGCATTGAGGTAGTACAAGGGAAAACAATAACAGAATGAAGAATTAAGTGTTACTGATTACAGAGAAAGTGCAGGCAGACCAGTAAGGTGCAAGGTCATAATGAGGTAGACTGTGAACTGCTTGCCAGATTACCTAGAATACCCCGAAGTACGGAGTAATCTGGACTTCAGGGGAAAGTGTAAATTGTCAATCAGCTGCCTGTTATATTTCTCTCCTGATTTTAATCCTCTGCTTCGTTAATGCTAGAATTTTATAATTATCAGTTGGATTTAGACGTAACATTCCAATGGCAGAATGGCAGAGTCAGCAAAGCATGGTGCTTTAAATTATTGGCCCATTATCCAAAGGCCTGGACTCTTGATCT
>JAUZTB010000074.1:16541783-16555423 GCA_034780895.1 Rhynchobatus australiae
AAAGCATGGTGCTTTAAATTATTGGCCCATTATCCAAAGGCCTGGACTATTGATCTGGAGGTATGTGTTCAGTTCCACTGCAGCAATTGAGGAATTTAATTTCAAGTAATTAAGCAAATTGGAAATAATACAATAGTATCTCCGATGCTGCCTTTGAAACTGCCAAATTGTTGCCTAAACAAAACATTTGGTACACTATTATATTTGGCTTTTGCAGTGAGTTTGGGAGTTGCAGTCTTGTTGACTCTTAACTATCTTACAAAATAGTCCAATGAGCCACTTAGTTAGGGATGGGAATGAATGCAGAGCTCTTCATTGTAGTCCATATCCCATAAATGAATAAATAAAAGACTGAAGCCCCTGGTACATCCTGAAGTACAGAAAAGAAGCTTTTTTTCCCAAATTTAATGAGGTATTGATCCTCAAACAGTTGGGTATTTTCCACTTTTTAGACCACTGACTGATTCACATATGATAGTTATTTTATAATTTCAGATCCTTAGCTGTGGTAAATGACCTATTATTAAATAATTAATGCCATTGAGGTCCTTGGACTGAAGCAGTAGAGGTGACCTCAGGAACTGGATAATTAGACTGTGATGACATCTTTCAATGTGTTCAGAATTTTTTCATTTCTAAATTAAATTTAAGACACTGTATTGGTGTTTATGGAAGTGGCATTTAAAAAATATTTTTACTATTCTTCTTACAGTCTCATTATTTGTATCAGAATGCCCAATAGCTCATATTTATTTATAATTCAACAGCTCAATGCATGCATTTGACAAACAAAACTGGCTGCATGCAATACTCTCAGTTGTGGTAAGCTGGTTTGCAAGTTACTATTTTCTTTGTGTGTGGGGGAAACAATAGAATAATATAAGATTTAATTTAATAGAGACATAATCAGAAAATCTATAATAGAATGTTGTAGGCATCTTGTAATATGAATAATCCTAGAAAATCAATAAGTAAGCATATTTTTGGCACCACATTTATAACAAGGTGTTTATATCCACTTTGCTTCAGATCAACTAGCCTTAATTAAAGTAAAATATTGTATATGCCATGTAGTAATCAGAAGAAATATTTTATCTGTTACTACTTATCCTTTGGGGAAAACTACTTACAGATGCAGTATTTCCTGTCAAAGGGCATACACCTTCACCTCTTTCTCCATTGTTCTTTGGCATGTCTCCTTGGGATAACTCCTCTTGCACTTTCCACCAGGTGCCCAGCCTCTGGCACCAGTTAGACAATAGATTTTACAGTTGTCCTCTGTAGTTCCTGATTTGAGATTCTCCTGAGCCAGAAAATTCCCATATTTTGCTTGGGCATTAGTTTTGTGAGGTCTGCTTGTGAGTTATTCTTATAACCTTCCTGCACCCTGAGGCACACAATGACATACTGAATTATTGTAAAACACAGAAGGAAGAGTGCATATCCAAGCTCAACTTGAACACAGGAAATAGATTACAAAAAATTCAAGCTTTGTCAACTAATGGAGAGGATATCCAGAGAATATGCAAAAAAAAAACAAGGAAGTGAAAACAGGACGTGGAATGATGAGTGACAGTTTGATAAAGGATTTGAAACAGAAGCAGAGGAAGTAGTGGGTAAACAGAACCTGAAGATCCTGTATGTAATCACCAAATACTTGAGGTCAACTTGAAGCAAAACAGGACAGGCCTTTGAAGGGCAAGATGGCATACTGGTACCTAATGTGTGATGCAAGCTATGCAGAGTGCTTCAAGAACGGCTTAAACAAACCTGAGACAACAAAGAAACCTAATATTCAAAACAATGAAAATAACCTTGATGTCAACTTAGACTGCATGTGCATGAAACCAAATTCAGGGAATCTGTCAGAGCACTTGTTTGGAAAAGCACCTGGCAATAATGGTATCTGCTGGATGATGGTGAAAGCTGAATTGGAAGAAACACCCAATATCTATTACAAAACTTTCCAAAATATATGGGATTTGGAAGACACTCAAAACAAATGGAAAGCTGGTATCATTTTCAGAACATGTGAAGAGAACTATATCTTTTATAATATAATAAAAAAATGTATTTTTCTTTCCTTTTTACATCTTCCTCAACAAGACTAATTACAGATAAATTTCTGTATTAATTCATAATTCTTATCTTGGCAAATAACTCCCTTACAATAGATACTTGCATCCATTTTAGAAGATGAGCAAGATTCAGAGTGGTGGAAGTTTGACTGCAATCATGTGCGCTAGATTTAGTGATACATGCACAATCTTAAAAAATGTGGTTCTGGTCAGATCCCCTAATGTCAAATTGCTAAAAGTGAAACCCCTATCATTTACTATCTATTTCATTGGTTATAAATAAGCGATAACTCAGACTGATTGGGCTGGATGGAGAGTTTTTCATCTTTAAATTCTCTGGGGTATGAAGTCTGGGAAAATTCACCCCACAGTTTAGAAGGTTGTACCAGAGAATAAATTACACCGTTAATGGACTTCACCTTGGTTGAGTAATGTTTTTGGTTTCAACAAGGTAATTGCAAGGTGTGTTGTGCAAAGGTGAGTGCACTTGTTTTATCTGACTCAATCTCCTCATGAATAATTGGAGATTAGGTTTACTTTGATTATAAGATCATTTATTTTCTTCACATCTACCGTAATGATGATACAATATAAGTAAGACAGAAGATAATGAGCCAGTTCTCTGCTTGTTGGCACTTGGTCCTAATGCACCACTTTTATGCAAACTGGTAAGTGTGGACCTCCTTGAACTGTGGACCCAGTTGCTGCCACTGATCATGAGGTGCTGGGGCCACCCACAATCCCAGGGTACCATAAACTATACTTCACCTGCTAGGGAGATCTTCCCTGGATGTCCTATGTGCCACCAGCCCTTGCCGGTCCCCTGACCAATGGTGCTGTGCAAAATGCTGACTAAATTCCCAAGGATCCATTCACCATCCCTTGATTTTTAAGAGACTTGCTGGTACCAATTATGATTATTAATGAAAATTTAAAAGGATGCACTTTAACATAAACATTCTTCTAAGTATTGCTTTAACTTGCACATGGTTCACTAATTCCAGTGGGATGTATTTTTTTATTATTTACTGATGGCAAATAAATCTCTATCCACCTTGTAAAATTGATAGTACAAATGACTCAAGCTAAAATATTAACCCTACACTGTCATCTGAGGAATATTATTGAAAAGTTTCAAACTTGTGTTGATTAGCATGATGAATGTTGTGAGTTGAAATCTGATCCAATTTTCATTGTTAAGTAATTAAAGCGAGCACACACACTGATGTCACCATGTGTCCACAACAGGACTGGGAAGTGAAATCTGCATGAGAATGAATTGTGATAGGAAATGCCCTGCCCAATTTCCAGTTGGGGAGAACTTCATCAGGAACCAGGCACGAGGACTTCAAAACAAGCACAGAATGCTTTTTGTGTGATTTATGCATAGAGAAACACACAGGTGTTTCCAGTTACCAGGCACAAGTTCCATTTTAGTGCATGGAAACTAATGGGGTTTTACTGCAAGAGCTTTTGTCTGAATGTGGAACAAAACACTGTGCTGTGTGGAAGCAAACAAGTTGCCAATTACAGTTTTAAACCGTTATTATGCATTTGAAAAGTTTAATTGATTAGTTCTATTCTTGAACAGAGGAGGAGTGGACTATTTGCTACAATTAAGACTCGGGCATTGTATCATGAGGCTCCACCCTCAAATGTCCTGACTGCCACTGATAGTTTGCAAATGCTTCTGAAATTCATTTAAAAACCACTCAAGTAGCTTTAATTAAAAGAACTGTAACAATGAATAAATACATTAAATTCACAAAATAAGTAAAGCACTTTATATCTTACACATGGTTGGCAGCTTCATTCAAAAGAACGGGCTGATTGTTCTTGCACCAGTTACCCTTGGCGAAGGGCTGAGTCCCAGATGTGAAATGCATCTGGACTCTTTTGTCAGCGAGGTCACTGCTCTTGCAGAGTGCTGAATGGCAAGTCCAGTAGGGTAGTGGCCTATTGAGTGTGTAGTAGGAATAATTCCCAACATTTTGTCAGTATGATTTAGCATTTTATGGTGGATGTAATGATCAAAATGAAATGAATGAAGGCAAAGGTCAAGAAGAACATGATAGCTGCAGGCAAGAAGCAGCTGTAAAGGCCACACTGGGAGTTAGGGGTCTTTAAATGAGTAGTAATTGTCCTGTAGATTAACTCAGATGCTTGTTTTTCCTATCTTCATCAAGCTAGTTGGGAAGATTGAATCAGGGAACTGACATGGGAGCCACATCTAAAGAGAAAAATGTTCAGAATGAGATTTATTATCACTGACTGAGATGACATGAAATTTGTTGTGGTAACTATATAGTGCAAAGATATAAAATGACTACAACTCACAAAAGTAAATAGTGCAAAAAAAAGAATAACAAGGTAGTGTTCGTGGACCATTCAGAAATGTGATGGTGGAGGGGAAGAAGCTTTTCTGAATCATTGAGTATGGCTCTTGTACCATCTCCCCGATGGTAGTAATGTGAACAGGGCATGTCCCAGATAGTGAGTGTCCTTCATGATGGATGCCACATTCTTAAGGCACTGCCTCTTGAAGGTGTCCTCGATAGTGTGGAGGGTTATGCCCTTGATGGATCTAGCTGAGTCTCCAACCCTCTGCAGCCTCTTGTGATCCTGCGCATTGTAGTCTGCATAACAGGCTGTGATGCAAACCAGTCAGAATGTCCTCCACCGTGCACCTGTAGAAATCTGTCATTAAAAACAGCAAATTATGAGCATTTTTGCCTTAACTTGGAAAGCATCTTCAAGTTGTCGTAAGGCATTAGTCTAGCAGGAGTTCAAAATACTGATTTTTGTTTTTGATTAATCTTTTTTATTGACCTAGTATGATTTATAGAAAGATATTACTGAAAGAAATATTGGGAGGCATAAGTGACATCTCAAGGTAAATTATATCAAAAGGCAGTCGACAGCATACACCAGATAGTGAAATTCAAAATAGATGTTTAAACAAAAGTTGCAGGGAAACTTTGCATAGAGCTTGGGATTTGGCAAGTTAAATATTTTAATCAAGGAGCACTACTTAGCTAATTCATTTCAACTGGTGAGAGTACTTCTGCTGTTGGATAGAAAGTTTTAGGCTAAGTATATTTAAGGGCAAATACTTTGCACTTGTAAGCATTATATTTTGAATATTAATGCTGGGTCTTCATTTCTTATTTCAACTGATGGTGAATAAATCTCTATTCACCTTGTCAAATTTATATTATGAATGGCTGAAACTAAATTATTAACTCTACACTGTCATCTGAGGAGGAATATTATTGAAGAGTTTGCAAACTTGTGTTGATTAGCATAATGAATTAGGCTATAAAACTATTGTTAAAATAGTTTTGTTAGGTGATTGAATACTTGCAATGCAAGGCCTTTCATCATCTGGTGGATTTATGTTTTGGGTGATGTTTCAGTTTAACTGCTGGCCTTTTTATTATGTATGATGTATAGTGATTGCTTTCTGGTCTATTCTGTGTTAGTAGAGATTTGAAACTAATTCACTGATGATGGTGATAAACACAGCCCAAAAGCCCTGTATAACAGTGCATTCTTTTAATACATTGTTTTTGCTGGTCACGTAAAACTAGATTTGCATAATGCATTAAAAAGTCAGATTTTCATAATGGATTTTAAAAACCTTAAGTATAGTTTAGAGGAACATTTGATCTGTGCTGCATTTTAACTGAATGGAATATTCACAAGAACATTGGCATCAGGGGATACCGGGTTGGATGTTCATTATTTCTTAGCATGCTGTGTACAGGGCATTGTAATTGTCATCAATTACATTTTTTGAAGCAAAATAAGCCTGTTGTTTTCCTTTTGTAAGGAAATATACAGATACAGTCTGATTAAAGATTGACATGTCGAAGTGTTAGTCTTGGCTCTGCTCTCCCTTACGTGGCAGTGACCCATTTTCCTCTGCACTGCCTTCACCAGACTTCCCATTAACCCATTTCTATCAAAATGGATGCACATAATCTCTCAATCCCATCCTTGTAACAGATGTATGAAATTCAGGTTGGAACTGGAGTGCTGGGCTGATCTTGTATTCCTGGCAACAGAGCAGTTATATTTCATCACTTTGAAATATAGCAGGGAATAATAGTTGGGGCTAAAAAATGTAACAGTTTCTGATTTGTGATATTCCCATGAATACATTGTCACAATCTATGAAGCCATCAACAGTTTGAGCTACTCTTTATAATTTTCTGCAGCACAATCTATTATATTTATTCATTGTATTTCATTTTTTTCCATTTAATATTTCTGGTCTTGAACATTTTAGCCTTGAAATGGGGTGCCAAGGATGTGGGTTGAGTGTGAAGCTGGAAGATGAGTGTAAGAAGCTTTGAAAGATTTTTATCTTCCTATTGCTTATGTCATTATCACTCAGTACCCCATGGTAATACAAGCCGTGACACATTAAATTAATTTATTCACTGTTCTAAATCACTGCTGATTTTGGACTGCATAATGTGCTTACATATTCTTCTACATCAGAAGCCACAAAGCAAAAATGGTAACTTTAAAAAAAAATGAAGTAGTACATAAGCCCTGGATCATTCTGAATGTTGTACATACTGTTTGATTCGTTTTCATGGTGAAATTTGTATTTCAGTGTGATAATCCACAGGGAAAATAAACTGGGTTGACATTTTTTCATAAGCTGGCTGTTTTCCAAGTTAGGCTCATAGGCTGTGGTTTTTGCAAGACAGCAGCTGGCAGAAGGCACCAGGATAATCTTGCAAGTTATAGATCATACTAAAGTCTCAAATTGATGAGGAACCATATTCAGTGGGAATATTGTATAACACAGAATTAATGATCATTGTGAATGTCCTGAAAGCTTTCATTTCATTGTTCTTAATTGTGCATTTTAATTTTCTCATACAAATTTTATGAGAAGGGTAGCAAGATGGTGTTGTATTCCAGTCTAGTATCATTCCAAATATTATCAGCTGGGTAGAATGCTTTAATACTGTTGGGATTATGATGTAGTTCAGTTTATGCAAAACCACTAATTTAGCTTCAGTTTGTGACATGATATGAAATAGGACACACTTGATGGAATCATATGCCAGATTTTCAGTCCATCCTACCCATACTGTTTCTTTGAGAACATTATTAAATTTGTCTCACTACCATGCTTTCCCAATGGTCCTGCAAACAATTCCTTTTTAAATATTTAGTCAATCTCTTTTTGTGAAAGTTGCTGTTGCTTCTGCTTCCACCATTTTCAGAAGGAGCATTCAAGATCAGAATTGCATGCTACATAGAAAAAAAACCTCTCATCTGGTTCATTTGTTAATTGCCTAAAATTTATTCACACTTGACTGCCAGTGGAATTAGATTCTCTTTTTTTTAAATGTTGAGAGTTAAAAAAAATTTGAACACTTTATTAATTCCCTTGTAACATTATCTGCTGTAAGGAGAACAAATAACTCAGAATTACCTAGTCTCATTAGTCTCCTGCTTGGTATCATTCTAATAATTTTCCTATACACCCTCTCCAAGGCCTTGTCATCCTCATGAAGTGTAGTGCCAAGAATTGGACAGAATGCTGCAACTGAAGGGTAACTGGTATTACAGCAGTTAAGCAAGACCTTGCATCTACCTTCCAGACTCTTTAACAAATAATAGATAGTAAACATTTTGATGTCTATATTAAACTGTGTACTTAATTGCAGTGCAGTTGTAAAGGTTATCAAATCTTATCTTATTACCCTACTAAAGCTAGGGAATGGTGGGGGGTGGTAGATGTGATGTGTATTAAGTTGCAGTACATTGACATTGTATTCATAAGCTGACTCCATTTGCTGTCTTTTGAGATCCCATGCAGTATATCACAGGACTTGGCTGTGGAACTGCTGGACTAATACTTTCAGCATTATTATTAGATTAAAATAGATGTCTAGGCCTGATGGTTTATTCAAATTAAGTTCTTAGGTTTTGTAAATGAAAGTAGAACAGATTGATCATTGGAAAACATTAACTGACTCTTTGTTTCCTGGATGCACTATATATATATATATATATATATATATATATATATATACACACACATGATTATAAGTAACTTAACTTAACTTCACCTTCAAGTAGCTAGGGTGCAAAGTAGCTAGGGTGCAAAGAACATGCTAGCTGGATCCTCTCATTGGCCACAACAATTTGGCTGCTATAATGCATGAAAAATGACTGTTCAAACATAAAACCTAGTACAAAGTTCAACTTCCATTTCAAATCGGCATTAGAAATAGGTTAAGTTTGGTCGCCCTTTGGAGATGATGCACTTAAATGATTAGATTAGATTAGTTTCTTGTCATATAGATCAGGGTGCAATGAAATTCCTTGTTTGCATAAAGCTCACAGAGTAAACAGTAAGCATGATAATAAATACAACAATAAGTATAACAATGAAGGTAAAACAGCAGAATGGGGCAAAGATTATAGTGCTATCTGAGGTCGTGCAAAAAGAATACTAATATGACAATAGTAGAATAATCGAGAGAGGTAGAGTTAAGAGTCCAAGAACGTGGCAGCACCACCAAGAGGATGTGAAAGAGGTGATTAGTTCAGGGGTCTGATAGCAGTGGAGAAGAAGCTGTTCCTAGGTCTGGACATCGAGGCTTTCAAGCTCCTGTATCTTCTCCCAGAAGGTAGAATAGAGTAAAGGGAATGGCCAGGGTGGAAGGCATCCTTGATGATACCACCAGCCCTACTAAAGCAATGCACCATGAAGGTGGTCTGGATGGAAGGAAGTGACAAGCCTATGATGGGGTGGCTGTGTTTACCATTATCTTCAGGTTCATTCAGTCAAGAGCAGAGCAGTTGCCATTACCAGGCTGAGGTGTAACCCAATTGAATGCTTTCTTTCGTGCTTCTGCAGAAATCTTAATGGACATGCCAAATCTTCTCAGTCACCTGAATACACTGATGCATGTTCTTGATCACACCATCAATGTGAGGGAACTAGGTGAGGTTACTGGTGATATGGATGCCAAGGAACTTGAGGTCCTGATTGTGCAGTACTTATTTGACTGCTGCCGATAAAATCTGGGGAAACGTGACTTCCTCTGGTACAAATGATGCTGTGTGCTGCCTGGTGTGTGCCTGCACAATAGAGAGTGAGGATGTCCCACATTTGTTCTTGGTTAATGGCAAGTTATCTGACTTGGGCCCGGATGGATGAAGCACTTGACTGCAGTTGCCCCTATGCTGGGAGGAGGTAAACAGCCAGTAATTCCTTTTGCTGAATTCTTTTGTTATTAACTTATGGGCCGTGGGTGTCTTTGGCAAGGTCACCATATATTGCATATTTTTGCCTAAAAGAGTATGATGCTGAGCAAATTATTTGACAACTGAGTAGCTTGCTTGGCCATTTCAGGGACTGTTAAATGTCACCCACCCTTGCTAGGGTTCTTGACTCGTATATCTCATTACTTGACCAGATAAAATAGATTTCCTTCCCAAAAGGAAGGTGGCAAGGTGGATTTTTTTCCCCAAGTAACACACTACTTTAATGGCCAATTTTTTCCTAGAATTAGTTCATTAATTGAATTGGGCCCAGCAGTGGGACCTAATCTCATTACTACAGATCAATACATCAGTGGACACTAGCAACATAGCCACTATGATTCAAAAATCCACCTTCGTAATCCTTTTGGGTGGAGGATTTTGTTTGAGCATATGTGTTCATGTATAAGTAGGTCTTCGTTACATATGTCAACATGGTAAGGTTTCTGACTGCACCTCTGAAGCATGCTAAGATTTTGAAGGGCCTGTACTGTGCTGGAATGTTCTATGCAATGTAAATGTAAGTTGTTTTTGCTAATCCTGATGTCCCTGAGCACCTGAGGGTATGACATTATATCATTGCATAAATGAGTTACTTCAGAAGAACATGATAAAAGGAGTGAAATAATAAATAAAATTAGTACCAGCGTAGAATATTTTGAGAAAATAATTAGACTGATGATGCATCACTGACGTTAAAGTTTACTCCAGTAAGTTCACAAATACCCATAATCTTGACCAATGTTCTGGCTCACAAACCTTTCCCACATAAACTTGGAATGCAGTGAATTCCCCAAGATGTTGAAGCAGCCCTTTCCTATTTGTGCAAATTCAATTAATTACAGACATCCTTTAGCCTACGAAAAAAATTCTGCTTTACAAGACCATTAGAAATATTATTTTACAGTAAATTCAGATTTACTGCAATGAGAAGGAAGCCATAGAGGATTTATTCTTTGTTGGTTGAATAACTTTAACCAAACAAGCTTGTGGAATTTAACCACTTTTAATGAGCTGCAAATTCAGCGAGCAGCAGTCATGTCCTCTGTGTTTCCTACTAAGCACAGCTCTTATCAAAGTGAAAATGCAGCCTCTGAGAAAATGGAGGTTGGTATCTCTCCCATACCCTCACTGGGCCTTGTTAACAGATTACAGCATTCCAGATGTACTCTTGTGTATAGAACAAGGCTTGTGCTATTGTGCTACTGACTAATGATAAAAAAGAACAGAATTATTTCATGGCTTTGGGGCTGAAAGCTGAAGCTGAAATGAAGTGATAAGGTGACAGGACTTGGATATCAGAAAAGCGTCATGGCGTGTTATCTTTTAATGGAGTGCTGTGGCTTCAAGCTCCCTTGTGATGACAACAGCCCCTCTAGAGTCCAATCGAGCAACGGCTTCCAGAAACGGTAGCAGAAGCCTGTGTGCTGAGCGTTTTTCCCAGTGGAGGATGAATATTTGCTTTACTCGTATCAATGCTGGGAACTGTCTGAGTTGGCAGCAGGAACAAGCTGGGCTCTCACTTCATGACCTTCAGGGTACCAAATAACAGAACCATGTATGGCTATGGTGTGCGAAGTATCCTGCTGATTGGCTGGGAGGGAAGATCAAGGCCTTGAACGGCTGACAGGTGTTAGAAATGACAGCACCTGTTTACCATGTGCTAATTTAGTGATCCTGTACATTAGTGGATGTTTAGGCAGAGTTGGCATATAAAAGGCACAACGTATGCCAAATTCTTTCAAAAACTACAAACTTTCTGCTTTAGATTAAAAGGATTTCAAATCTCTTGACTATAATTCTGTCTGATCAAACAGTACATGGTGATGACCACAATTGAATCAGCAGATGGCTTTTTAACTTATTGTATTGAAACGCATTTACTCTGGCTGCTTTGAACTTGACATGTATGCTAGAAATAGGAGTCTTTAGTGAACCAAACAGATGGTGCGTGGAACAATTTTGGTGATCTGCAAAACAAAAGATGGAAGATGAGGGGGGAAACTTTGCAAAAAAAAATGTTTGGGCTAATTATGACCCTGAATCATGCAGTGAGATTCCACCAGCATGGTTCCCTATAGCAATTGCCACGCCATTGCAGAGAGGAACAATTAAATGCTGGTTAGCTCCTTACAGGTTAGCTATGTAGTTACCATATGAAAGATTACCATGGAGGTGAGAGTGAATGTTGAGGCAGATGTTATTGTAGGAGTGGGTATTTGTCATCTAGCTGCCCACCCCAACCCTTCCATGACCATCTACTTACGTTAAGTACCATTGCCACAAGTGGCACCACTCAACCACAAGGTGTGGGCCCATCAGTTTTCAAAGATTGCGGTGCTGACTGGACACCCAGCAAGGCTGTAACAAAAATGCTGAGCAATAGAAATTATCGCCAAGAGATGCAGAAAGCAAAAACATCAGTGAAGTATTAGGGATCCTTTTTAAAAAAAAAACCCTGCAGATGCTGGAAATCTAAACTAAAAATAGAAAATGCTGAAAATGCTCAACAGGTCTGGCCACACCGGTGGGATCTTTTAACCTCACATCACGCTGCCATTCTACTGCTGGGTTTGCTCCTCATTTCACTGAGTGAAAAGCCCAAGTTTTGGAGCACTCCATTAAAATTTAATTATTGTTAGTAATCACAGTAGTGAATGCTATGTGCAGGATGATATCATTAGATGGCCATCTGATGCCAAGGTCAAAGTGCCAGTGTGGATTGCAGCTGAAAGTTCCCAGTCCAATTTCCGGCAGGTTTGGATTCATTCTGGAAGTAGTCAGTGATGAGATTTTATATGGAAAAACTGTTTAATGTGCAATTTGTATCTAAAATGAAAAGAGCCATGTCCTCCAATTTCTCAAATCTACAGAGGGGAGGTGGAGGTGATACTGTATGTGACTAAACTATCTTGGTGTGGAGAAAATTGCAGGGGAACTCCCTACAATTTCTTGTCCACTAAAAGTAAGGATGGAAAATCACCAAAGCATGCCTGAGTTTCTCCAATCAGGTTCTGCAGAGCAATGAACTTTCCACCAGTACTATATATACATAATATCACTCCCTGCATCCAAATACCAGAGTGAAATAGAATTCCTTTATTCCAACCATCCAAAGACCCCATCCTCTTCCTTTGACCTCCTTTAAGTTTTATGTTGGGGCAATCACATTTACCTGGCTTGCTGCCATCTACCAATGGTCGCAATAAAGTCCTCATCAGCACTACATTAGTTGATCTTGGTTGCAATGCTATGGAAAACAACTTCCCAGTTCTTAGATTTATATGAGATATAGGTCATTATTTCCAATGTCCAATAATCATTATTCATTTTCAGGTGTGTGTGCTGTCTATCACCTCATGGCCATGTAGGGATGGCCAGCGCCCTACATGGCCCTATTTTCTTGAATCACCGCAGCCTGTGTTTTGCAGAAACTCTTAACGGTGTTACGGTATAGGGAGTTACTGGATTTTGACCCAGAAATAAAAAAGGAATAATGATGGATATTCCAAGTTTGATTGTTGTGCATCTTGAAAGGGAACCTGCAAGTGGTGGTATTCCCACAAGTTGGCTGCTCTTGTCATTTTCTTGGTAGAGTTCTCATCTTTGGGAAGTGTTGCTGAATAAGCCTTAGTAAATTTTATAATTGTACACCCTGATGTCCCCAGTGGAGGAGGGAAAGGATGCTTAGGGTACGTGTGGACAATTTTGATGTGGGTGGTGTTGAGTTTCTTGGGTATCTTTGGAGGCATTGCTAAACATTGACCACTCTGACTGTATTTGTGTCAAATAAAGATGAGATTTATCTATGTTTTAATGGTGTCAATGATCAAAAGAAAAGCCAGCAATACTTTCTCTGCAGACTCACATGTGTGAAATGACTGCTTCAATGTGATATTTTTTCCCAGTGAAAAATCACACATTAGTATGAATCACCTCCTGTAAAAGAGTGAAAAATGATCAGAGGGGGAATGGAAAACTGAAATAAAAGTAAACAGATTTAATCTGATTAAACCAATATGAGTTGCTGAAAATGTGTGAATAGATACAGAATTAAGCTGGTGGGAAATGGTAATAATCCAGAGGGGGCTTTGTTTAGATTCAGTTTTGTGGCAGATTTATAAAATTGGTGGAATGATGGGCTTGATTTCTGCGCCACTATCTTGCTTCACATTAGGAGGATAACAAGAAGGATAGGGAAAAGCAGAAATTGCCCCCCTACTACATCCCCATCCCTAATTCCATTTTTCTCTTTGTTCTTTC
>JAUZTB010000074.1:16633188-16644512 GCA_034780895.1 Rhynchobatus australiae
AGGAGAGAAGGGATAATGCCTGAGGTGGGTTGGCTCTTTGATTATATTGGTTGCTTTATCAAGGCAGTGAGAAATGTAGACAGAATCCATGGAGGGGAGGCTGGTTTCAATGGTGTGCTGAGCTGCGTCCACAATTCTCTGCAGTTTCTTGCAGTCACAGGCAGCAGTTGCCATATCAAGCCATGATACATCCAGATAGGATGATTTCTCTGGTGCAAAAATAAAAATTGGTGAGGGTCAAAGGGACATGCCAAATTTCTTTAGTCTCCTGAGGAAGTAGAGGCACTGGTAAGCTTTATTGGCTGAGGGATCTACGTGGTTGCACCAGGACATAATACAGACTTAAAATACACTAGCATTTGTAAATGAGGTAAAAGCAAAGCTGTAAACTCCAAAAGGCAGTTCCTCCAGAGGCTCATATTATATGCAAAAGCTGCAGTTACACTCCAAGCTACCTGCAAGTCTATAACAAAATTGCATTTTCAGTGAAGTATCATTTGATTCTATAATTACTACCTCAAATATTGTAATTTCAGTCAGCAAATATTTGTAATTTGCAATTAAGAAGGGCGAGGTTTTCCTTGAACTAGCCTCTTGATACGTGCCTGTCAGATAAGACACTCAGAATTCTGAACCATTTTCCTGGATCAGGGTCTATTAGACATCCACTGAAGCATCTTGCTAATTCCTGCTACCTGGAGGAAGCAAACCAGTTACATCATGGAGGTTTAAAAGGGCAGAAGGCACAGAAAGCCAACAAAATCTTTGCATATATGCACGTTATAGCACAATTAGCTGAAAAAAACACCTCTGCTGCCAGGGTTAAAAGGCAAAATGTCATTTGACCAGAGGATGAAACACTTCCTTTGTGATGTTAACCAATTAAAAGATTAAATCTAGTTATATGCAGCCAAGTTAATGATAATGGCTAGTTTAAAACTCACCGTACAGCCATACTGCAGAGCAAAAGTATTGAGGTTGTCACCATCACCAACCTCTCGAACAAGAAATACTGTACTGTTGGACTTTTCCACAGAAACACTGGGCCACTGACACTCTCGACCTCTGGGCCGCAGTTCAATACTATTCTTGTCTTCGTCCGACGATTCATCAGATGATGCTATGTCACTTCCAAATACATAAAGCTGACCATCTTGTGAAGCATGAATATCTACAGGAGCTTGGAAGGATCTTGTGTGCCCATCTCTCAGCCTCATCATACTATTGATACCTAGAACAGAAAATTAAATCTTGGATTTATTCAATCAAGCAAAAAAAAATCATCTATGGGCGCAAGAAAATTTATTCAGGTGTAATGAAAGAATACAGCAATAATACTTGAGAAAGAAATGCTCTCCAGCTTTAACAAAAGCAACATGGTTCAAGAGTCGAGGGATAAATCTAAGGTTGACATACTTTTCCATATTTAACTCATTATACTGCAAGCAAAACTGAGAGAGTTTAGTCATTTCAAAACAAATTCATTCCATTGAAGTAATGTCAAATTTTGCCTCAATTTACCATCTCTACACTACTGAATGTCTATTATGAATCATTGCCCTGTGAATTGAAGCAAGCTTTGGTAAAAATTGAACTGTGTGGGGGATATTTAAAGCCCATGCTGATTAAAATGACTGTCATTGCAAAACAAGGATGTAGGTTGCAATTGTCTCACCTCACATTATATTATAGCAGGGGTATGCTGACGGTAAAACAAATGTTGATGTTCTGACTTGAAGACTTTTATATGGCACGACTAAAAAGTATTGATGCAGGAGACTGCTGAAATAGAGGACACTGGAGAGATGCGAACAGGAGTGCAGTAAAATGGACATTTGCACATAGCACCCAATTAACTCTCAAAGGTAACATGCTGCTGAAAAATAATTTGTGAAAGCACCCTGGGTATAGTTAAACTAGGGAAGAAACTGTCCATTAACAGAACTGAGAACACTTAAAACTGAGATCAGTGACAAACCAGAAGTCAACTACGAAGAAAGAAGTCTCAATCTAGATGGACATCAGTATTTGCATGTATATTACTAGATTAATAAAGTAGCCAAACAATGTGAATAGAAGAGTAGGCCATTCAACTCTTGTGCCTCTCCCATCATTCAATACAATCACAGCGGATCCTTTACCTCAGTGTCACTTTCCAGCACTATCCCCATATCTCTTAATGTCTAAAAATCTATCCAACTGTTTTGAATGTACTGCACTTCCACAACCCTCGTGCAGAGAATTCCAAAGATTCACTAACTTGAGTGAACAAAATTCTCCTCATCAGTCTTGAAAGGTCTCAACTCTCTGGTTGTGGACAGTCCAGCTAGAGGAAACAACTTGCTTAATAACCAATTCCAGCATTGTCCCCGCTATTTATGTCAGGCTAACTGTCTAGTTCTTGGTTTTCTCTGTCCATCCTTAAATATTGCTCATTACTTTATATACCCCATTTCTGCATCACCTACTATGGGGTCATTTCCACATACAGAGCAACATCTACACAGATTTTAATCATACTTGCAAGCTGTCACAATAAACACTTGGAAGATCAAACTGTAAGATTTTTATTATTGCAAGTGAGGTTAAAAAAGTTACACATGTTAACTTTAAAAAAGCAATTCAGAGAGCAGATAATTCGATTACCTTGAACAATAATGGTTATGTGGACAAATTTGTCAGTAATATTGCACAGAAGATAATACTTCAAAGTTAGAAATGTGGAAAGCAGTAGGTAGAAAATGAAAATGACATGGAACTTTGCTTTGGCATCTCCAGTGTGACTGTTTATTCATAGATTCTGAATGTTTTTGAGCAAGTGAACACAGCACTGTAAAGTATGGCAACAATTAGGATTTGATGGAAAAACACAATGCATAAAACATTAACTAACATTGCTTCTTGACAAGCAAATAGTCAATATAGGCAGCAAATGCAGTGACAGGTGAACAAAAATAAAAGAAAGACCATGTTAAAAATTTGAAATGAAAACAGAAAATGCTTGAAATGTTTAGCAGGTTAGGCAACATCTGTGGAAAGAGAAATAGAGTTAAGGTTCAAGGTCTAACACCCTTAGTCATTAACCCAAAACACTAGCTTTGTTTCTCTTTCCACAGACACTGTGTAACCTGCTGAGTGTTCCCAGCATTTTCTGTTTTGTATCAGTGATAGGTGAAATGTCTACACTGAGAAATGTGCATGGGATAATACTGAAATCGTCACCTAATGGTATAAAGCTCATTTTTTTGTGGTGTAGACATTTGGGGCAGTCAAAGTACTAAGTATTTCCATTGTAAAATGTTGTTCACATTGTTTATCAATGCTTTTATATATTAGTATTTACATTGGAACCAGATTCCATTTGTTTCCAAGAATTTGAAATTTGAGTCTAAATAATGAGACTTTGCCAACCACAAGATATATACATAGCCCTCAACAGTACCCAATGAAACATGCTGAAGAGGAGTCATAATTGCCATTGGTGACTAGCAAGAAACATCAACTGTCTGTAGCAGCAAGTTCCACTTAAATTGTGCCTTTAACATAGCCAGGTCCTAAAATACTTAAGATTTAAAAATAATTGACCCTAATCCACAAAATGAAGTAGGAAAGGCTGATGACAAAACACTTGGTTGAAGAGGAGCATCTTAAAAGAGGCAAGAGTTAGAAAGGTTTTTTTTAAAAAAAAGGGAATTTGAGAATGTTGGTCCCTGGCAATTAAAAAGAGTCATGTGCTTAAATTCAAAAAGATTTGGATGCAAATGTGGATAGGTGGGTTAGTAAGTTCGAGAGAGTTGTGGAGAGTGTAGAAGATTTCCAAAGGATACAGCGTGATGTAAATCAATTGCAGATATGGGAGGAAAAATAGTATGAGGTGTTGCACTTTGGGACATCAAATGTAATAGGTCAGTACACAGTTAATGGCAGGACCCTTAACAGTATTGATGTACAGAGGGACCTTGGGGTCCAAGTCCATAGTTCCCTAAAAGTAGCTGCACAAGTTAGTGGAAACAAGGCATATGGCATTCTTGTCTTTATTAATCAAGACATTGAGTTCAACAGTCACAAAGTTATGTTGCAGCTTTATAAAACTCTGATTAGGCCATATCTGGAGTATTGCATTCAATTTTGGTTGCCTCAATACAGGAAGAATATGGAGACTTTGGAGAGGTTACACAACAGGTTTACCAGGATGCTGCCAGGATTAGAGGGCATAAGCTACAAGCAGTGGTTTGACAAACATAGATTGTTTTTCTTCAGTTTATAAGATTGAGTACATAGACAACAGTAGACAGCCAGTATCTTTTATCCCCCCCTACAGGGTTAAAAAGTCTAATACTAGAGGGCATGAATTAAAGGTGAGGGGGGCAAGTTCAAAAGGAAATGTGCAGGACCAGTTATTTTTTTAATATATAAAACAGAGATAGCGGTGAGTGCCTGAAGTGCAATGCCAGGGGTGGTAGCAGAGGCAGATAAAATAGGTGTTAAGAGGCTCTTAGTAATGCACATGAATGTACATAGAACGATGGATATTACGTAGGCAGAAGGGATTAGTTTAGTTAGGCGTTTAATTTGTTTGGCATAACATGGTGTGCCGAAGGTCCTGTTCCTGTGCTGTACCATTTTATGTTCTCTCTTGTTAGCCTAATTAACCTAACCTATTTGAAAAGATATTAAACTGGCAATAGGACTTAAAATGGTACTTTCTACAGTACAACTTCAATTGCTTTGATCCCCCAATGAAATGGCAGATAACAGATATGCCAATTTCAGCTTGATGCACAATCCAAACTTGTAACATCAATAGATAACACAACTCAACTCGACCAGAGATGGCAATAATTTTTCTGCAATCAGAGATCATCTTTGTATTGGTTGCTTTTGTGCAGACTTTGCATTCAGCTCCAAGTACTTATACTGTTAAATTCATTCTGTACGTCTTAGCAGCAGCCTTAAGTTCTGTTTTAGCTACTGATAAGATAGGCCTGAATACAAGGAATGTATTTTCAATGCACTGCTAAATTAAATAAAAGATGTGTTGAAGATTTTCTCTGATCTATCCAGTAGATAATTCCAAATGATCCAAAATATGAAGATATCTCATTTAAAACTGAACTCATGACAGAAAGCAAGCTCTCGGACCCTGGACAACGGAATTGATATTCCACACATAGATACCGACGTCAAGCCTGCAGCTGCGATCTAAATATATGCATGAATTTCAAGGTTTGGAAGTGTACAGAGAGATCACAATTTGATCCGTAACAAACATAATGCAAATGTGGTAGTGAGATTCTGGCATTTAAAATTGACATGCCTCCCATTTCCTGATTCATAATAGCCTTTAGAAACTGACACCAATTCAGTTAACCTAGATTATAACATGCAAAATCAAAGCAAAAAATGGCTAGAACTATAAACTTGCTGATGACACAAAAATGAGAGGACACGTTGTAATGGGGATATTTGGACTTTGCAACAGGATATAGATAGGTTGAATGAGCAGGAGAAAACTTGGCAAATAGAGTTTAATGTGGGGAAAGTGTGAGATCATCCATTTCAGTGGAAGAAATCTAAAAATAGATCTATTGGGATTGGTATATTATTGTCACATACCGAGGTAGTGAAAAACTTGTCTTGCATACCATACTTACAGATCAATCCACAACACAGTAGAGTGCATTGAGGTAGTGCAGGGTAAAAACAATAACAATAAACAGAGAAAAGTGTAAATTTAGAAGTTTAGAATGATTATAGTAAAAGTAATGAGTAAATCCGCAGAGGGCAGCTTGCAATGAGTTGCCATGCTCTGGCACCACATTGCATTTACCTAAATGGAGGAAGACTGGCTGAATGAAGTTCTGGGGAATCTAGGTGCACTTGTGCATGAATTACAAAAAGTTAACAGGCAGGTGAAGCAAGTAGTTAGGAAAACAAATGGCATCTTGGCCTTTATTGCAAGAGAACTGCAGTTGAAAAACAGGGAAGAGGCCACACTTGGGAGTAATGTACACAGTTTTGGTCCCCTTATTTAAGAAAGGATAGGCTAGCAATGAAGGCAGTCCAAAAGAAATTGATCTATATTTTTTGGAGTTTCTAAAACTGAGTGGTAATCTTATTGACATATAATTTCCTTTGGGGGCAAGACAAGGTTTTCACAAGTGAGCAAAACTTGAAAGAGAATAGAGCTACAAGGGATGATCATTTAATATTTTCTAGCAGGGGTGATGAATCTCTGACATCCTCTACTCCATAGGGTTCTGGTGGGTAGATCATTGGTAATATTTAAAGAGGCAGCTGCTAAATGTTTGAACGATTGGGTAATTCAGGGCTTTGGGGAAAATTGCACAGAAGAGGATCGGCCTGGCGCAGATCGACTATGATATTGAATGACAGGGATGGCTTGAGCGGCCAAATGGCCTACAGCTGTTTCTGTTAACATACGTTCCTATAATATGCACAGCAGTACGTGGTACAATATGGGTTCCATTCTACTGTACCAAAAAAAGAGTCAAACTATATCCAGAACCTGCCAAGCAGCACATACCCTTTTTTTTTTCCTGACAGCATTATGAAGAAAGGACTGATCAGATGACATGTACTTCTCTTCAAAAGGGAGAGGTAAAGCAAGAGAACTAAACTTTAAACAAGCATCAATAACTCTAGCACATTTTCAGATAATTCTCAATGAACAGATAACTGCCAGACCATCTCCCAGGATCAAATCACCCAATGAGTTTTGGGGAAACAGAAGAGGAGAAAAAACCTTGCAAAGTGAACAAAACTGCATTTTGTGGGAGTGTTTTTGCAGTGAAGTTTGTTGCTTGACAGCAGTACAAGTCAAATGTTCAGCTCATTGAGAAATAATGAAGAACACAGAACTGAAAGTCAAACATTTGATGAAGCTTGTAGGTTAGCATAACAGCCACTGGATTGTCCTTAAAGCACAACACACCTTCTATTCTCTTTCAAGGAAGGAAACCTAAACATGGCTCAAGCTCATTCATTAACGTAATCAAGCAAAGGCAAATAACATTTTTTCTATGTTCTTCTTTGGTTTTACGAATAGAGTAGAAGAAATAAGCTGTGGGGTTAAATTCAATTTTGGTAGCCAAGACAGTCATGGCTACAGAGCAATCACGCCTGGAACTAAATATACTAGGGTACAAGGTCTGCAGAAAAAGGTAGGGTAAAGACCAGGGGTAAAGGATTAGCCCCAAATAATGGAAAATAAATTAGTGATTAAGAATAATAAAAGGAACCCTAACAAAAGGTAATCATACAGGGAGACTGCAGATAAGACCAGAAGGCTTCTCTGGTAACAGCTGTGAAGTGGTAGAAATGCATAAATGCAGAGATTAGATAAGAATGTGTGCAAAGGGAGAGTGACATTATCTTTCTACCTCCTGGGATAACAAACTAGCATAGATCTGAAAGTTATGAATTCAAGGATGTTCCCAACAATATATCCTGGAACAAGCAAGAGAAAAGCAACATTGGATTTAGCAGTGAGACCTATTTAGCCCAGGCTTAATGGTGTGTGAACAGCCAACAGTGACCATAATATGTAAAAAAAATGTAATGAACTATCTTGGTTGTTAAGAAGGTGTATGGCGTGTTGGCCTTCATTCATTGGGGTATTGAGTTCAAGAGCCATGAGATCATGTTGCAGCTCTACAGAATTCTGGTTAGACCACATTTGGAGTATTGTGTTCAGCTCTGGTCGCACTTATAGGAAGGATGTGGAAGCTTTAGAGAGGGTGCAGAGGAGATTTACCAGGATTGGAGAGCACATCTTAAGAGGAGAGGTTGAGTGAGCTAGGGCTTTTCTCTTTGGAAAGAAGGAAGATTGAGAGGTGACTTGATAGAGGTGCACAAGATGATAAGAGGCATAGATTGAGTGGAGACTTTTCTCCCCAGGGTGAAAATGGCTAACACAAGGGGGCATAATTTCAAGGTGAATGGAGGAAGATATAAGGGGGTTGTCTAAGTTGTTGTTTTTGTTTTTACATACACAGAGTGGTGGGTGCCTGGAACGCACTGCTGGCAGAGGTTGCAGGGGCAGATACATTAGGGACATTTATGAGCCCCTTAGATAGCCATATGAATGATAGAAAAATTTTGGGCTATGTGGGAGGGAAGGGTTAGATAGATATTAGAGCAGGATAAATTGTCAGCACAACATCATGGGCCGAAAGGCCTGTATTGTAATGTTCTATCTGGTACAGGCCCGCACTGCTTTCAAGGCTCCTGGACTCAATTTCAAGAGGCTCACGCTATCAAAAACAGAACAACTTTCTGACTTCCTGTATTTTAAACTGAGGAAATATCATTGGCTGCTTCTTGTTTAGTACCAAGATGAACAGAAACTAGGTTAGCAAATTCTAGCATTTATGACGACTTAATATAATAGTGCAGTTAATGTGTGCGCAATGGAAATAGTGCTGATGTTGGATTGTCAGTCTTTCCTTCTCAAAAATAGCCCAGTGGTACAGAAGGATTAGTGTTGGAATTGCAGATATTGACAATACACAGAATAAATTACATGCTGGAATAAATAGTGAACAACTCCAAAGCTACGAAAAAAGGTAGCACTGTAGGAACTGTTCTTCCATATATATGGCAACTTTTGAATCACTTTCAGATTATTACAGAACTCCAATCCCAATAATTTACTTTCAAGTATAGCTACTGTTTGTAGGAAAAGTCAAAGCTAACTTACACATAGCAAGGTTTCACAAACATTAATATGATAATGCCCAAATAATCTGTATTTTAGCAATAATAGATGCTAAAAACAGGAAATGTTTAAAACAGTGTTAATATTTCAGGTAAACTGAGTGGTGGTAATGTTAAGTCATGGACAATTATTGACCAGAATACTGGGGTAACTTGCCTGTTCTTTTGAAATTGTTTCATTAGGTTTTATGTTCACCTGAGACAGCAGATAGGATCTCAGTTTATCATCTTAACTGAGATGCATCTCCAGCAGTCCTACACAGAGGTGCCAGCATAAATGTGTGTGTGCAAATTTTCAGAGTTTTCAGCCAGAATCTTCCAACTCCAAAGTGAGAGTATTGACACTGTAATTTAAATGTTTCTATCATAAAAATTACATTACAAAGAGACAGTCATAGTTCAAGAGAATATGTAAAACTGAGAAAAGGTACTTTCAATGGGAATGTAAAGTTTGGATCTGAAAAGCATAACAATACTTCATAAATGGTGGAGAAGTTTGAAGCAGCAGAGGCCCAAAATGCAATGGACTGATGTATAAAAATATCAAAATAGATTGATGGCCTTACACAGGAACCAGAGAACAAGGGAAAGCAAATAAATAAAAAGGTCTAGATATTCACACACTGTTCTGACTACCCGAATATAGGTTTAGTAGGATAAAACCTGGACTACAAAAGCTTGAATTACAAGTACAGGTTGAGAAACCAGATTTCCAAACTGATTACCTTGCAACACAATATTGTGTAATTATGGCAGATTTTGCACCAAATTAACTAGTTCCTAAAAATTCTAAATGAGTATTATCAAAAAACATTAGCCAAATGCAAGGTACAAGTTAAAAATCCGCATCTACATGGTTACAAACTGGAATGTTATAACAGTTAAAACTTTGACAGTACTCATGTTTTATTCACTGAAAGATTTTGAATACAATCCTAATAAACAGTTATAAACCAATCTTAAGTCAGTTGTAAAACAGTATTCCTTGAAGTGTTAGTATAATAAATTCTACATAGATTTTAAATTTAAAAAAAAAATCAAACAAAACTTGTGAAAATACTGACCAGATCAAATTGCTCTCATTTTTAGTTTACTTTGTGTCTGCAACCACAAAACTTTTAAGTACAGTTGCATGGAATGAAAGGCTATCCCACTGAATTTAACACTCCATAACCATTAAACCATATTTAAATTCATTTATCAGTAGACCTGACAGACATTAATCTGTCTAACAAGTGCAACTATGAGGGAAAAAAAATGCAGAAACAAGCACACTGTGTACATTTTAGTTCTACAGATAAATGGAATTTTGTTTGCAAAGCAACAGAACTAGGCAAATCAATTAGAATGATCTACCTGATATTTGGTACCTTGTTATTGTTTCAGGTTACAGTGGAACCAAGTAATGGTTGTCAGTGAATAGTGCTGTTTTTGAGTTAGTAGTTCCGGAACTGAACTTACCCACGCTTTTTTTTATTCAAGCAATATTTATTTGTTGGATAGCTCCACTTTAAATACAAACCTACACATTCCTGTTTCACTCTGCCCCCTTGTTGGTTCCCATTAATATTTCTAATACCATATTCCTAAATTGTACTAAATTAATAAAATCAAAATTTTTGTTCCTTTTACAAATTCAACTGTAGCAATCAGAAGTCAACAATAAAATGGTGGTGCCATGGGAGGCAGTGGTGAAACCTAGTCACCAAGGCCATGCAGAGCAGGCTGGTCCAACAGGTTAGAAACGCATGGGATCCAGAATAAGCTGGCCAATTGGATATAAAATTAGCATGGTGGTAGGAGGCATAGGGTGGTGGTGGAGGAGAGTTGTTTTTCTGGATTGGAGGCCTGTGATGTGCAACAGGAATCAGTGCTGAGTTCCTTGTTTGTCAAATACTTTGATGATTTGGATGAGAATCTCTGTAGCATTGACATTTCAGTCTGCATTCCGTTATTGTTTTACCTTGTACTACCTCAATGCATTGCATAATGAGTTGATCTGTATAAATGGCATGCAAGACAAGTTTTCCACTGTAGTTTGATACATGTGACAGTAATAAACCAATTCCAATATAGAATGTGGGTGGCATCATTAGTAAGTTTGCAGATGACACTAAACTTGATCATATGGTGGACAGTGAAGAAGGTCATCCAAGTTTACAACATGATATTGATCAGCTGAGAAAGTGGGAAAAGGAATGGCAGATGGTATTTAAGTCAGAAGTTAAAAGTGATGCATTTTGGGACATTAATCCAGGCCAGGACATATACAGTGAATGGCAGTGGCAACATAGGTAGGTAGGGTGGTGAAGGTGATACTGTTGTCTTCATTTGCAATAGAACTGAGGACAGGAGGTGGGATTTAACATTACAGGTGTACAAAGTGTTGGTTAGACCTCATTTCGAGTATTGTGTGCAGTTATGGTTACCAAACTATAGAAAGTATGTGATTAAGTTAGAGACGGTGCAGAAAAGATTCAGAAGGATATTGCCTGGGCAACAGGGCTCGAGCTCAAGGAGAGATTGAATAGGCTGGAACTGCTTTCCCTGGAGCAAAGGAGGCTGAGGGGTGACTTTATAAGAGG